>CM046875.1:207545753-208145753 GCA_025667525.1 Glebionis coronaria
AATTGATACAGAACTTAATGTTTCTGATCTTTTAACAAAAGCTTTTGATGTAGGGAGGTTTCAGTATCTGGTTGCAAGTATTGGAATGGTTACTCCTTAAAATCTGATTTCTATTTTGTCATGTATAATCAGGGTTACTTCACTGCTGTTGTTGTATAATTGTTAGTCCATTTGTCAATCTCTTTCATTCCACTGCTTTTTAACACTGATTCCCCTGTTGGGGGTTCATTCCCCTACCAAAGAGGATTTTTCTCTTAAGCTGGGTGTGTTCTTTTTACAAAAGTGGTTCTATGTGGTTTTAGACTAACAATGCAGAGGTTCATATGGTGCATACTATTCTCATTGGTGCATCAGGTATATATTCTATGTTTCAGGGGAGGTTAGGTCACACCTTTAGGACTCAGGGTATCCTTAGGATACTCATATATGATCTTAGATCATATCCACTGGTGAGTAGGGGTTCAGGGTAATGATGACTTGCTGCAAAGCTTGTCAGAACTCTGAAACCTTGGGGCACTGTATTGTGTGCTTACATTTCTCTATTAAAACAGCTTCCTGTTCAAATACAGAACTGTGGCACACATTGCCAAGACTGACTGACCATAAGTAAGGGACAAGGTTGGGATGGTGACTGGGGTATGCATGTTTTCTTGGGATAACCTGGTGTAGGGGGACTTATGTATTAACTTTTTGTATTGGGACCATTGCTGAATAGAGGACTCTTGAGTTTCTATGTATCTATCTTGTGTATACAAGTGTGTACATTAGAGCAGAGCTAGTTAGCATTAGTCTCTCCATGACCAGTTTAATACCCCTAGGAAAGTTTCCCCTGCTTTTTATCTTTTATTCCCCTGCTTTCACAACATTCCCCTGTTTGACCGTTGACCGACAATACCGTTACCCCTGCTAGGGAATATTTTATTATTTTTAAAAGATATTTAAGGCGCTTTCTTCGCTGATTGGTAATCTTTTCCTTCTATTTCAAATAAATTAATTTTTTATCAAGATTTATCCTTGATATTTTTGCAATTTGAAAATTTTGGTCCAATCACAGCTCTTCAATTCGCCTATATAAACTTAATTCCCTTTACCAGCAGGTCCATCTTTCTCTCTCGACTTAATCCCACTTACCTCTCATCTCTATAAACCTTTAAACTATTTTCAAAATTTATCATGACTCTTAAAATTGCTCCTAATCATAACCAAATTGCTTTGCTTCATGATGAACCAGCCGAGTTTGCTGATGTTGTGGCCTTTCTGAAGTCTTCGCACTTCAGAGTGGCCCTTCTCATCAATCCTCGAATCTATACCTCACACATTCAATAGTTCTGGTCTAAAGCCATGACCAAAACAATGAATGGAGAGGTTATAATTCAAAGCACAGTTGATGGTCATTCCAAGGTAATCACACTTGCCTCCATCAGGGAGAATCTTCTCCTTGATGATGAGGATGGAATAACCAACTTTTCTGAGGATGAAATTTTTGAAGGTCTTGTTAAATTGGGGTACAAACTTTCTGAAAATCAAAAATGTAAGTTTGCTAAAGGCCAGTTTGGCCCTCATTGGAAATATTTGATTCATACTATAATGCAATGTTTGTCACCAAAAACCACTGCTTTTAATGAGGTTGGTAGTGAGATAGATTCTGCCCTGATCTGCTTTGCAACAGGGAGGAAGTATTGTTTTTCTCAAATGATTTTTAAAGGCATGGTTAAAAATGTTTCAAGCACCTCAAAGTTTTGTATGTATCCAAGGTTTATAGAAATTCTGCTGAATATGAGTGATCATGGTCCCATTAAACACAGAAACTATTTTTCAGCAACCCAACACACCACCAAACTCTTCACCACACTACTTGCACCATCACCTTTGTTTTCTGGCAAAAACATTCCATTCACTTTAATTATGATGGACCAAATCAGACGGGAAGAAGCCAAAAATCAAACAGCCATAAATCAACCTTCTGATTCCCCTGCCAAGAACCTACCATCTGCTGATCCACAACAAGAAAGGCGTTCAAAATCCAGGTTTGCCAGGTCTCCCTTGCCTAGTGAATCTTCACAAGCAGCAGCAAGGAGAGTCTCCAAGAGTTTGGAGCAACCTGGGGGTTTGGCTGCCACTACTGTCTCATCCTCAAGGGGTGAGCAGGATAGTGACACCATCAATAAGTCCTCTCCCCCACTCCATGATATCCAACAAGGGGAGAAATTCCCTTCTAGGATTGAGAGCAGTATGAAACCTTTGACAAATTTGGAATTGACGAAAATGTGCATGAGCCCGAAAAGGCAGAATGCACAACTAGTACAAGATGTCAAAAAGCAAGGTCTGGTTATCTCTCACTTGGAAACCAGACTTGCTACTCTTGAGGGGAGGAGAAAGCCCAGACTGATTATTTCCACAGATGAGGATGCTTCCAAAGGGGAGGAAATTCCACACACAGAAGGGTCTACTGAGTATTATTCATATCCTGGTGGGGAACATGGAAAGATAACAAGTGCTCAGAAAGGGATGGAGAGAGAAAGTGCTGATAAAGGAAGTGACAAGGGGAGTGCAACCAAAGATATTGCTCAAACATTGCTCACCATGGGCAATCCAGAAGAAGCCCCTGCTTAAAAAGTTTCCCCTGCCATTGCTGATCCCACTGCTGTAAGTTTATCCCCTGCTAAGAACATTACTCAAACATTTGTTAGGAAAACAGAAAGCAACCAGCTCAAAAGGGGATAACAATCAAAGAACCTGCATCTAAAGAGAAATGTAAGCACACAATACAGTGCCCCAAGGTTTCAGAGTTCTGACAAGCTTTGCAGCAAGTCATCATTACCCTGAACCCCTACTCACTAGTGGATATGATCTAAGATCATATATTGCTCAAACATTGCTCACCATGGGCAATCCAGAAGAAGCCCCTGCCTCAAAAGTTTCCCCTGCCATTGCTGATCCCACTGCTGTAAGTTTATCCCCTGCTAAGAACATTACTCAAACATTTGTTAGGAAGAACAGAAAGCAACCAGCTCAAAAGGGGATAACAATCAAAGAACCTGCATCTAAAGCAAAACCAGCACCAGCAGTGGATCCAAAAGACAAAGGAAAAGGAATCATGGTGCAACAGCCAAAGAGAAAATACAAGCATCTGACTCTTGAACAGCAAAGGGCTCAAGAAGCACATGATGCACAAGTAGCTCTCAGGCTACAACAAGAGGAGATGGATATGCAGGACCAAAGAATAGAGAAGATGAGGCCCAAAGATATGCTAAAGCAGGTTGAGATTATGCATAGAGAACTAGATGACATGGTACCTCATGTTGGAGAGTTTCTTGATCAATGGGAGAAGGAGTTGAAAAATGCTCCTTTGGAAGACAGGTATGAGTTGACTTGCCTTGTTTACAAATATCAAACTGAGTATCTGGAAAGAAGGGCAATTCAAATTCAGAGTGAGAAGTATCGAACTTCAGAGAAAGGGCAACTTGATCACTACAAAGTTCTGCTTAAGAGACATAGAAAGTGGAAGGATGGTGACTTCAGTGATATGAGTTTTGAAGCCATAAAAAGAGCAGTCAGACCAGTTCTAAAGTTGTATGATGTGGAGGATTGGATGACTATCAACACTCCTGAGGAAGCTGAGTATCTTAGGAGACAAAGTGAAATGCTACAGAATGCTAGAGAATCAAAGAAAAGAAAAGCTGGAGAGACTACACAAGCAGGTGCATCATCCCAAGCAGGTGCATCATCACGAGCAGGGGCATCGCATCAAGCAGGTGGAAGTTTTCCAGAAGTACTTGAGAAGTCTGTACTTAATGTACAAAGAGCAGCAAAGAGACTCAAGAGAATGGAGAAAGTAGGCATAGTTACTAAAGAGTCTCAAAGGCCTTCAAATGATGAGATTGATAAACAGCTAATTCTGCAGGAAAATGATGATATCTCACCTAGTGAACTTGGAAAGAAGTTTGCTATTATAGAGTATGTTGTTTATGAACACAAAGGGAGGACTTGGTGGAAGCTTACAAGAGCTGACAATACAGCACAGACCTTTCTAAGTCTAGATGTCATGTTTCAAATTTTAGATAGTGAAGACTTAGAAGATCTGTGGAAAATATTGAAGAAAACGTTTGCTGCAAAACCTCCTACCATGGATGGTGTGGAGAAGGATTGGGTAATCTGGGAGTGCATGCATAGGATGTATGAGCATGAGTTATTTGATCCTATATTTGATGCAGTAAACAAAGGAGATTTGTTGTATTGGAAGCTATTTACTAATTCTGGGGTTTATGAGGTGGTGATGGAAGGTGTGAGTGTGTACTTGCTCAATCATAGGTATTATCCCTTCTCTCAGGACACCTTGAAGAAACTGGCACAGGCTAACCTAATTGTAGATGCTAAGAAGCCTGTTGCTTATGATCTGGTAAGAATGGTTCATAGTCAGATTTGGCCAGAGAGTTTGTAAGCATCCTCATCAACTAGCATTTATTCAGAAACTTGTCTTTAGGGGAAAGCACAAGTTTAGGGGAGGATTGTTGGGAATAAATCTATGCTTATTTGTTTCCCCTGCTAGTTGATTATTCGTACCCCTGCTAGAGTAAGTTCCCCCTGCTAAATAACAAAGGCAGGGGGATTCGTTCCCCTGCTGAAGTCAAAGGCCCTGCTGTCAAAGATAAACATGGAATAGATTTTTTACGCGTTTCAGTTATTATTCCTTAATACTTTCCATAGTTTGTTAGTAGTGATCTTGTACGTGAGTCCTTGTGCCTATAAAAGGACTCACTAGGTTAGCATGCAAAGTGTGTCTTTCTCATTTTGTCTTTCATTATATTACTTTAAGGTTTTGTAAACCCTAATACCATTTTGGGTATTCGTATATCTTTGATATATTAAAGTTCAACGTTTGAATCATATTTGTTCTTGTGCTAAACATTATATTCCGCATCTTGTTTAGTTACTTTGCTTTGCAAAGTTTCTCTAGTGTTAGATTGAATTCTTTCTCTCTATCACAACCCTTAAACAAGCTATTAAGGTTTAAGATCTGACTTTGGGATCAACACTAGCTTGGAACTTAAGCTTGTTTTAAGCCTTTGATGCAATTCCAACAACTCATCCATCAACAAACAGGCAAAATTTCATCACATGATGCCAAGATATTCAAAAGTTCAAAGGGCATTTTTGGGACTTCACAACTAGGGTTTATACGTTTTCTCTTGCATTCCTAGAACACTTGTAGCCTATAAAAGGCATAGGACTCTTTCATTTTCAGTTGCTCTTGAATTTTTCCTAGTTCACATTTCTGTAAATCCTTGTTCATTGTTTAATGAAAAGTGTTTGAATTTTGTGAAGAAAAACCAAGTGCCAATCTCTTATTCTGTTTGTTTATGTTATATGTTTGCTAATACTGAATCTCAAAACGTTTTCTTAAGCTTTGTGCAAGAAATTGCTCAAAGTTCTAAAAGCTTGATATTTTCTAAGTTCCATGTTACACCTTGGAATTCTTGGGCTATAAGTGGATCATAGCATCCTGATATTGTGTTATCAAGGTGTTGTGAGGCTTATAACTTGGGGATAATCAAGTGTGGGGTACAAGGGTTGCATTAATTAAGGATTTGTCACCTTTCGTTTTCATACTTTTGCTTCTAACTTTGTTCCATCTTAGCATCTTGATATTGGAAGCTTGTGCTTGTTCTTGCTAGCACATCAGCTCAAACATACCTGGGTGTGGATGTACATCCATGAGGTTTGAACCCTTAATCTCAAAATCTGTCAAAAATTTGGATATTTGTGATATTTGAGTTCTGCTTGTGTATGTGTTGTTCTTGGGCTCCAAATCTTGTTGTTTCTGTTTAAGTTTGATGTTTTGATGCTTATGTATACATGTGCTAACCATAATCCAACTTTTGATTTGAAAATCTTGATTTGAAAATATAAAGGGGTGTTTGGGTCAACTGCATATTGAAGTATTTGTGTTATTGGTTAAGTGTTTGCTGTTGTATGCTAGTGGTTCTTGTTTAAGAAGTGTAATAGAGTGATAATCTGCAAGTTGTATGCTTTTGAACACCTAAATCAAACATATGCTTATAAAATCTTGATTAAGTGATATTTTGGACTATGATATGGTGCACACCTAGTTCTAGGCTTAGACATAGGATAAAAAGTGATAGATCATATCCAGCATAACCTATTAAGAAGATTTAAGTGTTTGAATTTGGCTGTGTGGTCAAGTATATCAGCAAGTGTTCATAACTGCATTTTCTTAGTTCATCAGTAACTTTTGTATTCTTGAGTCTTGATCTACACTTTGAATCAATGCATGAAACCTGTTAGAATTTGTTCATTTGAATTTATTATAGCTTGTGTATGCATTTGGTGAAGTTTAGCTGGCTGATTTTTGCTAAAAGTGCTTATTGAACCATAACTGCTTATTGTTCATATTTGGGCTAGGTCTGTGGATCTTTTGAATTAACTGCACTGATTGGCTGTTTGAAAGTGTGATATTTTTGTTGTTCTTGACTCCTTGTGATTCACTGATCACAAGGGTGCCTTGTTTGTAACTTGAATCCAACAAAAAGTCATATAAGACAAAAAGTCAAAAAGGTCAAGCAAGGGGAAAAGTTCCCACTGCTCAACCACCAAAACTAGCCCCTGCTAGTGTAATTTGTCATTCAGCTTATTCATAAGCCAATTTGGCTTATCCAGACTTGCAACAACTTATCTTTTGTGATAGATCTTCCTCATTTGAGCCATTTATTTGATCTGGAGCTTATTAGACTTTGACTTGACTTTTTACTAGAAAACTCATTAAGTTAACTTTTAAACAAGTGCTTATCTATTTATTCTGGCTTATTGCTTGTGCTTATTTGAAAACTTTTTGATTATTTAGCTTAATTAAGTCATTTAAAAGCTTCTGAAAGTTGAATCAGCACTTGAGGTGGTCTAGAACTCAAAAACGACTATTTTGTCATTTTGTGAAGAGAGTCTTGGCTTATTTCAGGCTTATTTCTTGTGCTTTTTCCAATTTTCTTTTTAAAGATCTCTTAAGTAACTCAAAAGATGCTTGTGTGTCAAATTTGATAATTTCAACTTCATTTCTGTTTTTTAATTAGGTTAAAATAAGTAGGTTTGCAACTTTTTAGAATTTTTATAAATTTTGTATTTTTATTAATATTTTATTATTATTTTATTATTAAATATTTAAATTTAGATTTTTCAAAGTTTTTCATTTTTCTTAGTTTAAACACATTAAGTTGGGAATTTTACAATTTTTAGAATATTTTTATTGTCATTAGATTAATTATAAGAATTATTTTAAGTTTTAATAGTTTTTAATTGTTTTTAAATAGTTTTTATTAATGTTAAAATTTCCAAAAATAGTTATAAATTTAGTTAAGTCATTTTAGAGGTTTACAAGTGAAAAAGTCTCATTTTGGGCTTTTCGTTAATTAAATTGATTTTTTGGGCTTTAATTAGCATTAAAAAATTATTATTTAATTAAATAAAAGGTTTGAGTATTTTTGATTTTTTGTAAACTCTAATTACATTTTTTTGGATTTATTGAAATTTTCTAGGAATTTTTAGGGTAAATTTTTAATTTTGTCACTTTTTACGGTTTTACGTGCGCGACTATTCGTCTTAGTTTTAATCCATAATCGTAACCGTCATTCTCTTCTAATCTCTTTTCTTCTTTTTATTTCTCATCAATATAATCACAAACCATTAATCATCTCTTAACACAACGCACTTGCCTCCTTGGGAAACGAACTTGAACTTCATTGGTCATTAGTGCTTGGTTTTCCTAAACCGACACTTAATACTTGCCCTACTTTTGCTCTCTTTTCCTAAAGAGTTGTGAAAACACTACATCAATCCTCTCCATAACCCTCGGTGGGTGCTTGAAGTAACTCCATCATAGTTCGATTCGCCATGGTTGGTTCTTCTTCTACGATAGGTTCGTCATTAGGAGACTCTTCACTAGAAAGGGTAGGTGTGGTCTCCTTTCGGTTTTTTCGTTTACGTGCACGTCTTGATTGATTACGAGTAAGCATAAACGTCACGTACAACGTGGGGATGAGCAAAGAAGGTTCTTTTTGGTGTTTTTAATTTTTTCAATTTTTTGTGGTTTTTGATTGTTTTTACTTTTTTTGGATTTTGGTGATTGTATTAAGTAGACAAAAATCTACAAATCTCTCCCTTAATCAAATCTCTTGATTAAAGAAGCCTCAAGGAATGAAAACGATCACGTGAAGTGAACGCCTTCGATGACTTTAGAACGTTGGTGGAACACCAAAACGTTCAAGAGGGTTTAATCAAATGAAACCAAGAAAATATATATGATACTTAGATAATACTTTGGTTGGCAAACCCTTGATTAGCCCTTTTTATCTAAACACGCACAAGAAAGCGGGGAAACGAGGCGGCGCGAAGCACTTAAGAGCCTTTTTCCTTAGCGTATATTTTATAATACCCGCCTTATACCCACCTTATAGTTTGTGTTTGTCAAAATTAAGCTTTACGAAAGTAATTATCTATTTTGCCTTTTCTTTTTGTTTGAGATTCGAATACAATGATTGAATAATGACCTCCCAATCAAGGTTGTGTTTTCACACTTTTGGAGTAATTGTGAATTTATTGTTCTACGTATACAATATAGTAATATTCACACAAAAAAAGAAAACCGATAATACGTATTAGTAGAGTGCTACTAATACAAATAGATATCATGGTTAGTATAAAAACAACAATTGTTCAAATCAAAACATAACACGCCTCCCCGACAGCGGCGCCAAAATGATATAGTGGTTTTACTACCCTTTAGGAAAAGAGCGTAAAAGGGGCAAGTATTAAGTGTCGGTTTAGGAAAACTAAGCACTAATGACCCAAAGTGGGGATCGTTCTCAAGGAGGCTTGTGTGTTGTGTAAAGATATGATTAAGTGTTTGTGATTATATTAATGAGAAACGAAAATTAGAAAAGAGATTAGAAAAGAATGACGGTTACGATTATGAATTAAACTAAGACGAAGTCGTACACGTAAGAACGTAAAAAGTGACCAAATTAAAAAATGACCCTAAAAATTCCTAGAAAATTGCAATAAATCCTAAAAAATGTAATTAGAGTTTACAAAAAAACAAAAATCACTCAAACCTTTTATTTAATTAAATATTTATTTTTTAATACTAATTAAAACCAAAAATTCAATTTAATTAACAAAAAGCCCAAATGAGATTTTTTACTTGTAAACCTTTTAAAATGACTTAACTAAATTTAAAACTATTTTTGAAAATTTTAAATTTAATTAAAACTATTTGAAAACAATTAAAAACTATTTAAATTTAAAATAATTCTAAAAATTAATCAATGACAATAAAATTAATCTAAAAAATTTTAAAATTCCTAACTTAATGTATTTGAACTAGGAGAAATGAAAAACCTACAAAAATCTAAAATTTAATTTTTAATAATAAAATATTAATAAAAATCCAAAATTTATAAAAAAATTCTAAAAAGTTGCAAACTAGTTTATTTTAACCTAAATAAATCAGAAATGAACTTGAAATTACAAAATTACCCCTATTGGGCCTTCAAATGGGCCAAATACCCAAAAAGTCCCTTAATGGGCTTAGAATTGGGCCGAATAAGAAAAAGTCCACAGAAATGGCCCAAAAGCTCTAGTTAAGCTTAAAATCTGATTTTAAACACAATTTTTCAAAGGCCCAAAAGCTAAAAATGAGCATAACTTAGCTTATTTCAAAACAGCTTATTCTTAATGGGCTTTTTGGTCCATTAAGCTATAAGCTGATGCCATAAGCTAAAATTTTACCCACGTCCTTCTCTTGACCTAAATAAGCTATTTGCAAAAAGAAACTTGAAATAAGCTCAAGGAATAAGCCTTAAATAAGCCAAAGCTCTCTTCACAAAACGAGAAAATAGTCGTTTTTGAGTTCTAGGCTATTTCAAGAGCTGATTCAAGTTGCAATAAGTCACAAATAGCTTAACTAAGCTTAATAATCAAAAATATTTCAAAAAGCACCACTCAATAAGCTGGAATAAGCAATAAGCAAATTTGTAAAAGTCAAACAGTTTGGTTTTCCAGTCAAACCTAAAGTCAAAGTCCACAAAGCTCCTGATCTCTTAAATGGGTCAAATAAGTAAGATTGATTACAAAAACAAAGTTGTTGCAAGTCCCAATAAGCTAGAATGGCTTATGAATAAGCTGTTTGGAATTTTACACTAACAGGGGCTAGTTTTGGGGGTTCAGCAGTGGGAAAAGTTTCCACTGCTTGACCTTTTTGACTTTTTGTCTTTTGTGACTTTTTGTTGGATTCAAGTTACAAACAAGGCACCCTTGTAATCAGCGGATCTCAAGGAGTCAAAAACAACAAAGATATCACAAATTCACCAAGCCAATTAGTGCAGTTAATTCAAAACATCACCAGATAAGCACCAGACATGGACAATAAGCAGTTATACTTGAAAAGTTGTTTTAGCAAGATTCAGCCAACCAAAAGCACACACAAGCTATATTAGACTTAAATAAGCACAACTTAACTTGTTTCATACACTGTTTCAAAGAATTAAGCTAGTTTCATGCATAAACAGGTTTCTGATATAAACAGGCAAACACAAGAACTTTATGCTGATATACTTTACCACAAATCCAAATTCCAAGCTTCAAATCTTACTAACAGATTATAGTGGTTATGATTTAGCACTTGTTACCCTAAGTCTAGACCTAGAACTAGGTGTCCCCAAAATCACAGCTCAAAACAACAAGAAATCAAGATTTTATACCCCTTTGTTTGATTTAAGTGTTCAAGAACTCAAAGCATGCAGATTATCACTCTCTTATGACTCTTAAACAAGAACAAGTACCATACACTAGCAAACACTTAACCAATTTCACAAAAACTTCAAACATGCAGTAGACCCATACAATCCTTTATATTTTGGAAATCAAAATTTTCAAAACCAAAATATGATTCAGGTTAGCACAAGCATACATAAGCATCAAAACAACAACCTTAAGCATAAACAAGATTTGGAACACAAGAACAACACAGACACAAGCAGAACTAAATATCACACAAAACCATATTTTTGACAGATTTTTGAGATTCGAGTTCAAACCGCATGGATGTACTTCCACACACACGTATGTTTGAGCTGATGTGCCTAGCAAAACAAGGCACAAGCTTCCAATATCATGATGCTAAGAACAACAAGGTTAAAGCACAATTATCAAAACAAAAAAATGAAAAAGAGGAAAAGTCTGATTAATGCAAACTTGTTCCCATACCTTGAATATCCCCAAGCTATAAGCTCACAACACCTTGATAAGCTCCTTATCAGAGTGTATAGACCACTTATAATCCAAAGATTTCTAGGGTTTGAATCAAGGATTTAGCAAAATATCATATTTTGAACTTTGAGCAATTTCTTACACAAAGTTTGAAAACAAGTTTTAAGACTTAACAATAATAATCATATATCATTAACAAACAAGGAATTAAGTTGGCACTTGGAATTCGTCACACAATTCAAACACAATTCATTAATAATGAAGGAGGATTTACAGAATGTTGACCAAATAGAAAACCAAGAGCAAGAACAAATGAAGGATCCTATACCCTTTATATGGAGGGTGTACATGGCCTTTGTAATCTAAAATTTGAAAACCCTAAGCTGTGTTCTTCCAGAAATACCCTTGTGGAAATTTGAAACCTTGAACTCATGTGACTTCTTCTTGGACGTTTGTGGAGTTACAACTGGTGGAATTGATCAAAGGGCTAATAAGGTGCTTATGTTGTAAGCTACCATGTGGGACGTTGGATATTCTGGCATGTTTTGGCATCTTGTCCAACTTTGTAGCAGGGGACTCAACATGTGACTTGTGGGGTGACGTGGCACATGTTTTAGAGGTTGGGTTATGTTATTAGGACCCTTAATCATAAATCTAGATAATATGGGAGTTTAATTTCAAGCAGTTTGGGAAAACCCAATTTGGATTATGAATGCCAAGAACATGGGTTTGATCTGTTTTATGTTTCAAACTTGGTGTTTAGTGCGAAATAATTAACTAATCCGGATTAATGAGGGCTTGTGATTGGTGGGTTGGGTTGAGTGGGGCACATGTCTCACAATGGTTGACCTAGGTATCTTTCATGTCTGCCCATATTTAACCCCTTGTCTTTCAATCCCCTTCATTTCAGTTTTAATCCAAATCCCTTTGTTAAGTAAGTGTTACTTTTCACATTTTGGCCACAAATACTTTTCCAAAGTATTTTCAGGGGTATTTCTTGCCAATTCATGATTCTTGAAGGGCTGTTTTGGCATTTTCTTCAAATATTATGATCTTGACTTGTATGATTGACTTCTTGGAGGACTAATATTGACAAGTTTTCATTTTTGAGGGACCATTCTTGCCAATTCTTCAAAGTGGAGGGCCCTTTTTGTAAATTTGACAAACTTCAAGGACCAAACTTGTAATTATGAATATACAAGGGTTTAAAGTGTCAATTCTTCAATATTGGAGGACCCTTCTTGTACAATATTCAATTCTTCAAGGTTTTTTCTTGGAAAATCCATATTAAGGGGTTCATTGTGCGGCTTCGTTTCCCGTGTTCGTTTTTGCTTGTTTCTTGTGATCTTTTGTCATTTTCTCAATATCCGTACCTAAAATACACATGTAACAAACACAAGCATATATTTGGCCTTTTTTATGATATTTAATGCATTTTAAGCCCGTTTTGGATGATGAGATTATGTATAAAAGCAGTCTCATTAGTACACCTTGTCAGGATAATGAGGATTGTCGAATCCTTTCGACTGCGTGACATAAACTTCTTCCTTCAAAGGACCATTAAGAAACGTCATCTTTACGTCCATTTGATAAACAATGAATCCCTTATGTGCAGCATAAGCAAGGAAAATCCTGCCCGCTTCCAAACGTGCTACTGGTGCAAATGATTTTTCAAAATCAATACCCTCTTTCTGACCATACCCCTTAGCCACGAGCCTAAATTTGTTCTTGATAATCATGTTTTCTTCATCAATCTTGTTTTTCCAGACCCATAGAAGATTTAATGGAATTACATCGTATGGTCTATCAACAAGTTCCCAGACTTTAAGTCTTTCAAATTGGAGAAGTTCATCTTGCATCGTTTCAATCCAAGCATGATCAGCCAAGGCTTCTTTGATATTTTTTGGTTCGGCTGTACTCACGGCGAGTGCGAACATACAAACATCACCATCGGTTTCAAGTTGTCGTCTTGTACGAACGGGCTATGAAGGGTTTCCAATTACTTGAACCAAAGGATGATCTCGGGTACAATGATGTGTTGAAGGATGTCGTTGGTGGAACGTATGCATATTTGACGAATCAACATGGCGAGTAGAAGACTCTCCAGTTTCGTGTACCGAGGTACCGAATGGGTTCATAAAGTCGTCTTCGTCATTTAATGCATAGTCTGCTTGATTTGTGTTCTCTAGAGCAATGACAGTAGTTGTGGATGTTATAGGAGCGGTTGTTGATGTGATATTCTGAGGAGGTAAATCTGCAGCAACCCGTGTTGAAGTAGATGAAGTTGTACCCGTTTGTTGACGATGATCGGTATCATCATTCTTATCATGAGTGACAACGGAAGACTTCGATACAACATGTTTCTCCCCCGTGAAATATTCATCATACATTGGTCCATATAACATTTCCAACTCTTCAATTGTCGTGTTGACTGTCATATCTGCTCTAGGAACATTTCCTTGAACCAGCTTTTAACTTGACGGTTCATTGTTGTGGTCTTGAGTTCCGAGTTCCATGCGGTTGTGAACGGAAGTCATGTGTCATTGTGGATCTGGACTTAAACTGTTTTGTTCAAGTGCCATTTCTTGTGATTCATCAAATCTGACATGAATAGTCTCGATTATCAATTTTGTTCTCTTGTTGTAAACTCTATATCCCTTTGACTGAGTTGCATATCCCACAAGAATGCATGCAACACCTTTCTTTTTCATCTTGTCCAGATTGTCACCATCGCGAATAATGTTACGCGTACATCCAAAAACATGAAGGTGTTTGAGTGAGGGTTTGCGATCATGAATTATGTGATATTGTGTCTTTTCGTGTCTTGGGATAATTAAGGATCGGTTTTGTGTGTAGCATGCGGCTGACACGGCTTCAGCCCAAAGGAATAATGGTAATTTTAAAGCGGATAATAATGTTCGAGCAGCCTCAACTAACGTACGGTTTCGTCTTTCAACAACGCCATTTTGTTCGGGTGTTCGAGCAGTAGATGTTTCAAGTTCAGTTCCTTCGGCTTCAAAATAGTTCCTCAGAGTTGAATTCAAAAATTTTGTGCCTCTGTCAGTACGAACCACTTTTACTTGAGCTTGAAGACCACGTTTTATCAGTTTAAGGAAGGTGATGAGAACTTCAGGTGTTTCATCCTTAGACTTCAAGACGTGAGTCCATGTGTACCTTGAGTAATCATCGACAATTACCATAACATATTTCTTCCCATTGATACTTTGAACACGCATGGGACCACACAAATCTATATGAAGAAGATCTAACCGTCCTTTAGAGCTTGGTGTAGTCTTTGTCTTAAAGCTACTTCATTTAGCTTTACAAAGTTCACAAGAAGAACAAAGATGATATTTGATGGATTTTAAGCTTGGAAGGCCTCTCACAATATCTTTCTTGGAAAGCAAGTTGATGGTATCAAAGTTGAGATGAGAAAGACGTTGATGCCATAACCATGCCTGAGTCGTTGAAGCTTTAGCCATGAAGCAAATTGGAGTTGATGAAGTTGTGTCTTGTAGTGAAATTGTGTATAGATCAGTACCCTGTGAACCGGTGAGTAAATCATTCCCATCATAATCACGAACAAAACATGTCTTCTTTTTGAAAGCAACTTCCAAATTTGCATCGCAGAATTGACCAACCGAGAAAAGATTGTGATTGATCCCTTCGACGTAGTATACCTTACTGATCGTGATATTCCCCTGAACCAAATCTCTATATCCTAGGATCGGTGCAAATTGATCATTTCCGAATCGGACCGTACCCAGGAACTTTTCCACGAAGTTAATTAGAAGCTTGAGATTCCCCGTCATGTGCTTCATGCATCCGGAGTCCAATATGAAGAGAATTATTTGTATCACATGCAGAAGAGTTAGAACACGATGGAGCATTTGCTAAATTGGATACCACAGTAGTTGTGATTGTAGAATTATTAGTGTCCTTAGCGACATTTAAAGGCATACTAACTCTCGTTGTCACATTTTTTGTCCTAACTTTAGGCATCCATTTATATCCCGGGGGACATTGATTAGCAAACCAACATTTCCAAGACTTGCTAGCAGACTCATATAATTCCGTAATTCTGATTTTAGGGTTCTTAGTGGTGGAGTTTGATGCATTACTTTTCTTAGTGGGGGTTGCACCAAAATGGTTCACTTTGCGTTTGGGTTTACTAGCACTAATAGGCATCGCAACTTGCTTCTTAGTTCTAGTATCTACGCCTTTGACATTATTCATGGCATACATAGAATGATTAGCATTAGCACATTTTTTCACATTTGACACAAACAAATTTGACATTCAAATCATTCAAGGCATTCAAATCGTCATTACACGCGATTACAGACTTTTGATTCTTAAAAAAAAATTCAAATTCCTAGGATGTGCTTCTACTTCCTTCATCTTCCCTTGACTCTTGTGTTGCCAGACCTTATCATTCACTTGGGTGCGCTTAAGCTGAGGCCGGCTAACACTAGCAGTGGAGACTACTCTAGTAGTAGAAGACACACGAGTATTAGTGTTTCTAGAAGTCTGAGGCGAGTGACTAACTTTGTTTGTGGGTTTAGTGGTCATTCTATACATCCCTGGTTAAATCACATTATTGTGCTTAACGCTTGGTGCTTGAGTATTCCTTACGGGTTGAGTCTGTGGTAACCTTTCCTTTCCAACTATCTTGGGGGCAAACACAGGTTTTGCAAACGAGGAATTTGAGAAAGCAGATGGTTTTCCCAAGATAGATGATCTATTCACTTTAGAGGCATTGGGTTGTCTAACAATAGGTTTCTTAATGCTAGGTTCCACAACTTTCCCACCCATCTTAGCAATGAGTTTCTTCAACTCTGCTATTGTTATGTCTTTTTCTTGTAACTGAACTTTCAAATCTGAAATATCAAGACTTTTATCGTTTAGTAATCGACATGACTCAGATAATTTTACATCTAAAGGTGTATCATTTGAAAAACTGCTAAATTTCTTTTGCAAAGCAAGTTCAAGTGAATGACAATGTTTTTGAAGATAATCATATTTATGTTGAAGTAACGAAAACTCTTTTTGGTCAACTTTATTCGAAAGCTCAGTTTCAAGACGTTCACACTCTTTGACTTGATCAAGATATTTGTTGTTGATACCAAAGTTGGATGATCCTTGCTTGACCCGAATTAGGCTAAATTCGGGTAGGCTGGGCTCAGGCTGTTGCACCAAGTGAATAACTTGTTGAGATCCTGCACACTAAAGCAACACGCGTTAGACTTACCGTGGGAGCGTATCCCACGATTAGACTCCAGCGTGAGAGTAAGTAATCGGTTAGGGTTATGAATTGGATGTAGGTTGAGAGTGTAGAGAATGTAAATACCTTTGTGGAACCCTTGGGGGTTCCATATATAGGCAGTGAAACCCTAATGGGTTGTCACTGTTACTTCGGACCCAAGTATAAGATAATCACCATAATTAGCTTGATTGTTATCTTCTAATTATGGTTAGTGTATATCCTATACTTGAAGGTAAATCCCAATCCTAATAAGATTGTGATTCTGTCTAACACTGTCCCGGCTGTGCCAGGCTATGGGCCACACACACTTTACGTGCCCACTGTTCATTCAAGCCCATAAGCTTAACTGACATTAATCTAACCCATCTGTGATGGGCCGGATGCGGGTAGTAACCGTGGGCCGGGTTCATGACCTGGTTGGGGACTATACGTCATCATGTCCCCCCAGTCTAGTTTTTACAGCCGTAGGCGTAATATCTAGACTAAAAAGATGCCCATCGGACGTACCAAGAAAGAACATCTTGAAATGTTGAATTTTAAAACCATGTTTCGGCCGTACGTGGAAACCTTGTTAGGAATTTATTCCTATGGCACCCCAACCGCACATGACGACCGAGACACATTAAATGAAACATTGAATATGGTCATACGTATAACCGCATATCCCGACACAGTTGACTGTTCACCTGACATATTGACTGACAAAGTGCAAACAGTCAATACATCGAGCGACGTAATCTTCTGAGTCAAAAGTGACCCGTGGGTCCCGCCTGACTGTTCACTTGCCACTTACCTCCCTAACTCTACGATCTAGGTTAGTGGAAGACACGTGGCATGAATCCAATGAATCATCACCAACGAGGCAACCCTATAAATAGGTTGCCCATAAGGTTGTGTGTTACACACAGTCTTTTGCTATTTTTCCGCCATTAACGCTTTCTTCCTTACCACCACCTTCTTTCGCACAGATCTTCCCCCACACAGGTTAGAACCCCACGCCTTTCAACATTTCTTACTAATCATGGCTCATAGGAACAACCCGACCATCGGATCCGTGCTGAATGTGATGATGGAAGTAAAACTGGGAGAGTTTTGCTCCGACTTCTACATCCCTAGCAACCTTCACCCCTCTCTTCCTAGTGTCGGGGATCTTATAACTGAAGCCCCCCCAGGGAAAGATTGGCATGTATACTCGTCTTTTTGATGCGGCTAATTACCGCATCCCTTTCACTAGGTTACTTATAGATTTACTAGGTTACTATGATGTACATATCACCCAGTTACACTGCATAGGCGCATGTAAGATTAGCCAATTTGAAATCCTATGCCGTGCGTGAAGCATCCCCCCAACCGTAGAGTTATTCAGGCTGTTTTACATTCCCAAGTTAGTGAATGGTTGGCTTTCCTTCAAGAAACGATCCCCAACCAGCCCCATGAGTCACAATAAAGCCATGGACTCACTAAAAAACTTGTACGACCACTACTTTTTTATTGACGTAGTAGTATGGCCGACTGAGTTTGTATATAAGCATAGGTTACTCCCTGACATTCCTCCCCGGGCTGGTACATACAACGCCCAGCACGCTCAAGAAATAGATAGAAATAGGACAGGGTTTCATAGGAACCTACCCGAGTCATTCCTTTGCCTGCTAGGAATTAGTCGTAACTACTTTGGCCCGTCGAACAGATACCCGATATTTTGGAGAAGTCGAGGCGAAGGTAGGTATAGTATGTGTGTCCTCAAAGATATATAAATGCATGGTCCGTATCTAACATACTTCTTGCTTCGCATAAATGAACTTCTTTGGAGTCCTACGCCAGGGAGACCCTAGGCCATTCCAGAGGGAATGCGCCCCAGAAGAGAAAACGAGCTACCAATGCTTGAACAAACCAGAAACGTGACAGTCTCCTTGGCAGCCGTACCTGACCCCCAATCTGACGAGGAAGATACAACTCTTTTGAAGACCCTCATAGATTTCGATAATGAAGACAAGGACGCAATGATGTTGGAAAATAAGGCTGGGCCCTCCTCGCCGCCGAAGACTACCACCCATGTCCATGAAGAGGAGCAGGGTGATGACATTGAGAGAACCACCTCTAGCCTCCGCCAAATGCTGGGTGACGACGATGAAGAAGTACAACAAGTCGATGAAGAAGAGGAGGAAGAAGCTCAACCCATCCTAAGGCGTACCCGCAGAAAGAATAAGAGGGTAAGGAGAACCACCGAGGCCGTGATAGGAGAACATAATGCCCCAGTCAAGAGATGCGCGAAGACCACCCCCTCTATCAATCTGTGGAAAGCACAAATTAGGTTTCAGGAACGGCGCAGGATGCCCACATAGCCCAGAACGTGCCACCCTGGCTGTTGAGTCGGTCTCTCAGGTTCCTCCCAATGCGTCAAAGCTAGAGAAGACCAATATGTAATTCGCCCACAAATGACTGTCATTATTTCTCTCTTCCAAGTAAAAGGTATGTGCTTTCGTAATAATACTTATGTCCATGACAATGTTTGTTGCAGGGATAACCTGGCTGGTGTCGCACCTGTCCAAGGGACGAGGAAGGGGAAGGAGCCTGTCCTTCACGCTGCGGCGTCCAAACCTGGCCCGGCCTTCAAGGAAGGCACTCCCACAGCCTCACAGGATATTCCTGTATCCGGCTCCCCCACACACTTTATTCCTGAGTGGAAGATAACCACCGCTGATAGGATGAGGGACGCGGAAGAATGTCGGTACTACCTTAACCACTGCATACCGCCTGGCCTTGTAAAGGATATAAATGCGCTCAGCCATCCAGACTTGGTAGATGAATACAATGGGGCCTTGGTGCATCAGATGGCTATGGGTACCTCCATGCGGGTGAGATTTGAGGCCGCCATGGATCACGTCGAATCTTTAAAGAGGAATAACGGCCACAGGGAGAAAATGATTGAAGAAAAAGAATCCATGATTGCAACCCTCCAGTCCCAACTCGCCGCCGCTAAGGCAACCATCAAGGAACAAGCCGCGCATGCCAATGCCCACGAAAAACGTGTTGCCGAGCTTGAAGCCCAACTTGAGACTTCAAAAGCTAAGGTACGTATCTGTACGGTATCATACCCACGTCCATATTATGCATGATTTATTCTAACCTTAGTATATCATACGCAGGTGGCTGCCACAGAAGCTTTGGCGAAGACCTCTACTGACCAGGTATCTACCCTCTTGAAGGAGCTTGAAGATGTACATACATTGGTCCAAGGCGAGGAAATTCTGAAAGAAGAGATGGCTAAGGAAAGGACCGTGCTGGAACAGGTGATGGAGGCTTTTACGCAAAAGGACGTGGAGCTGGACGCCCTAACCACATACCGTGATGAGGTGTTGTGCCCCCAACTACTAGCAGCCATTGCTGGCCGCAGGTGGATGGTGGGTCATGGGGCGCGTCTAGCTGTTATGAAAGTATTGGAGGCTCCTCAATTTGTACAGCAGTTTGCAGATCTTCTATCGGATGGCATCGACCATGGTCGTCACGAAGGTATGGTCATGGCCGCAGAGCTGATATGTAAGAAGCAGAATTTTACTAAGCATGCCTACTTCAACCCCAGGGCCGCAAAGAAGATGACCGCGTCCATGGCTGCTATGAGGGATTTGGAGTATCCTTTCTTGGCCGAGCTTGAGTCTACAAAGGATGCGTCCAATAGGGAGATCATGGAAAAACTAAGTCTAGGCGCGTTCTCGCAAGGTGAGGGAGACTCCCGGACTCATTTCACACCTTCCCCCAGCCAACTTACTATTCCCATCTATGAGGATGTCACCAGGATCGTGGTTGGTGAGCAGACATTAAGTGAGGCGTTGGAGGCGAACGCGGCTCGGGCTCTCGATAAGAAAGACCAGGGTGAAGCCTTATCTCGAATAGTTGAGGAACAGAGAGAGATAGGTAAGTTTCTCCCCCCTATGTAGGGCGTTCCTGCATTGCTGCAATTTCTGAACAATTTAATTTGTAACAAATATTCGTCCGTGGATGTCCACGGCACTTTTTTGAAACACTATCTGAACACTTAGAATATTATGTGTATGGGTCCGTGGTAATCACAACAATTTTGATTGTTGGAAACTTGTTTATATTCTTTAGATATTGTGTATCTGTGTTGCATGACATGTGAAGGCTTATCAAGAATAAAACTAAGTCTATATTTTACTAGACGTGCAGCGTGTGTCTTTATCATGTCTGGCACTTATGTAAGTACGGCATGCGGAAACTTATTACAACGTCTTGTAAATAAGGTGTCTAGCAAGGATACATGATCCATTTCATTAGGGTTGCATCCCTCTTATGCGACAAGCTGAATTATTAGGTTCACTTAATCCTCTTACCCCGCATGGGAGCGAATAGTACATGTACGGTTTGAATGAATGCATATGAATGAGAAATAGCACATTATTGAAATAACAAATAAATATAAAAGACATAAGACAATAATTTGCACAAGAACAGACCGTGGAGCTATCTAGGTACCACTGCATTTTATTAGAACGTTTATGATTTTTTGACAGAATTAAAATCCTAACATATAGAACCTAGAAAGCATGAAACAAAAAATACATGGATCTTCATTGAAGTTGACCACAGCGAAGTGCCCATGTGGAGGTCGTAGCCCTTTAAGAGGTATCATCTTTTAAGGTTGTAAATATTCCATGTGCGATCTAAGTCACGGCCATCCATATCACGCAACTTGTACGCTCCTAGTCCCAAAGCTTCCGTGACCTCATATGGCCCTTCCCACTTTAGACCTAGCTTCCCTGTGTTCTCCGCTCGACTTGCCTCGTTAGCACGATAAACAAAATCCCCCGGTCGGAAGGAAAAATCCTTGACTTTGGAATCATAATAAGCTTTCATACATGCCTTAGACTTGGCCTCATTGATGGCTGCTATCTCTCATTTCTCCTCTAACAAGTCTAGATTGACCCGGAGTTGCTCATCGTTAGTGACGACGTTAACCTCCGTAGTGCGGATTGTTGGCATCTCAATTTTTGCTGGGATAACGGCCTCGGTTCCATAGGCCAGCGCGAATGGAGTGTCCCTATTGGCTATTTTGATCATTGTCCTATGTGCCCATAGGACATGCGGCAGTTCATCTACCCACTTAGCACTTCGTTCATCCAGGCGTGCTTTGATACCTTCACCTAGGCTTCTGTTTGCCTGCTCCGCGAGACCATTAGTCCATGGGTGCTTAATTGATGCGAAACGCCGTGTAATGTTCAACGTCGCACACCAATCCTTGAATGGATTATCCGTGAACTGTTTTCCGTTATCCGAGATAATCTCGCCTGGCTAACCATAACGGCATACAAAATTTTCCCAAGCAAACTTTTTTACCTGCTTGCCCGTAATCGTTTTAACCGCCTTAGCTTCTATCCAGCGTGTAAAATAGTCCATTGCGACGATCAAGAAATTAATGCCTCTTGCGGCAACAGGAAAAGGCCCTGCGATATCGATCCCCCACTTATAGAATGGCCATGGGGATGTGATGGGTGTTAGTTCTTGCTGCGGATGTCGCAGTACTGGTCTGTGCACTTGGCAATTGCTGCATTTACGAATCATGTCTCGTGCATCCCGATGCATAGTCGGCCAATAGTACCCTGTGCGTAAAGCTCGTGCTACTATGGATCTGGGGCCTGCGTGCATGCCGCATAACCCTTCATGTATTTCACTAATCACATAGCTGGCCTGGCGCGGCCCAACGCATCGCAACCACGGCTGTAGGAAGGAACGCTTGTACAGAATACCTTCTTGAATTTCGAAATGTTGCGACTTCCTTTTGATACATCGTGCCGCCTTTTCATCCTCCGGAAGGGTTTCATCAGTTAAATAGCTGATGATCGAGGTCATCCATGTAGGTCCCTCTTCTTCAACTAAATGCGATTTCCCCTCCTGTAATGGATTTTTCCTTGAGTATTTCCACCAATACTTGTTTGGATTAATGGGCGAAGCTTGTAGACGCAATCTTGCTAAGAGCATCAGCCTTCTTGTTTCACCTCTCGGTACCTGTTTGATGGAAAACTTCCCAAAAGTGGCGATGAGCGACTTGACTTTCTCCAAGTATTGGATCATGTTATCCTCCTTGGCTATGTATCCTCCTAGGATGTGATTCGCGACAAGCCGTGAGTCCATGTAGGCCTCAAGGTTGCGAACTCCCATCCTAGCGACGATTTTTAAACCCGCAATCAATGCTTCATATTCCGCCTCATTATTCGTGGCTGTGAACTCAAAACGCAAGGCGTAGGTAAACTCTATTCCTTCCGGATTCGTGAGAATGAGGCCGGCTCCTGATCCGTCCATGCATGAAGATCTGTCAGTAAACAAAACCCATGATTCCGCTGGAATTTCCTCTTTTTGCACCATTGGTTCGTCATCCTCTGGTTTCTCAATTAGGAAGTCTGCCAAAATTTGGCCTTTAACAGCTGTCCTTGGTCTATAGGAGATGTTATGTTCTCCTAGCAAGACGCTCTATTTCTGTAGCCTCCCGGCCACGTCTGGTTTAGAGATGATCAGTTATATTGGTTGATCAGTGATGACCACAATTGGGTGCGCCTGAAAATACCGATGCAGCATTTTTGCGGCGTACACCAGTGATAGAACCAACTTCTCCATTGATGAATAGTTCAACTCCAGCCCTTGCAATGCTCTGCTTATGAAGTAAACCGGTGTCTGGACTGAGTCCCGATCAGTCATAAGGACTGCACTTATTGCTCCGTACGTAGCGGATAGATACATGATGAACTCCTCCTTAGGCCGGGGTGCGACTAGCATAGGAAGGGCCGCGAGATGTTGTTTAAGCTGCCCAAAGGCTTCCTCTGCCTCCTTTGTCCAACGTAAATCTCCTTTCTTCAAGCACTTCTTGAGTGTTTTGAATAGAGGTAGTGATTTCTCCGCAGACTTTGACAAGAACCTATTTAGCCCGGCCAGCTTTCCATTTAGTGACTGTACCTCCTTGAGTGTCCGAGGGGATGGTAACTGTATCACGATTTCCATCTTCTCCGGAACATCCCTTCGGTTTCCCCAAAGAACATCCCTTCGGTTGCCCCAAACGTGCATTTTTTGGATTCAGTTTCATGTTGATTTTCCTCAACGTGTCGAACGTCTCCTGGATATCACGGAGAAGTGCCTCCTCCGTATGACTCTTGATAACTAGATCGTCAACATAGACCTCGAGGTTGCAGCCTATTTGGGAGTCGAAGGCTTTATCAACAAGTTGTTGATATGTCGCTCTGGCGTTCTTTAGTCCGAACGGCATTTTCGTGTAACAATACACGCCCTGACTAGTGTGAAACGCCGTCTTCTCCTCGTCTTCTTCCGCTATCTGGATCTGATGGTATCCTTTGTACGCATCTAAAAGACACTTGAAAGGGTATCCGCATAAGGATTACACCTTCCAATCAATTTCTGGTAACGGATAGCAGTCTTGCGGACAAGCTCTGTTCAATTCCGTGAAGTCCACACATATGTGCCAGCTCCCATCATGCTTCTTGACCATGACTGGGTTAGATAACCATTTGTGGTAGTATACCTCGCACATAATTCCTGCGTCTACTAACTTCCGTACCTCATCTAGTATAACCTGGCTGCGTTCTGGTGCTTGACCACGCTTCTTTTGCTTAACAGGGGAATATCCCTGGCGGATTTGAAGTTTGTGTTCTGCTATCGAACCCGGCACACCTATCATATGCTTAGGCTTTACGAATATATCAAGGTTTGCTTTTAGGAGAGAGCACATGGCCTTCTTCCTGTTATCCGATAGCGTTCCCCTTATGGCCACCTCTTGCTCCGGGTAGTCGGGGTGGATTACCACCTTCCAATTAGGGGGTGGTGATCCTTCCTTAATGGGAACAGGCTGGACTGGTGTTGTCACGGCGTGGCATTCTGATGCCGGCACGATCGAGTTTTAAATAGTAACAATTCCCCCTTCGACTGGGAATTTAATCATACCATGAATCGTGGACGGGACAGCCCGTATGGCTAAGATCCCTGGTCTTCTAATAATACCATTATACGGGAAGTGTAAATGTATCACCATAAAGTTCATCCATGCCGTGGTGGAATGCTCTTTATCCCCAATGGTTACCAGTAGACGCAGCTGTCCTATTGGCCAGAGAGTATCTCCACTAAAGCCAATGAGCGGCGACGTGGCCGGCACTAATTGGCTCTTTATGTCTGGTCGTAGCTGTACGAAGCAGTGTTCGTAGAGTACTTCCGCCGATGATCCTCCGTCCACATACATACGACGAACATTGTGTGTTCCAATGCTTACCTCAATCGTGAGAGGTGAGTCAGCCACGTTGCTTGCCGTAATGGGAGGGAATGAGATTTCTCTGCCGCGTGAAAATTTTGACTAACTTTATGCTTTGTGCGGCGCTGCCAAGATTGGATCATATATATGGTTGAAGGCTTGTCCTTTTAGGAGTCCTTCTTGTCGTACTTTTTGTTGTCCTTCCCATCCTTCCAATCCTTGACCAGGTGTTTGAGTTTGCCTTACTTGATCAGTGACTCTATATGCTTTTTGAGCTGGATGCACTCCTCCGTGTCGTGGCCCTTATCATTGTGGAATTCGTAGAAGCAATTTCCTTGACGGCGGACGACTAGAGTTGTCATTAGGGGAGGCCTTGGGAAATTTTCCCCTTCTGTCAACAAGATATCTCGGTAAGTCATCTTTAGAGAGGTGAATTTGTCATCCGACCGCCCTCCTTTATTCTGTCTCTTGTAATCCGAGCTCCTTCCGTTGCCTTGGGTGCTTTGACCCCCTGATTGTCTCTGGGGCTGGTCGTTCGATCGATAATTATGGCTTCCCTTTGTAGGATACGCCGCAGCTACCGCGGTTTCTCCTTCTACAGAGTTTCTAACCCTTTCCATAAGGTCGTCGTACCTCTCCGGTCATTTGTCATTGAGACGCCAAATTAGCTCCCTGTCCGTTATGGCGTGCATATAGTCAGAAATTTTTAGGAGCTCAGGGCACGTTTTTGTGCGCGTGCACTCGTCGTTGAAACGGTCCGTGAAGTCCTCCGTAGACTCTCTGGCCGTTGCTTGACGGTTGCTAATGAGACCGGATCCCTATTATACTTCTTTCGCTGAGTATAATTGTTTCTGAACTCAGTGCGCAGCTCGCCGAAGTTATCAATACTCCGGGGAGGGAGCCTTTCAAACCAATCACGGGCATTGCCAATCAAGGTTGAATTGAACATCTGGCACCATATAGGCATCGACCATCGTTCAATTTTCGTCTGCGTATCAAATATCTTTAGGTGATCATCAGGATCAACAAACCTATCATAGGTTTTGACGCATGCCGGCATACGGCGCTTCTTATCCTCAAAGTAGTTCCGTATGCGGAGAGTGAAGGCATCTTCTTTGTCGTCGCACCATGGACGGGAGAGATCCTTCTCTTCGTTCCGATAGTAGGCATCATCAGAGTATCCCTCATCGTCCGATGGTGGTGGGGGGTATACCTAGGTCGGCGGCACTTGGGAGGATGGTCATCTGAATCCGACCCCGAAGGACCGGGAGGAGGAAGCGGTGCCCCACTTCTCGGCTGATGACCACTTATGTGAGAAGAGCTAGGAGATTTCTTCCCACCATTCACCCTATCCCACACGTTGGTTTGGCGACTGTTCCCGGTCGTTTCTAACACCGGGCGTTCGGTAGAGCCGTCGGACCTATCCCCTTCCTCACGGGATTGTAGTAATTCCTGCATAATGCGATCCCCTATGCGCTCGAACACATTCCGAGGTTGAGGGTTTTCCTCACGAAGAGTTCGTTCCTGCGGGCGCGCCCTCCTCCTCCTCTTTTGAGTTTGAGGAGAGGTGCCAGGCGCGGTACTATTAAAGTTGAGCCTAGATTGGAGGTTCCTTCCTAGGTTTAGCCTTGACACGATACCCGAGACGATCCTTTCAAAGTTCTGCGTGAGAATACGCTCGAGGTCTTTGTCACCGAGTGATTCTACTTCTAATTCTGTCTCGATTGTTGGCCTATGCGGCTCCTTGTTTGGGGCCTCTGGCGCACTCCCCGGATCAGGATTATCCATGGTAATGGTTGGTGGCGGGGTATTGCCGAACGTGCCTGCCCCACCAAAAGGCTGAAAAACGTTTCGGTTATTCAGTCTGCATGTTTGGCTGCCAGGGGACTAGGTGGAGATGAGTATCCCATCCCCTGTGGACTTTTGGTTCCCAGGATTCGTGTTCCTCGGATTCCCTTGCGGATGTCCCTTCGTCATTAAAAAGAGATCGTTGATTGAGATTTTAGTTTAGTGTTTGGGTCCCACGGATGGCGCCAACTTGTTGATACAAAAGTTGGATGATCCTTGCTTGACCCAAATTAGGCTTAATTCGGGTAGGCTGGGCTCCGGCTCTTGCACCAAGTGAATAACTTGTTGAGATCCTGCACACTAAAGCAACACGCTTTAGACTTATCATGGGAGCGTATCCCACGATTAGACTCCAGCGTGAGAGTAAGTAATCGGTTAGGGTTGTGAATCGGATGTAGGTTGAGAGTGTAGAGAATGTAAATACCTTTGTGTAACCCTTGGGGGTTCCTTATATAGGCATTGATACCCTAATGGGCTGTCACTGTTACTTCGGCCCCAAGCATAAGATAATCACCATAATTAGCTTGATTGTTATCTTCTAAATATGGTTAGTGTATATCCTATACTTGAAGGTAAATCCCAATCCTAATAAGATTGTGATTCTGTCTAACCCTATCCTGGCTGTGCCGGGCCGTGGGCCGCACACACTTTACGCGACTATTGTTCATTCAATCCCATAAGCTTAACTGACATTAATCCAACCCATTCGTGATGGGCCGGATGCGGGTAGTACCCGTGGGTCGGGTTCATGACCCGGTTGGGGACTATACGTCATCATTTGCATGCAACATCAGAATATTCATCAATATCAGCACAAGATGTAACATAAACACACATAATATCTTTTAAGAGACATTCGTGTAAGAGTAGATCATATGCTGTAGAAAACTCGTCGCTTTCACGTTGATGGTCGCTCACTTCTTGTTCAAGGGATTCCACATATTTCAAATCATCAAACATTTCTTGCTTAGTTAATGTTTCAAATTCCAAAATATGTTTTTGCGTTCTTTCCGCAAGCGGAATCAAAATACTTTTTACAAGCACAATTATATCGTGAGGAATTTCTTTGTTTCCTTTCGAAAGTTCAAGTTTTTTCCAGTCATCATCAACAACTTTTTTGAAATTTTCAATGCTACTCTTGAGAATACTAAGTTCTTGCTTACTCTTGCTTACAGAAGCTTTATATGGCAAGTACTCAATAAATTTTGAAACATTAGTTTTCTTAGGGGCAAAAGCTTGTCTCCATTTAATTCTTATTTGTTCACATTCGAAAAATATTTGCTCACGAGTCTTCTGTGTTTGCGGTTTGAAAAGACCATAAAGACTGTTTTCATAAGCATAATTATATGGTTTAACAAATTCTTATTAACTTTTGGTCCACTCTTTTCTTCGAAATCATTTGTCTCTTCACTATGGGGCCTAACAACAAGGCAATCAAGATCGGTCCATTGGGACTCATCAAGATATAAGTGTTGATTCTCAGATTGAGCTTGCTCAAGGTACTTAGGATTAGCAAAACTATGTCGATCCTTAAAAAACGAACGAGGTGCCAACATTCTCATGGTTTGAACTGATTGATTAGTTTTGTAAACAATTTTCTTGTAAAAATCAATTTGAATTTCAAGTTCCACCATTTTTTTGATATCTTTCGCTTGTTTAGTTTTGAAATCCTTTTCCAACTTTTCAACCACTGCTTTCTTTTCATTAACAAGTTTAGTTGTATCCTCTTGAAGAAAACCATTTACTTAAGTTAGCTCATTGACTTTCATGGTAGCAAGATACGTTTTGTGACGTTCAGTACTCAAAGAGGTGTTATAATTACGTTTCTCTTGTTCTAGAAGCTTAAGAGTTTCGTTATATTTCTATTGATAATCGTCCTTTTTGACGTTAATTAAACATCCTTTGTACCCCTCAATCTCATTGGTCTTTTGAAGAAGCTGAGCTCTATAGCTATCAATGGTCTCACTAGATTTGATTAGAGCAGCTTTGCATTCTTCAAAATTTTGAGTGAGCGTAGTGTTTGCCTTCTTTAATTGCTTTTGACTCTTTCTAGTTTCTTTGACATCTTTTTGTAAAGAAGCAATTAAGTTAGCAAGCGCAATACGCTCCTCATCATCATCATACTCGTTTGCATGTTGATCGTCCTCAGACTCATTATTGCACATGTCTGATGAATCGGGTCCGTTTCCATCATACATGTGTCATTAATGGCTTTGGTTAGCTCACAATGCTCATGAGTATTACCAAACACATTATATTCCTCTTCAGTGTGTACCTTATTGATTGGCTCAGTATCAAAGATAGGACCATTGTCATCTTCAGTGACGTTGAGAACTTCTTCAACCTTTGCCATGTACGAGTAATGTGATTCAAGTTCTTGATCGGAAGCTTCATCATCAGTGTCATCAAGCATGGCTCCTTCCTCAGCCAACAATTTAACCCCAACTTCCATCTTCTTGCAAAGCATCATCTTTTCCTTATGATAACCAGAGTCCCTAACTCGTTTCGGCTTTCTGCATTCCTTTGCCATATGCCCATAACCTTGACAATTAAAGCATTGAATCCCACTTTGTTGAACCACGTGAGTACCAACAGTTTCCCTATTCCCAGCAACAGTAGCAATCCTCTAAGTATCATACTTAGCAGTTTTTCAATCATACCGTGCAGAACCCTCAACATGTGTTGGATTACGTCGATCATACCTAGGAGGACTTTCATCACGTTGACGTGTGTCATACCTTCAAGGACTCTCAACATATTGGTTCCTTGTATTTGATGATGTTTGAAGATTGTTGTTGGTAGGTTTAAAGATTTTCTTGTTGGTCTTCATAATGAAAGCAATTTGTTGTTTCATCTCCCTATCCTTCTAAGCTAGTTCTTCATCACTGTCCTCTTCAGATGATGGCTCAGGTGATGGTGATGGTGCTCTTGGTTCTTTGTCTCATGATCTTGTAGGAGCTGAATACTTAGATGAAGTGGAGTATCTTGGTGAAGAGGATTTAGTGGAGTATCTTGGTGAGGAGGATGTAGTGGAGTATGACTTTGGAGCACGAGAGCGATGATCTTTTACTTGTTCAGTGGTAGACACCAAAGCAAGTGGATTAGCAGTCTTTGCTATCCTTTCAGCTCGAAGTTCATTCGCCTCATTTTGAAATTGTTTCAAAATGTCAAAGAGCGTGTGATAGTTGACATCGTCTAACTTACTATGTTGTTTCACCAAAGTTACGAACCGTGTCCACTCTGGTTGAAATTGTTGTAGAAATTGCACATTGACTTGCATGGTGGAGACTTGTAAATTGTTTCTTGTCATGTCATTCATCATCTTGTAGAACCTTGAGTAGTAAGAATCAATTGAGTCCCCATCCAATGAAGTAAACTTTCCAAAGTTCCAGAACAAGTTAGTTTTGACATCTTGCTTGTTAAGTGATTCTCCTTGTTGTAAGCATTCAATGGCAAACCACATTTCTTTTGCAGTAGAGCATGCATCAACCGTTGAGTAAATATCATCCCCAATCCCACTGAGAATCAAATAGATTGCTTCTTTCTCTTCATCAGTCCAAGCACGTTTCTCTTTCGAAGTGTTCTCATATGTTTCCTCAATTGTTTGCTCATCGAAACCGGTCGTCGAGTCGGTTGTTGGAATTGCAGGAATGGTTATTGTAGATAGAGTATAGGGTCCTTCTTTGATGAAACGTCGAAGAACATCACCATTGGGTTTAGTGTCAAGATATCGAAGGAATCGTGATTGCCATTGTGCATATCTACCTGTCACAAGCATTGGTGGTCTCTCTTTATTGCCCGCCACCATGATGTTGTTGTTTGTTACACGATACTCTGTAGTAGAATCCATCTTGATAAGCTTTGAATTTAGAAATGAATATGGATCTTAAGTAGTTTTTATAGTGATTGTTGTTGAGGAGAAAAAGCGTTGAAATCCCTTAACAATATATTCTTGAAAAACCAAAAAATTCTCAAAAAACCAAAAAACACACGAGTTCGAAATTTTTTAAGTGTATTTTTTGAATTTTTCAAGAAATCCTTCAATAGTCTCTATGTCCAAACCTATCACAAAGCGTGATCGGAAGTCTGATCGCAAGTCTGGATCGCAAGTCTGGATTGCAAGTCTGATCGCAAGTCTAGATCGCAAGTCTGATCGCAAGTCTAGATCGCAAGTCTGGTCACAAGTCTAGATCGCAAGTCTGATCGCAAGTCTAGATCGCAAGTCTGATCGCAAGTCTAGATTGCAAGTCTGGTCGCAAGTCTAGATCGCAAGTCTGATCACAATTCTAGATCGCAAGTCTGATCGTAAGTCTAGATCGCAAGTCTGATCGTAAGTCTAGATCGGAAGTCTGATCGCAATCCACGATCGCAAGTCTGATCGCAATCCACAATCGTAATAAGAAACCTCGAGGGCTTTTGCGATCGGAATACACGATCGTAATGTGTAAACCCCAAAGAATTACAATGGATAAGCAAGTACGAACCTTTAAGAAAGCAAGTTAAGATTTTCACAATGATTCCGTGTATGAATCCAAACCAAAGTAACCAAAATCTTACCACAAGTGTGTAGATGATCTATAGACGATTTAGAACACGAAAAACATAAGAAACACTTGAATTCGAGATGATTTTAGGAGAAAATCACACGAACCAAATAGTATAGCAACAACGAATCACAAAAACTACCCCATGGCGATTGATACCAATTGTTGTCCCTAATATTTGTGATGTTTAAACAAGAAAAAAAGGTAGATAAAAGATGAATTCTAGAGAGAGAAAGTAGTGAGAGAAAGTAGAGAGAAGTGTGTGAAACTATGTGAAGATTAGATTAATAAAATGAACAATCAACACCTTTCCTAACATGCTAGGAAGGGTATTTATAGCCTAGCCTACATGTGGCATAATGGGCTATATGTTTGATTGGGTCGGGCTTGAATAAAATGCTTAGTACCTTGAAAGAAGCCTTTTAAGCTAGCCATCAAGCTCGTAATGTCACGACTATTTTAACTAACTATTACAACGTTCTACTAAATGTTACAATATATACCTATGACCGAACATTCTTGTTTCACTCTATATTTTGAGGCTAACAATTTTTTATTGGTGTTTAAATCAAGACAAAGATATTGATGATTAGAAGCGTGACCCAAAAGTATTGAGGGTGTGGTGTGTGGTTCAAGTTTTTGATTTAGATATAGGTAAGGGTAACATAAACACCCAAAGGTACGTAACAGGCTATAGTCCGGGGTTTTTTCAAACAAACGCCTATAAGATATTTCATTGGTAATGGCAGTGGAAGGCAATATATTGAGTAGATAAGTGGCCATATTAAGAGACTCAACCCACAATGTTGGAAGTAGATTTGCTTGAAAAATTAAGGTCTGGATGAGGTTATTGATGGTGCGAACCATTCGTTCGGACATACCATTTTGTTGGGAGATTTTTGGACAAGAAAAACGAACCTGAATGCCATTGTCAACAAAAAGTTTTTGAAAAGTGTTGTTGTCGAACTCACCACCATGATCACACTGAAATGACCGTATTTCACACTTAAACTTTGTATGAACATAGTTACGAAACCAGAAAAAATTTAAACAAAACATCTGATTTATTAATCAATGGATAAACCCAAACAAATTGTGAATAATGATCAAGAAAAAAAGATAGAATTTAAAACCACAGAGACTTAGAATGGGTGAACTCCACACATCCGAGTGAATAATGTCAAAAAAAGTAGTAACGACAGTACCAGAACTAACAAATGGAAGCCTCACGTGTTTTCCAAGTTGACAAGCATGACAAAGCACGGGAGGTTTCTCTTTATTACATGAAATAAAAATATTAGAGACAAGTCGACGTAACACTTTACTTCTTGGATGACCAAGTCGTTGGTGCCACGTATGTTGACTGACAAGAAAGGCATGGGTAATCGGGAATGGAGTTGTGACAGGGTAAAGTTCCCCTGTGCTATCACATCAGAGAAGAACCCGACGAGTTGTGAATCTTGGACAGAAAACCCAAACGCATCAAATTCAATGGTGCAATTGTTATCACAAACAAACTGGTGAACAGAAATTAAATTTTTCGCAATATAGGGAGTAATAAGAACGTTATTAGGTGAAGAGGCCTAAAGGGAGTTGACAAAATACTATGGCCCGTATTGGTGACGGGTATAAAATGACCGTCACCAACTGAAATAGATGGATACATGCAAGTATTAAAAATATCACTTAGACTACTAGTTGAATCATTAAGATGAGAGCTCGCACTTGTATCCATGTTCCACGTACCTAAAGCTGAATCTTGAAGAGTCCCGACACTAAAAGCATGTGGTAATATGGTAGCTTGTCCCAGAATAATCATAGGCCCAACATGTCTAAAATTAGCTGGGAAAATGGGCTGAGACTAGGCCTGGGTCTGACCCATATTTAGTTGAACCGGCTGGAAGTGCATACTTGGCTGTGATACAAATCCGAGTGGGCTTGTGATGTGACTAAGATATTAGGCCTGTGAATTATAATAATCCATTTGGAGTCGATAAGCTAAACGAATCTCAAATTCTCGACGACGTGTCTTTGTAACCAGTGGAGCCAAAAAGTGAATCCGTTATTTGGTATGGTCAACAATTGTTGGCTTCCATACATAAAATAATAAACATAGGAAAAATATAAGGTATTTCTATAAGGCTGTGTTTGCAATAGTAGACTCAAAACAAGGAACAAATATTAGTGACCTAAGCATGAATTAACAGCAACAACTAGTGGATTTATGACCCCGAGCATAAATCACCATAATAAACAACAGATTCGTTACCAAAGAATGAATCACCAATAAATAAAAAATAGGGTTTATGTTTTAGAACAGAGGTATTTTTTTAGGATCGATTGAAAGGCTCTGATACCATGTGATTTGGTAAATTTGTGTCTTATTCATTCTTGATAGAATGCAATATAAAGGGGTAGAAGAGTATTATAGAACCGGGCTTGAGCCCAAATACAAATGCATAATAATAAATACGGGCTAACAGGATTAAAGGATTAAAAGTATGATGTAATATAATTAAATATTATCAATATTACGTAAGATCATTAGGTCATGCGCAATAAAGTAAAGTATAAAAAACGTTTATGTGGTTATTAAAAATGTAAATTACATCCATCGTCCATACTTTTTATAGGTTACATCAAACCGTTGCATAACTGGTGCATCATATATCCCCTAGACAAATGGTGTAAAGTTTTGAACATTTTTTCTGAAAATGGTTTTTAGACTTACAAAAAAGGTTTGTATACTTTTACAACAGTTAAATGTAATCTATGATATAATTTAGTTTGTTCAGTAAAACTTTTTATTAAGAAAAATTTTCAAAAATGGTTTTTATACTTTTAACAAGGTTTAATTTTTTTAAATATAAAATTAACAAACCACGAAAATTACATCTAACCGTTACAGAACATGTAGGCATGTAATTCACACTTTTAACAAACCACAAAAATAGTTTTTATATTTTACTCTACATAATAACACGAAACTTTGTAATTATTTAATTTTAAAATTTTTTTAACTAAACCCCCATTGTGCACTAAACACCCGTTTATATGCACTATTTATCCAATACCTTATTTATCAACACACCCCTAAAGAATCTTAGAATATGTGATTGTGTTTGTATCATTTTTTACGGATGGTGCCATCTTTACGTATGGTATATAAAACATGTCTAAGAAAGAATTTGTGATGATTGTGTTACATGGTTTCCTGTGTTGAACGCTAACGAACCGATGTTATGATTGAGATTATGAGCTCAAGTAACACTTGAATGAACCATATTTATATTCTCTAGGAGTTACCATGTGTAACCGGTTTTTGTCAAATGAAAAAACTTATTTGGGTTAGTTATTATTGCTTTCAATACATAGTGAAGTATTTGAGTATGGAGGTAAACCTAAGGAGTGATCAATAATATTAGGGAGGCACTCTTTGATAAACCATGGGGCAAACAAGAAGGACAAGTGGCATTGTCTTTCTGGCCCACAGAAGGAACTCCTTGCTTCTGATTATGTTGATCGGGTGCCTGTCACGGCCTCATGTCAGATAGTACATCTTATTTGTTAGTGGGTTGTCACATGCGCATTTACTACTCTATATGGGATGCTTTACAAAGCTAAGTGTAGCCTGAGTTTAGGTGGTTCTGGTCAATTTTTGACTTGCAAACCTTTGAGCGATAAGCTTAATTCAAACGTACTATTAGTGATGTTAGAAGACTAACGACTATTGCTAGTCAAACCAAGTGTAAAGGACCAAATATGGAAATAAAGAAAGTGAAGGATGAAGGGACTAAAGACGCAAGTGTGAAAAGTCCAAGGGCTAAAATGAAACATTAGCTCAGTATATAATCTGAGTTAATACTTATGGTTTCAGTTTATCTTTCCCAACCGATTTATATTTACACACATACATTGTGATTCTTATTATGTTATCAAGTTATTCACCGTGATAACATGTCTAGTCTTAATCAATTGATATGGATCTTATTGAGAGTTTGAGAGTGTCATAACCCGAACTCGATGTCATTATTAAATCATATTTACGAGTATTCTTAAAAAATTTGATGAGTTTGAATACTATTATGTTTGACGGTTTAATTTGAAACCGGTGTTGGAAATCTTATTTTTACGTTTTGACGAGTTATGAGGACTACTAGTGATCGCGATACCGACGGATGCCCGAAATTTTACGTTTTATTATTGATTGTTTCGATGTTGATATTTTTGACGTTTTCATTTTTTAATTACGTATTAAGTCGAGCCGTGAATTATATTATTATATTTGGTGAGCGTTTTTAATTTTGAAAAGTATTTTTTTCGAAACCCGAATCTCGTAAATATTTTTAAAATTGACTACTAGTCATTTCCGCATTTTAACTAGTATTTTACACTTTAGTCTGAATTCACTATTTTCAAAACCTACCCTCACCCACCATATAAAAGGGCAAAATCTTCTCATTTTACACACACACAATTTTCTCCACCTAGATTTTTCTTTCTCTCTTCTTTTCTTCTTTTAGCCTTGACCTCCACAACACATAAACACCCCAAAAATTTTGATTTCTAGTTTGATTCAAGAAAAACTAAAGTAAGTCCCATCTTTATAATTTGATTATGATCATTTTGATCTAGTTTTTGTTAACATGCATGAACTTTATTTTCAAAATTATTTCTTGAATAATTATGGTTGTTTTGATCTATTATAATGAATTGTATGTGATGTTTGTCATCTTATTCATAGTTTTTAGTATTGCATGTGTTGATTTCGAAAGAAGATTTGAAAAAGATGATCTTTTATTTTTAAAGCTATTTTTATGAAGATCAATGAGTGTTTGATTCATTTGTGTTGTGACAATCCGTCAATTTACGATTGATATTTTATTCTCAATATTTATTTGAAAATATTATTCTAATGATACAATATGAACTCACTTATTTTTGGGAAGAAATTTGGATTTACGTCTTGGAGTAGCATCGACTACGTTTAAACCGGAGGATTCAACTTTACGTGCTTACGTTTACATACACCGTCCTTGGTGACAGTCCGACATTTCAGAAAATAAATTTGTCCATGAATATTATTTTGGAGTTTTAAATTTGTGTTGGTTCATAAACTCACAAATTTACGAGAAGAGATTAGGACTTACGATTTTATTTTAACGTCCTTTACGACTAAACCGGAAACCTTAGGATTACGTATTTACGTTTTTGAACTCCGTTTTTGATGAGACAATTTTTATTAGATTCGTTTTGTGACGTTGATTCATAATTTATAAAAACGTTTTTCGTAAAACGACCCGAGGGCACGCAAATCGAGGAAACTAGAATCGAGGAGTACCCGTAAATAAATGGGATGAGACAAGTGGGACACTTGTCCCACCCCATCAAAACCGGCCAACACAACAACTTGGTGTCAAGTTGTTAGTTTATAACTTACACATGTAAGCAAGAGCTTACATTGTAAGCCACTACTAACTCAAAACCATCAAACCTCATTTCTACCATTTTCAACATGCAATACCACTCAAAAACTCACAACTCTCTCTCTCACTCATCTATGCCGTCCCATATCCATCCTCAAACACCCATTTTATACAAATTTTAACCATGAACATATGTTATAATCAACATATGTTAATCTCCATTCAAAAAGAGGAAGATTGATGCAAGTTTTAACATCCATGGAGGAGTTTTCATATTGTTTTGAGGCTGATTTTCCACAAGGAGTTCATGGAGCATGGTGGTCTTGAAGATGATCATGGTTGTCTACAAGTTTCTCCATCAAAAACTATGTCAAAATCATAACCTACATCAACTTGGTGGTATAAAGATTGTCCTCCTAATCATCTTGTTATTTTGATTATGTACACATGTATTTTATTTCCTATTGTATATATTTATGATGATTATATGATGATAAAAATGTTATGTGGGGATTTGTTATTGATAATCATGGATAAAAAGATGAAAAACTATAAGAAACAAGTCTAAAATCTTGTCTAAATATGTTGGCTGTGTAAAACAGTAAATAAACAGGTCATGAACTGATAATATGATGAAGTAGAATCTATTTACAGTAAGCTATGGGTCTTGTACACATGTGAGAGTTGGCCATACAATGGAATCATTGTAATGAGTGAGATATGATCAAAACAAGTTTAGGGTATAAATCTGAAGTTACTGTTTTGGACGATTTTTAGAAAATATTTAGAAGATGATTCAACAGTAGCTATAGAAGAGTTAAATGTAGCACATATCATGTAGTTTATGTGATAAAAATTTGAGCTTCTATCTCCATATAGAACTCAAGATATGGCAGTTTTGGTGATGATGAAGTTAAAAATCAGATTTTTGGAAATTAAAGAATAATACTATTATATAAGCACTCACATTTTAATAAAATGTAAAATAAAAACCCACTAACTTATAAAACTTATTTATATAAATATATATAAAAGGTTAATCAAATGGATAAATTATATAAATGGTGGTGAAATAATGTTTATAAGTAATAAAAACTATAAACATGATTTTTACGACTTTTTCGGCTATTGCCGCAGAATTAACGTTTTTGTTAAATAAAACCTAGATGGTTGGACCCGTCTAATGTAAACTTTATAAAACTTATATACTGATATATAAACATGTATAACAAGTAAAAACCGATAAAACCCGAACTTTAGGGCATACGGACATTAACGAGCTAAGTAAACACATTGGGCTAATAATTGGACTAAATAAGTTAAACACTCATAAAAAGACCTTATTGGGCTTAACCCATTTGGACCCAAATTTTAAGGTGTAAACACTGATAATATAAGTATAAAATGGATTAATAAGATTCAAATAACTCATAATAAGTTTATTGGACCTAAAACACGTAAATAGGTAAAACGAGAAAACTAGTATGAACGTTATCGACACATAACACAAAAATGAGTAAATGAGGATATGTAAACCCACTTGATCATCATATATATATATAATCATCATATGTATACATAATTTATATTTTTATAAAGTCATTGGACAAACGTCTAAGACCGAGTATTATTTGTCTAGGTTTTCGTGATTGAAGCACGTACCGTACGTCCGAATTACCGATAACCCGCCTTCCCACATCAACGTGAGTTCATAGCCTCGCACTCTTTTAAATGTTTTTATAAATGTTTTATAAACCCGCGAGGGAGATAACATGTTAGTTTTTTTATAAAACTAGGACACCATTTGTCCCGATCGTTTGTTTATTGATTTTGGACCCGAATGATTGAATGACCCGATTGTATGACCCTATGAATGATTAAAGGACCCGATAGATGAAATAAAAATGGATTATTAAAGTTAGGTTATGTCACTAAAAGTCCCATTAGCATGAATTGTGAACTACCGGGAGTTGGTAGACGCTTATGCATATAATAGTACTATTTGGGGACGATCACCCCAGTTCGCGCCTTGACGGTTGATCCCCGTCGTGCCACATTGATTGGTAAGCGGATTTATGTATGAGAAGATTTCCAATAGCGTGACCTTTGTGACGACACGCTACTTTAGATGGGCAAAATTGGTATCGGGTTAGCTACCCGTTGTTGGTTTAGTAAGGTAACAATGTCATGCGGCTTGTAATAATCCAAAAATTAACGAAATACTAATAGACGCTCCGATTTACGATGTATTGCCTGACTAGCAATACAGGGTCATACTATTGATTTTATGATTGTATTTTGGTTTTCATAACCATATTCATATAACGGTTTTTATTTTCATACAACGTTATAAGACGTATTGTATGATATTTTTGCGACATTGGCTCGTATAATGATTTTTAAGGCAAATGCCTATATTATGATTTTCGATAAGGATTTGTATAAAATGACTTTGGCTATTTCATGGCCTATTACAAAGATTTGTATAAAATGATTTTGGCTATTTTACGGCCTATTACAATGATTTGTATTAACTGATTTTTGGTACTAATTTTATACCAAAGTTATATTGATGGAATTTATTAAACTCTATGAATTCACTCGGCGTTATCGCTGACCTTTTCTTTTAACATGTTTTATCTCAGGTACTTGAAGGTAATTCTCGGGAAGACGACAAGAATTCATGGCCCGCACCTAAACTATATTTTCCATTCAAATATTTTGTAAAACTTTGTATGAAATGTAATGACTTGGGACCTATGTAACTTTGATATTTATGAATGGAAATGCTTTATTAATAAACGACGCGATTTTTAATCGTTGTCTATGATATGAGTAATGTGCTATCCCGTAACACCAACTAGTCTTCCGCTGAACTGAGTTGTATAAATTTGGGGGTGTTACAGTTTGGTACCAGAGCTCTCGTTATAGAGAACGAAAGATTTTTAAAAACTAAGGTTTTGAATAAAACATTTCAAAATCTTTTAACTAAAAACATTTTTCTAAAAATGTCTAAAAATCTTTTGACTATAACGGTGCCGAGGATTTCCCGAGTTACCGACAAGGCCAAGACTGAGAAGTGTTATTTTAATATATATATAACTTGGATTATATATATATATATATGATGTAATTTTATTACATGATTGTTTGATGATTATTTTGATAATTATACGAGGTATTTATACGACGTCGATTGTCACAAGAAACCCTAAATCCCCTAGTAAATTAATCGAAGCTATTCTCGTAGGAATTCTAGCTATCCTAGATCTAAACCAAGTTGTGGATATTTATGATCCCAACAAATGGTTGATATTCATAGAAATGTAGATATTAGTTGATTGTGATATTGAAAAAGAATTGGCGAGATTAACACTGATATCGATGTCATGACGATCTTTCCTTATAGAGTGGAGTTTGACAAAACGTTATCACCTAGAAAGATGTCATCTGATTCGTTATCATCTAATTCTTAAATTGAAATCGAAAGGGTGAATGTTGCACTTGAGGCTGTTATTGGAACCATTACCCAAAAGCCTCATGCCACTAATACCTTTCCGAGAAGTCTAGTTGAATGATCAAGTCATTTTATATTAATGACTCATTTGATAATTGTTGTTGTAAGAGATATAGGATTGGAATTAAGTGTTGATTCATATTGAGATTGTATTGCTTTTACAAGGCCGAAGAATAAGATTGAAAGTATTGGAGAATAAGGTGGGATATTGAATTGAGTATAAAATTGGTTGAAACTTGAATAAAGTAAAATTTAACTTGAATGGAATATGAGATTGTTAAGAAGAATTCGATAAGTTTTGTGAATGAATTATAAGGTTTTAATTGATTGATGATTCGTGTTAAGGGTTGTTCCTAGGCCATTGTCCACTAATGAGGATGCCCAGTGTCCAAGAAATAAATTGAAGAAATCTTCTTCTGAATTGAGACCGATGGATCTTCTGGGACATGTGGAACACCTAATGACTCTTGTAGATTAGTATTCATTGTGGTATCTTTTAAAAATCCCTAACTTAACTGAGATATCAGTTGGTAGGATGAGTTTTGTAAATTGTATGACATAGTGACACATAATGTGTTACGGTACAATTTTGACTTGTTTGTGATTAATGAAAAGACTACCTTTGATTGCTAAATTCTACATGTATCGATGTTATCTATCCTATATTGCTTCATCCTAATGTTCGCATTAGTGATGCAACCATTGAATAAGTACTCATCTTGATTTGAGTTACGTTGTGGATTATTCTCTTTGTATTCTTGAGTGCCATAGAAGTCATGAACCTCATGATTGTTTGGCTAAGCTCATTTCCTATTATATTACAGTTAGTTCTTGGTGAACAACTCTTTACCACTCTTTTGCAGATCACACATTATTTTTATAAAGTTAAAACGGTATCCTTTGAGAAAACTTAATTTTCAACACTATAAGGATTATTCAAAGTGAGGTTTATAAGTGATTGATAACGAAATGAGGTTGTTTATAAAGTACCTTGGAAAACCTAATTGTTTTCATAACAAAGAAAATGTTTGTAAATATATTTTTGATTCTTATTTAAGAATTAAGCATGAAAATGTTTTTTTTTTATAAACATGATGATAACATTTTGACGAACTGAGTATTGCATCGTTGATCTTGAAATTGTATATAGTTGCGCGCCTACATACAATTTGGAATGGACCATGCAAGGCTGATTAGTAGTCACCATAAAACTGATTAATAAACACTAAATTTTCTTTGAAGATTGTGAAAGATTAAATTTTATGAGATCTGCAAGAAGTGAAAAATAAGGACATAATGTTAGGGACACCTACATATGTGCCTGTAACACCTATTCTTCTGAGTCGAATTTACTCATCTGTGGAAATTGTCTTATTTGACAAATTGATATTCCGTTCTTGTCCAATTCTCCCGTAGAGAGATTCTTAGGAAAAGTATCCAATCACCGAGTGTTGATACCCGACTGGATGTATTGACGTTCTTATCATTTCTTATGATTTGATTTCATTTGAATGACCTGGGTAACGATCCGAGGAGCTTTCGAATGCGTACTCGAATCATGAAAACATGGGATATATTCATATTCGTTAAATGTTTTCGTCTGAATCTGATTTGAAATTCTCTCGCGTAGATTATGCGTTGACCTTACTCTTTAGATGGTAGTTGTGTCTCCATGTATCCTTGAATTTGTGAAGGATTATGAGTTATTATTAGTCTTTTGAGAAGTTCACATCTTATCGACGGCAATGAAACTGAAAAGTTGATAATGCCGGTAGAATGGATTGATTGATGATGACATGACGATATTGTCTTAATTGATGGGAACTCGAGTAGAATTCCCCTAAAGAGATAAGATGTTGATTATCAAAAGTGATATAAATAATTATTGGTAGATGACGATATCCTATATTTGGAATTGAAATTATACCGTGAATGGTTGTGAACTAGTCATAGATATTATAATCTAGAAAGAACCTAATATGAATTTATTAAAAGATGATTATGTTATCTGAAACTTTAGGAAGTAATTGTTGATGAATTACCTAGACTTTCGCCATTAAGGCAAGTTGAAATTGGTATTGATTATATTCCCGGTGCTGCACCTGTGGTTTGTGCACTGTACGTCAGCACCATCTGAATTAAAGGAATTACCGTACAACTGAGAAAGTTGTCGGAGAAAGATTTTATTATACCAAGTCTGTCATCCTGAAGAGCTATGGTGTTATCTTTCCTTATATTTATAGATTACCGTGACTGAGTAAATTGACAATCGAAAACGATATCCATAACTCGAAATGGAAGATTTGTTCGATCATTTACAAGGTTTTAGTGTATGTTTTAAAGATTTGATCCACGACATGGTTATCATCAACTTCGCATCTGCGAAAAAGATTATCTATTCCAATCACTACATCCTGTACTTGTGATGAACATTATGAGTTTCTAGTGATGTCGTTTGGATTGACCAATGCACATGTAGTATTCATAAATTTGGTGAATCACGTGTGTAGGCTGTAATTTGATAAATTCATGCTCATGATCATTAAGAACCATTTGTTTGTTTATAAGAATAAGAATGAGCTAATAATTATTTATAGATTGCCCTGAATTGGCCGAACAATGAAAACCTGTACCTTAAATATTTAACATGTGATTAAGGACTTAATCCTTTACATTAAATGACCGTTGGATTAATAATGGTAAGATTTATGCATATAGACTCTTCAAAAATTAAGAGCCCTTTTAAGACTTTGGATTTTACCAAAAAGAAATGGAAATATGTTTTGACAAATGTTTTAACAAAGGATTTTAAGGGATTATTCCCTTATACACAAATCATTTAACTAAACTTCTGTTTAGGGGTAAATGTTTGTGTATACCTCAAGATAACTTAAGAAGGAATGAGTAAAACCATATATACCATAACCTGAAAACTTAAAACGACAATTTTTGCTTTTCAAACTAAGAAAACTTTGACCAAAGTATAAATAAAGGTTTTTCGAACATTTACGAATCTTATTAATTATTTTCGATAAATCAACGAAAATCTTGTTAATTAAATTCAAATTTATTTTTGAACATTTTATATAATTGGTCGAACTAAGAAATTTAAAACTTTTACGCTTCATAAAAATTAACTAATAATTATTTAATTAATTATGATAATTATCGACGCTTTAGACGACGGATTGAGTAAAACGGATAAAAATGATAGATGAGACGAAACTGAAACTTAGAAATTATGAAGAAAGAATTTTGAATAAATACGGTTGTGATATTTATTTCATCAGGAAGGTGAACGTAATTACTGACGCCTAATATAGAAAGAATATCTGAGTGAATTGTGGACATGATAATTATATCATCATGAGAGATGAATATAGATACTGACATATTATATAAGAAGGATAAAGAACCAATTAGGATATGTTCCTTAATAATGAAGGTGCAAAATAAATTGTTGAACAATGTAAAAATAGACGATGATTGTGAGAAGGATAATATAAATAGTGAAAGGTTTCACGGCTAATGTGAACCATTAAAATTGAGAAGCCGATAGCGTTAAATATTTTAAAGGCCACTTGTGATTGCCTAAATATAGAGATTGTGAGATATAGTTATGTTGGAATTTGTAAGTATAAGTATTTTATTTATGTCATTTTATGACTAAGAGTATCTTTGTCTGAAGAGGTTGTACTAATGACAAATTATGAAGGCAGAGATCGCCTCATACATTAGTAAACGTCTAGCTATTGCAAAGGTCATCATATGAATTTAATTCGATTTGGGTCATCGTCGACAGACTGACCAAATCTGCTAATATCATTCTCGTTAATGATAAATGCAAAAGAGTTATATAAACATAGTGTGCCTGTATCGAACATCTTTATCAAGATCCTCGCTTCGCATCGAATTTCTAGAGATTTGCTCAGAAATCACTGAGAACGAACCTTGATGAGAGTACTATGTACCACCCCAAATCGAAGGGACGAGGTAAAGTAACGATACAAGGTAATATAAGTGTTGTTTTATGTTTGAATGATTGACCTTTGGTAATGAACCGTATGATCGTTTTCCTTTGAAGAGATTATCATTGATAATTATCATATTAGGATCGAGATCGAATCTTGTTAGGATCTAAATCTTAGAGCATCTGTAAGCAAGAGTTGAGATAAAGACATCCGACATACACCCATTGTGAGTTGGACATGTCTTTTAGGTTTAAGGTTTCCTATGATGGCGAACCTATCCTTGCAAAATACCCGACCCGCGAGATCTGAAATGATTGTTGAAATTAGGATTTGATTATTGACTGCCGGTAGTGGGCAAGAGGTTATGTGAAAGTGAAATGTAGATCTTGAAGTGCCAAATGGGTAGCAAAGTTATGCCACAATTTTTAACCTTGGAAAGATGAATTCATGATCTGACAAATCATGGGATATAAGTCCCCGATTGTATGGGACCATTGAGATGATGTAAAAGTTGGGATTGAAAGGCATATAAGCTGGATCTACCCTAGGACTTCAACGACCGCGTGAATTATGTTTCGTAAATCGCACTTGATGGAATATCTATCAAGTGAAATTCTGATTATTCTTAATAAAGCTTAGATCGGCAAAAAGTTGCATTCATCAGAAACCCATGAACAACATGGATAGAGAAAGTAAGTCAACATTAAGCCTAGTCTTATTCCCGTAGTTATGTTTGATGAAACTCGCGTATTATAATGAATTGCACTTGTGAGAAAAGACCGAATGTGGAGGAAATACCCACATGGCTTAAACTCTATAAGAAGCGAGTAGTAAGGTAAGATGATCTTTGAGGACAAAGATCCTGTTTAGGGGTAAATGCTGTGACAATCCGTCAATTTACTATTGATATTTTATTCTCAATATTTATTTGAAAATATTATTCTAATGATACAATATGAACTCACTTATTTTTGGGAAGAAATTTGGATTTACGTCTTGGAGTAGCATCGACTACGTTTAAACCGGAGGATTCAACGTTACGTGCTTACGTTTACATACACCGTCCTTGGTGACAGTCCGACATTTCAGAAAATAAATTTGTCCATGAATATTATTTTGGAGTTTTAAATTTGTGTTGGTTCATAAACTCACAAATTTACGAGAAGAGATTAGGACTTACGATTTTATTTTAACGTCCTTTACGACTAAACCGGAAACCTTAGGATTACGTATTTACGTTTTCGAACTCCGTTTTTGATGAGACAATTTTTATTAGATTCGTTTTGTGACATTGATTCATAATTTATAAAAACGTTTTTCGTAAAACGACCCGAGGGCACGCAAATCGAGGAAACTATAATCGAGGAGTACCCGTAAATAAATGGGATGAGACAAGTGGGACACTTGTCCCACCCCATCAAAACCGGCCAACACAACAACTTGGTGTCAAGTTGTTAGTTTATAACTTACACATGTAAGCAAGAGCTTACATTGTAAGCCACTACTAACTCAAAACCATCAAACCTCATTTCTACCATTTGCAACATGCAATACCACTCAAAAACTCACAACTCTCTCTCTCACTCATCTATGCCGTCCCATATCCATCCTCAAACACCCATTTCATACAAATTTTAACCATGAACATATGTTATAATCAACATATGTTAATCTCCATTCAAAAAGAGGAAGATTGATGCAAGTTTTAACATCCATGGAGGAGTTTTCATATTGTTTTGAGGCTGATTTTCCACAAGGAGTTCATGGAGCATGGTGGTCTTGAAGATGGTCATGGTTGTCTACAAGTTTCTCCATCAAAAACCATGTCAAAATCATAACCTACATCAACTTGGTGGTATAAAGATTGTCCTCCTCATCATCTTGTTATTTTGATTATGTACACATGTATTTTATTTCCTATTGTATATATTTATGATGATTATATGATGATAAAAATGTTATGTGGGGATTTGTTGTTGATAATCATGGATAAAAAGATGAAAAACTATAAGAAACAAGTCTAAAATCTTGTCTAAATATGTTGGCTGTGTAAAACAGTAAATAAACAGGTCATGGACTGATAATATGATGAAGTAGAATCTATTTACAGTAAGCTATGGGTCTTGTACACATGTGAGAGTTGGCCATACAATGGAATCATTGTAATGAGTGAGATATGATCAAAACAAGTTTAGGGTATAAATCTGAAGTTACTGTTTTGGACGATTTTTAGAAAATATTTAGAAGATGATTCAACAGTAGCTATAGCAGAGTTAAATGTATCACATATCATGTAGTTATGTGATAAAAATTTGAGCTTCTATCTCTATATAGAACTCAAGATATGGCAGTTTTGGTGATGATGAAGTTAAAAATCAGATTTTTGGAAATTAAAGAATAATACTATTATATAAGCACTCACATTTTAATATATAAAATGTAAAATAAAAACCCACTAACTTATACAACTTATTTATATAAATATATATAAAAGGTTAATCAAATGGATAAATTATATAAATGGTGGTGAAATAATGTTTATAAGTAATAAAAACTATAAACATGATTTTTACGACTTTTTCGGCTATTGCCGCAGAATTAATGTTTTTGTTAAATAAAACCTAGATGGTTGGACCCGTCTAATGTAAACTTTATAAAACTTATATACTGATATATAAACATGTATAACAAGTAAAAACCGATAAAACCCGAACTTTAGGGCATACGGACATTAACGAGCTAAGTAAACACATTGGGCTAATAATTGGACTAAATAAGTTAAACACTCATAAAAAGACCTTATTGGGCTTAACCCATTTGGACCCAACTTTTAAGGTGTAAACACTGATCATATAAGTATAAAATGGATTAATAAGAGTTAAATAACTCATAATAAGTTTATTGGACCTAAAACACGTAAATAGGTAAAACGAGAAAACTAGTATGAACGTTATCGACACATAACACAAAAATGAGTAAATGAGGATATGTAAACCCACTTGATCATCATATATATATATAATCATCATATGTATACATAATTGATATTTTTATAAAGTCATTGGACAAACGTCTAAGACCGAGTATTATTTGTCTAGGTTTCCGTGATTGAAGCACGTACCGTACGTCCGAATTGCCGATAACCTGCCTTCCCACATCAACGTGAGTTCATAGCCTCGCACTCTTTTAAATGTTTTTATAAATGTTTTATAAACCCGCGAGGGAGATAACATGTTAGTTTTTTTATAAAACTAGGACACCATGTGTCCCGATCGTTTGTTTATTGATTTTGGACCCGAATGATTGAATGACCCGATTGTATGACCCTATGAATGATTAAAGGACCCGATAGATGAAATAAAAATGGATTATTAAAGTTAGGTTATGTCACTAAAAGTCCCATTAGCATGAATTGTGAACTACCGGGAGTTGGTAGACGCTTATGCATATAATAGTACTATTTGGGGACGATCACCCCAGTTCGCGCCTTGACGGTTGATCCCCGTCGTGCCACATTGATTGGTAAGCGGATTTATGTATGAGAAGATTTCCAATAGCGTGACCTTTGTGACGACACGCTACTTTGGATGGGCAAAATTGGTATCGGGTTAGCTACCCGTTGTTGGTTTAGTAAGGTAACAATGTCATGCGGCTTGTAATAATCCAAAAATTAACGAAATACTAATAGACGCTCCGATTTATGATGTATTGCCTGACTAGCAATACAGGGTCATACTATTGATTTTATGATTGTATTTTGGTTTTCATAACCATATTCATATAACGGTTTTTATTTTCATACAACGTTATAAGACGTATTGTATGATATTTTTGCGACATTGGCTCGTATAATGATTTTTAAGGCAAATGCCTATATTATGATTTTCGATAAGGATTTGTATAAAATGACTTTGGCTATTTCATGGCCTATTACAAAGATTTGTATAAAATGATTTTGGCTATTTTACGGCCTATTACAATGATTTGTATTAACTGATTTTTGGTACTAATTTTATACCAAAGTTATATTGATGGAATTTATTAAACTCTATGAATTCACTCGGCGTTATCGCTGACCTTTTCTTTTAACATGTTTTATCTCAGGTACTTGAAGGTAATTCTCGGGAAGACGACAAGAATTCATGGCCCGCACCTAAACTATATTTTCCATTCAAATATTTTGTAAAATTTTGTATGAAATGTAATGACTTGGGACCTATGTAACTTTGATATTTATGAATGGAAATGCTTTATTAATAAACGACGCGATTTTTATGCATTGTCTATGATATGAGTAATGTGCTATCCCGTAACACCAACTAGTCTTCCGCTGAACTGAGTTGTATAAATTTGGGGGTGTTACATGTGTGCTTGTATGTGGTTGTTCTTACTATAATGATGGATTTTTGTTGTTACATGTATGATTTGTGAAGTGAGTTTTGAAAGAATGGGACATGCAAGTGATTTAGAGGTGTTAAGGTTTGATTTAGATGGTTGTAGGTTGATATTAGGGATATAGGAATAGTTTAAATGGGGTAAAAAGTTGATTTGATGTGATTTTTAAATGGGTATTTTAGATCATCAGGTTTGAAGGCATTTTTGGGAATCTTAAGTTTGAGTATAAGTTGAGATGATTGGATTTTGTTGTAGAAATTTTTATAAGCTTCGATTTGGTATAAGGTAGGTCTTCCATATCAAAACGAGGAGGAAGTTATGATATTTGATTATTCGTGTACCGGGAGACGAGTGTCAACACAATCTGAATTTGTTGTTGATATTTTGGTCGAATCTCAGGGACTATAAGATGAGTTTTTGAAAATGGTCGAGGGCTTTTCTTGAGCTCTAAACTTAGGGTTGTGAGTCTATTTTTAAACTCAAGTGTCGGTTTTGTAAACGGAGTTGGTTTGAAAGGTCAAAATGGTTTTGTAAGTCGAAGGTGTAAAACTGTCCGGATTTTGAAAGTCAAATATGTGTTTGGCAGAAGGTCTTAGATGTCAAATCTTTTGGTAAAATTTTAGGAGTGCTTTCTACATATATTAAGTGAGTTTCTCAGTTAGTTTCATAAAAATTTCATGTGTCTAAGTAGGAGAAATCAGCTTGTACATTTGGTATGTACCGGCAGAATGTTATCGGGAGTGTTGTGTAGTAGAATGAAAATGTAGAGGTGCTAGTAATATCACTTGTATGGGTCATTTGTGTGGGTTTATCATGGTTTGAATTGTTAATTTTGGTCTTACAAAGTATGAATCATACTTGACTATATCATTATTACTAAAGTGCGCGCCTTATTTAATAGGTTGCGGCTTTCGTGTTTATCAGGCATCATCTATCGTCGGCGATCGTATTGCTACTACTCTTGTGTTAAGCTGAGTCTATAGCCTTGATTTTATGCTAGCTACTAAAATTTTTTAAACCCGAAAGGGGGATACATCTATTTGAAAATAAAATGGAACACAAGTCATGAGTAATTCTTTGGACCTGAATGTTGCCTTTGGACCCGAATGTTGACTGAATTGTGTTAAGTACCTAGTTGTAGAAGACCCTAAATTAATGAACCGTTAACTATTGCTAGCTCATTGTTGTAAGTAGGAAATGGCCGCTTACACAATTGATAGTACTATCAATCTGAGTCGAGGGCGAGTGCGTTGATTACCTTGCTCGAGCAGATAACTTGAATAAGAGAGAAGGTAAAATTTACAACGATTAGCTTAACAAGGGCGATAGTTTTACTTTGATCATGCCGACAAATTTGGCGCGGGTGATTGGTTATAACGGGTCGGTGTCATGAGCTTAAACACAATTGTATAGCTTTTGCTATAAGATGGAATACCTTAACATTAGATTGTATGATCAACAATTCTATTAAATGATTATGATTGATTTTACTCTTGTTCAATGATGATTTGATAAACCTATAGATTCGCTCAACCATTGTGTTGATGATTTTAAGCATGTGTTTCAGTAAATTGAAGTTGATTGATGGCGGAGCTTGCTTGGGAAGGTTGCGGATTGCTTTTGTGGTTGTTTGGTCTAAAACTTATTTTCTTTCCCTTTTGTTATGAACTATTTATCTTATGGTCTTGTGTTTTGATAAAATGTTTGGGTTGGTTGAGATCTTTGAGGGACCGAAACGCTACTCTGGTATTGTTAAACTTGTTTTATTTGGGATCGAATGTTGTAGACAAATTGTTAAATTTTATTTCATCTTATATTTCAAACGTCTCATTTTGAGGTCGTTCAATGTATCTTGTGATGATGATGCTTGTGTTTAGCACCCAAATGTGTATTTTTGTTGCGCAGTAAATTTGGGGGTGTAAAAGATTGGTAATCAGAGCCAAGAGTTATAGAGAACTAGGTCGATTTTAAAAGCCCTAAACTATAACTTTGGTGTCGAAAATATTTTACAAAAGCACGCAACTTCTCCGCAAGGCTCCGGTAAGATTATTTTAGTTTTGTTGTTATATTTTAGGTTTATCCCTCAAAACTGTTATGAATTCCCGAGTATTTATTAAGTAAATACTATGATAATGTATTGGTATTATTGAAAGTGCGATTGAATACTTGTCATCGTAATTTTCTTTTTGCAAGCGTTGTATAATCATTATACTTGCACATATTGGCATACATATAACATTTTCATGCTCATGCAATGCATTTATAATTTTGAATAATGACCTTATATACAGTCGAGGGTCCATGACAATACACCAGAGGACGTGGTCCTAGAGCTTATGATAATACTTTTTGTTTATTTGAGGAAGTTCGATCAGTTGAGGTATGAGAGATATGTGGTTGAGACTAGGGTGATTAGGAGGTTAGATTTGAATAAGAAGATGTTTTAAAGGATGTTATCTAGTGTGAGGAGATTGGGGTATGTTAAGGATAGGGAGATGGATGAGATTGTTAGTCTTAAATCGATGGTGATGAACTTGAGTGCTCAATTTGAGAGGTTTAGAGAGGAGCAGGCAAGGTTTGAAAGGATGAGTGAATGGGAAACTCAGGTGAGACCTTATCTGAGTCAGGTTTTGAGGTTTCGAGTTGTATCTAGTCGTGCTGAGACTCATTCGTTGGTTAAGCCGCGTGGGGAGTTGAGTTTTAAGGGAAAGGAGAAAGATGGATGAGAGTGATGAAGATTCTGAGAGAAGCATTGATGATATGAGTCGTTACCTATGAAGCCACGTGGATCCCCGTGTGATTAGTTTCATGTTGTTTTATTTATTTCTTTATTATAACTGAACTTATTTAGATTGGTACCGTAGTATTGTAATGAAACTTAATATCCTTAAGTTTTACTTGGTAGACGACTGTAGTGACACACACTGTCACAATCTTGTTGAATCCTCAACACAATCTAAATTACCCTCATGATCTATGATGTGTCTTTATTAGCTATTTTGTGATTTGGTTGATGAATCATTGTAGTTTTTTTGTTTGTGCATGTAGTATCCATGATATGTCCTAATAAAGAAATCCTTCTTTTTATCTTGATATGAATACTTACCATGTTTCTTTCTTCTGTGATCACAGATAAAGGAGTTTGGGAGGCATATTTCTGTCATTAGTTGATCGCCGCGTGACTAAGTTTCTTGAAACATGCCGCCAAAGCTAACAACTGCTACGATGAACACTATGATTGAGCAAGCTATTGCTATAGCGCTTGAAGCTGACCGTGCTGCTATGAATCAGGGTGCTAGAGTTAATGGTGCTGGGAATAATGATGATGTTGTTGGTCCAGTTGGGGGTGTTGATGATGTTCCACAAATTCCAAGAGAATGTATGTATACTAGTTTCATAAAGTGTGGCCCTACTCAGTTTCGTGGTACTGGTGGTGCTTTGGAATTGCGTAGATGGGTTGAGAATATAGAGAGTAATTTTGAGATTAGTGGGTGTTCTGAAGCTAATAGGGTGAAATTTGTTGCTGCTACATTTCAGGATGATGCATAAATCTGGTGGAATAGCCAGGCTACTATAGGATTGGTTATGGCTAATGGTAGGACATGAACTGTGACTAAAGGATTCTTGACTACTAAGTTTTGTCCCGGGGAGGAACTGGGACAGCTGGAAGACGAATTGAGGCACTTAGTGTTATGAAACGATGATATTACTGTTTATACTAGGAGGTTTTCTGAGTTGTGTTTGCTATGTCCTGATGCTTTTGCGGATGACCGCAAGAAGATGAAGCAGTATATTAAAGGGTTATCTAGTAACATCAAGGGTGAGACTACTTCTTCAAAACCTAAATCTTTAGATGAAGTTGTTCAGATGGCGCATGCTTTAATGGACGTGAAAGTGCAAGATAAGAAAGATAGTATTGCTGAAAGCAATAAGAGAAACTGGGAATCTACTCAGTTCAGCCATAATCAAGGTCAAAATCGTGGGAAATACCATAATAACAATAACCAAAGACGGAACCGAAATCAGTATCTAAACTATGGAAGGAATGATGGGATTCGTGCTAACACTGTGCCTGGAGGTAATAAGATAAATCCCAAGCGTGTTCGCTGCACTTTGTACCATGTGGGTAATTGTCCTCTTTCTTGCCGCAAGTGTGGACATGCTGGTCATAAAGCTACTGGGTGTAGGACAAGGGGAGTGGTTACTGGAATTAGTACCACTAGAGTTGTGATATGTTTTCACTGTTGTGAGAAAGGACACAAGCAAGGGAATTGTCCAAGGAGGAGGAATCGACAAGGTGGGAATGATGTCGTTCCAGCTTACGTTTTGGGCGATGCTGGCAAACCTTAAGGTCCGAACATTGTAAATGGTACGTTCTTACTTGACACTCTTTATGTTAGTATGTTGTTTGATTGTAGATCAGATAGAAGCTTTAGAGATGTAAAGATTTAGTTGCTTATCAATAGAGAATCAGTAAGATTCACATCTAACTATAATGTGGGATTAGCTGATGGAAAGGTTGTTAGCAATAGTTTTATACTCAAAATGTGTTCCTTGAAGTTAGATAATTATGTGATCGACATTGATTGGACGCCTATAGAGCTAGGATCTTTTGATATAATTATTGGAATGAATTGAATAGTTGTGTGCAGTATGGTGATTGTTTATGGAGAGAAATTGGTTTAGAATCGGTTGAGGAATAGGATGTTGACTATGAAGGGTGATGAATACACTTCTCGCTTAAGAGTGGTGTCTGGTTTGAAGATGATGAGATATGTGGAAGATGGATGTGGTGTATTTCTAGCTTAGATAACTAGTGATGGTATAGTTGAGAAGAAGTTGGAAGATGTGCTAATGATTCGAGAGTATTCTGAAGTTTTGCCTAGTTTACCGTCGTCTCGTGAAGTTGAGTTTCATATTGATTCAGTGTCAAGAGCTGCTTCTGTTGCTCGTACGCCTTATCGTCTGGTATCGTCAGAGTGGAAGGAGTTATCCGATCAATTGCGAGAATTGATGGATAAGGGATTTATCAGACCGAGTTCGTCGTTGTGGAAATCGTCTTTGTTAGTCGTTAGGAAGAAGAATGGATCGTTTCGGATGTGTAATCGACTACCGTGAGCTTAACAAATTAACTGTAAAGAATCGGTATCCACTACCAAGGATTGACGACTTATTTGACCAGTTGCAAGGATCCAGTGTGTACTCGAAATTTGCTTTGAGATCTGGTTATCATCAATTGAGAGTTAGGGAAGAAGATATTCTTATAACTTCTTATCGTACTCGATGTGGGCACTTTGAGTTTTAAGTGATGTCTTTTGGATTAAAAAATGTGCCTGTCGTATTCATGGACTTGATGAATTGTGTGTGTAAGCCGTATTTGGATGAGTTTTTCATTATGTTCATTGACGATATTCTCATTTATTCCAAGAGCAAGGAGGAGCATGAGAAGCATTTGAGAACAATTTTGAAATGGTTGGAGAAAGAGAAGTTGTATGTAAAGTTCTCTAAGTGTGAGTGTTGGTTGAAATCAGTGCAAGTGTTGGGGCATGTGATTGATAACAAAGGTGTTCGTATAGATTCTGCCAAGATTGAAGCGATTAAGAACTAGTTGGTACCGATAACACTAACCAAAGTTCGACAATTTCTTCGTTTTGCTGGGTATTATCGGAGATTCATCGAAGAGTTTTTGTTGATTGTTAAACCGTTGACCAAGCTAACTGGGAAGAACCGGACGTGTGATCCCCAATCATACGTCTAAATTTGTAAGTTTCAAGATCTGATCCTCATCAGATGAGGAAACCGTGTTCCAAACATTTAAGGATAGGTTGTGCAATGCGTTGATTTTGTCATGCCAGAAGGAACTGAAGATTTTATAGTTTATTGGGATGCGTTTCATAAGGAATATGGAGCTGCGGTGAATGATTTGAAGCTATGGAGACATTACTTGTATGGAAACAAGTTTGTGGTGGAGATGAGTGATTATGACTATGAGATTTGCTACCATCCAGGAAAGGCGAACGTGTTAGTTGATGCACTTAGTAGGAAGTAAAAGGAAAAGCCTCTAAGAGTTAGAGCTTTGGTGATAACGGAAAGTGTAAACTTGACATAAAGGATATTGAAAGCTCAAGCCAATGGGCTGAAGGAGGAGAATGTCAAGGAGGAGAATCTGTGAAGGATATTGAAGCTTATTGCATTGAGGTCAAATGAGATGAGGTATTTTGAGAATCAGATTTATGGAAGGTAAGTTGGGAGTGCGAGATTTGGTGATGAATGAATCTCACAAGTCAAGTATTCGATGCATCCTGATTCGAATGAAATGAAGCATGATATGAAGAAGATGGATGGTATGCCAAGGTTAACTATTGTGTATGTGAATGAGATCGTTGTCGATATGGGTTGCCTTTGTAGATAATTTCGGATCGTGATAGCAGATTTACTTCAGAGTTTTTGGAGGTCTCTTCAACGTGCGAGGGGCACTGAGTTGAGTTTGAGTACCGCGTATTATCTCGAGAATGACAGACAAGGTGAAAGGACAATGTAAGAGTTTGAAGCATACTACGATTCCTATTGTGAAGTACGATGGAATTATAGAAGTGGACCGGATTTTACGTAGGAGCATGAGGATCTCATAAGGAAAAGAATTCTCATTTGTCTTAGTGGTAAACAATGTGAGTATAAGAAGGGTCGAGCGCCGGGACGTCGCTCTTTTTTTAAGAAGGGGAGGATGTGATAACCCGAACCCGAGGTTATTATTAAATCCTATTTTACGAGTATTTTTTTAAAAAAAATTTTGATGAGTTTGAATACTATTATGTTTGACGGTTTAATTTGAAACCGATGTTGGAAATCTTATTTTTACGTTTTGACGAGTTACGAGGACTACTAGTGATCGCGATACCGACGGATGCCCGAAATTTTACGTTTTATTATTAATTGTTTCGATGTTGATATTTTGGATGTTTTCATTTTTTTAATTGCGTATTAAGTCGAGCCGGTAACTATATTACTATATTTGGTGAGCGTTTTTAATTTTGAAAAGTATTTTTTTCGAAACCCGAATCTCGTAAATATTTATAAAATTGATTGCTAGTCATTTCCGCTTTTTAACTAGTATATTACACATTAGTCTAAGAGAATTCACTATTTGCAAAACCTACCCTCACCCACAATATAAAAGAGCAAAATCTTCTCATTTTACACACACATAATTTTCTCCACCAAGATTTTTCTTTCTCTCTTCTTTTCTTCTTTTAGCCGTGACCTCCACAACTCATAAACACCCCAAAAATTTTGATTTCTAGTTTGATTCAAGAAAAACTAAAGTAAGTTAACATCCATGAACTTTATTTTTAAAATTCTTGAAGAATTTTGGTTGTTTTGATCTATTATAATGAATTTTATGTTATGCTTGTCATCTTATTCATAGTTTTTGAGTATTGCATGTGTTGATTTCGAAAGAAAATTTGAAAAAGATGATTTTTTATTTTCAAAGCTATTTTTATGACGATCAATGAGTGTTTGATTCATTTGTGTGCTTGCATGTGGTTGTTGTTACTATAATGGTGGATTTTTGTTGTTGCATGTATGATTTGTGAAGTGTAAGTTGAAAGAATGGGACATGCAAGTGATTTAGAGGTGTTAAGGTTTGATTTTAATGGTTTTAGGTTGATGTTAGGGATATATGAATAGTTGAAATGGGGTAAAAAGTTAATTTGATGTGATTTTTAAATGGGTATTTTAGATCAGCAGGTTTGAAGGCATTTTTGGGAATCTTAAGTTTGAGTATAAGTTGATATGATTGGATTTTGTTGTAGAGATTTTTATAAGCTTCGGTTTGGTATAAGGTAGGTCTTCCAGTTCAAAACAAGGAGGAAGTTATGATAGTTTGATTATTCGTGTATCGGGAGACGAGTGTCAACACAATCTGAATTTGTTGTTGATATTTTGGTCGAATCTCGGGGACTATAAAATGAGTTTTTGAAATGGTCGAGGGCTGTTCTTGAGCTCTAAACCTAGGGTTATGAGTCTATTTTTAAATTCTCGGTTTTGTAAACGGAGTTGGTTTGAAAGGTCAAAATGGTTTTGTAAGTCGAAGGTGTAAAACTGTCCGGAATTTGAAAGTCAAATATATGTTTGGCAGAAGGTCTTAGAGGTCAAATCTTTTGGTAAAATTTTAGGAGTGATTTCTACATATATTAAGTGAGTTTCTCAGTTAGTTTCATAAAAATTGGATGTGTCTAAGTAGGAGAAATCATCTTGTACATTTGGTATGTACCGGCAGAATGTTATTGGGAGTGTTGTGTAGTAGAATGAAGATGTAGAGGTGCTAGTAATATTACTTATATGGTTCATTTGTGTGGGTTTATCAGGGTTTTGAATTGTTAATTTTGGTCTTACAAAGTATGAATCATACTTGAGTATATCATTATTATTAAAGTGCGCGCCTTGTTTAATAGGTTGCGGCTTTCATGTTTATCGGGCATCATCTATCGTCAGCGATCATATTGCTACTACTCTTGTGCTAAGGTGAGTTTATAGCCTCGCTTTTATGCTAGCTACTAAATATTTTTAAACCCGCGAGGGGGATACATGCTATTTGAAAATAAAATGGAACACAAGTCATGAGTAATTGTTTGGACCCGAATGTTGCCTGAATTATGTTAAGTACCTAGTTGTAGAAGACCCTAAATTCATGAACCGTTAACTATTGCTAGCTCATTGTTGTAAGTAGGAAATGACCCCTTAAACAATTGATAGTACTATCAATCCGAGTCGAGGGCGAGTGCGTTGAGTACCCTGCTCGAGCGGATAACTTGAATAAGAGAGAAGGTAAAATTTACAACGATTAGCTTCATAGGGGCGATAGTTTTACTTTGATCATGCCGGTAAATTTGGCGCGGGTGATTGGTTATAACGGGTCGGTGTCATGAGCTTAAACACAATTGTATATCTTTTGCTATAAGATGGAATACCTTATCAATATATTGTATGATCAACAATTCTATTAAATGATTATGATTGATTTTACTCTTGTGTTCAAATGATGATTTGATAAACCTATAGATTCGCTCAACCGTTGTGTTGATGATTTTAAGCATGTGTTTCAGGAAATTGAAATTGATTGATGGTGGAGCTTGCTTGGGAAGGTTGTGGGTTGCTTTTGTGGTTGTTTGGTCTAAAACTTATTTTCTTTCCCTTTTTATGAACCATTTATCTTATGGTCTTGTGTTGTGATAAAAATGTTTGGGTTAGTTGAGATCTTTGGGGGACCAAAACGCTACTATGATAAACTTGTTTTATTTAGGATCGAAGGTTTTAGACAAATTTTGAAATTTTATTTCATCTTATATTTAAACGTCTAATTTTGAGGTTGTTCAATGTATCTTGTGATGATGACGCTTGTGTTTAGCACCCAAATGTTTATTTCCGCTACGTAGTAAAATTTGGGATGTTAAAGAGAGTGACTATAGTGAGGTAATTAGATCAACCTAGTTGGGTTAGTTTTTGTTTGTATCTCTATCACTCGTTTGAGGACTAGCTGTATTGAATTGATTCTTAGATTATATTGCACTTAGGGACGTTGGTTGTGTGCAGATTCATTGTTTTGATCATGATTACATGATATCATAGCCAAGTTCTTTGAATCGTGGTTCTTGATATTGATTCTTGTTCTAGGGTTTGAGATCAAGAATTGGGGGTTTTTGATTTCTTGGTGTTTTGTGGTGATTTGAGTGGTGATTCTTAACGGTTGTGTTAGGAATTATTGAGTACTATGATTCTGGGCTCGATTGGTTGGTTTTTTGTGTTTCTTGACTTGAATCAAGAGAACGGGTTACCTTTTTCGTTGTATTTTGCCAGCTCTGCAATTTTTTCTTGTTTCCTTGATTGTTGTCTCTAGTGATTGCACTGCAAACTCAGTGGGTAACATCTTGCTCTTCCTACTGATAGGTGATAAGCCAGGGATTGTAATCTTCTATTTCTTGAGCGTTTTTAGTCTTGATTTATATTCTTGAGCTTTTTTTTGCTTATTTGTTTGTTTATTGTTTCTATCTCAGTTGGTTCTTGTGTAGGTTTGTTGTGTGTTTATCCATTCTTGTATGTTTGTCATCATGTCTGCTGGTGGTAGTAATCCTCTTGTTCCTCCCATTTCTATTAATGGTTTGGATGGGGGTCATACTTTACATGTGCAAACTAATTATACTACTACTACTCTTATTCCTTTTAACCTAATTGATACTGAGAATTATAGAATCTGGTCAAGTGCTATGAAACTGGCTTTACACGCTAGGAATAAGTTTAGTTTTGTTGATGGTTCTTGTTTGAAAGAGTTTTATCTTACTAGTGATGTGTTATCTCGTGAGTGGGAAGATGTAATGCTATTATGCTTACTTGGATTATGAATTATGTCTCTCAAGATGTGTATATGGGTCTTGTGTATTTAGATAATGATGCATCTACGTGGGGTGAACTTAATACCACTTATGATAAGATTGATGGTTTTGTGATATTTAATATGCTTCAAAAGATTAATAATGTGAAACAAGGTGGTACTTATGTTGCTGAATATTATCATAGGTTGAACTATCTTTGGAGAGAATTTGATGCTTTAACTAATTTGCCTATATGTTCGTGTGTTGTTCCATGTACTTGTGTTGCTAGTACTGAGTTGGTTTTGCAACAGCATATTACGAAGCTGATGCAATTTCTAATGGGTTTGGATGATTGTTATTATCCTGTTATGAATGCACTTTTGATTAGGGATCCTATCCCTGAGGTAAAAGATGCATATGCCACTATATCTAGAGAGGAACCCCATAGAAGGATTCTTGAGCACTCTGGTGGTATTGATTTGAAGCTGAATTATTCTTCTTTTGTTGTTAAGTCCGAATTTAATAATAATAACTATAAGAAACCTGATAATATTGGAAATAACTTTACCAGATGATCTAATGGTAATGGTAATGGTAACTTTGTCAATAGAGGGCCTAATCCTAACTTGAACTGTACAAATTATGGGAAAGTGGGTCACACTATTGATAAATGTTATGAAATTTTGGGGTTTCCTCTTCGGTTTAAGAGGAACAATGTTTTTAATAATAAGACTTATAGTTGTAACTGGATGCTAAATCTAATGATAAGGAGTCCTCTTCTAGTATGTCTCCTGGTTTTACTCCTGAACATATGCAAAAATTGCTTAATATGATCAATGATAAACCTTCTGGAAGCATTCATGTCAAATCGCAGGTAAGGCTTCTTTTCTAAACAGTAATGTATGGTTCAATGTTAATTTTTCTAAGTATTTCTTTGCTAATTCTAGTCTGAGTGTTCAGACCATTACTATGGGGTGGATTATTGATTATGGTGCTAATCAGCACTTAACTGTGTCTACTGTTGGAATGGTTAATGTTTTTGACAATTTTGATCTTAAAATTACTGTTGGTTACCCTAATGGAACTTTCACTACTATTAGTCATATCAGGATTTTAAAATTGACTAATAATGTGATGTTATATGATGTTTTTGTTGTCCCTGGTTATTGTGTGAGTTTACTGTCTGTTAATAAGCTCACTAGGGATAGTAAAATTTTTGTTGGCTCTGAAGAGAATAAATGTTATATTCAGCATCTGAAAGGGATGCTGTCTTAGGGACTGGTAGTGAATCTGATGGTCTATATGTGTTTGATATTAATAAAAATAGCAGTATAGGTAGGTCTAATATGGTTTTAGCTTTTCAGGCTTTTAAGATGGTTTGACATAATAGACTTGGTCATCTTGCTGATTAAGTTTTATCTGTGCTTAAACATGATTTGGATATGACTGAGAATACTTGTGTTTCTGTTTGTAAAGTCTGTCAAAGGGCAAAATAGACTAAGGAGCCTTTTCCCTTGTCTAATCATAAGTCCAAAATTCTTGATGAACTTGTTCATATGGACTTAAGAGTTCCTTACACGGTTCACAACAGATAAGGATTTATGTATTTTTTACCATTGTTGATTACTATTCGAGAACTGTATGGGTATATCTTTTGAAAACCAAAGATGAAGTTTTTGAAATGTTTTTGTCTTACATTAATATGATTAATAATCATTCAAGTTAAGCCTAAATATATCAGGTCTGGTAATGGAATTGAATTTATGAATAAAAGAATGAGTATTATGTTTAATGAGTTGGGAATTGTTCATCAAACTTCTTGTGTCTATACACCTCAGCAAAATGGATTGCTGAGAGGAAACATAAGCACTTGCTTAATGTAGCAAGGAGTCTTATGTTTCAGGGGATTCCTCTTAGATTTTGGTCTAATTGTGTTCTTATTGTTATTTATCTTATTAACATGCTTCCATCATCTGTCTTAAAGGGAAAGTCTCTTTTTGAGTTGGTCAATAATAAAAAACCTAACCTTTCCCACCTAAGATCATTTGGTTGTTTGTGTTTTTCAACTATTTTAAATAATCATGATAAACTTTCTTTTAAATTTGAAAAGTGTGTCCTTATTAGTTATTCTTCTACAAAAAAAGATTACAAGTTCTTGATTATGGATACTAAAAATATTTTCTTTTCTAGAGAAGTAAATTTTATGAAAGTGTGTTTCCTTTTAAGAAAACTTGTGAGTCAGCTGATGTTGAGAGAACAAGTGAAGATGATCACTTGCAGTTTGTTGACAATTATCGGATCTTAAGCCCTATGATGCTGGGAAAGATGCATCAAGTGAGGAGGGTGTTTTGTTACATTCTGAGACTGATCAACCTATAACTCCTCAAAGCCACAATCAGAGTGGAGGGAATTCTACAACCCACGTTGATGATCATACCCAAGACTGGTCTGAGGGTAATGTTCAAAATATTCATTCTAGTCCAACTTATAGGCATGCTGATGTGCAGACACATGAAATAAGAAGTTCTGGTAGAGAAACTAAGATTCCTGTTAAGTTTAATGATCATGTGCTTAACTCTAAAGTGAGATATGGTACTCATAAGTATGTTGATTATTCTAAGTTGAGTGGTAGTAACTTGTGTTTTATTGTTCCTCTTAATAAGTCTATTGAACCTACTTGTCTTGCTGAGGCTTTATATGATCCTAATAAGCTAGATGCCATGAATAATGAAATTGAGGCTTTAAATAAGAACAATTGTAACACCCCACTTGGATAAGTGGACCGTTACGTGTATTTATGGCGTGTCATCAAAGCATAAGGTAAATGTCCTAAAACATTAACTGACCATAAAGGAAATACCGGAATCAAACATCAGCAATCCAAACATAAGCCCAAAACATGAAAAATAAAATACTGAATGAAAGGACTAAACAATGTCCAAATAAGCAGAATAATGTAAGAAATGTATAAAGTAAGAAGTCTGGATAGCTTCCATCCAAATGCATATGCTCTTAGAATCCTAAAAGCGTCCTGGTGTACCTGCCGTTAGAACATGAAAGGAACTACGGCTGAGCATAACGCTCAGTGAACGGATATAAAGCATGATAGGGAATTACTAAAATGAAACAGATGATAAAATACTGGAGCTGTACGACTGATAAGTAAAGTTACAGCGGAAATCTGTGTATAATCTGTAAAGCCTGATTTATAAATAATAAAGCTGAACTGTTATCTGTTAAATCTGAAAACATGCATTTACTGTAATTTAATTGCCAGAGCTTATATAGGTCATGTGCTGTAACAACGTTTCATGAATAACTGGAGGGGTGACCTCGTCATGCTGTAGAGGGGTGACCTCTAAATAACTGTGTTGGGTGGAGGGATCAGCTCCAATATGAAGGATGTAGAGCACACACCACATTCACCCTGATAACTTGTAACACTTATAAGCCTAGGATGCATCCATACGCCCCACTAATAATACTGATAAAATGGCCAAGCTGAGCTGAGTGGGACGATGCAGGATATCACTCTCCTGCATGTGAGTCACGACACTGGTGCCTCTAGTGCCGTGGTTACGGTACCTCCGTAACTAGTACATAAACTAATCATGCTTGTATATAATGCTCAGGCAATTTATTTAATTATTAACATGATTACTGATAAGCTTAAACATATACTGGGGAAAATATTTGGCTGAAGATGGGGGAATCCTAATCATGCATAGAAAGGAAGTCCTTACTGAAAGGACGGAAATCCGTACCTTATGTCCAGTAGTGAAGCTAGAATGGAAAGTTGAACGATCTACTCAGACTTCACGGATACTACATAAATAAGGGACGTGTGTGAGTTTTCTGATTATTGTATACTAAACTGGTTTATGAGTGTTTTTAACTGGTTTTACATGTTCTTGTCTTGTTTGACTGTTTCATGTATTGTCTTATAATTCCTGATGTTTTCATGTGTTTGATTAATGTATTTCATGTATTCTTGTGTTATTATGCTCGTAGTATCATAATAAGTAATTTTAAAAAACATAGCAGGTTTCCATAAATAGTAAGTTTCCAAAAATAGAAAGTTTCCAAAAATAGTAGGTTTCTAAAAATAGAAAGTTTCCGTAAATAATAATAAGCCTGACCAATAAGTCCAAAATATAAGCTAGAGATTAATTAGCATATTTTATAATTCATGAGGAATTAAAGTCATAATATACTAAAGTTTGTTAAAATAAAATACCTTAGTCTATGCATGATAATTATCTGTTAAATAATGTTATGTCATGTATTAATACTTAATATAAACTAAGCTTAAAACTTTAATAAGACCTTTTTAGTAACCTTGATATCAAATAGTCCATTATGCTATGAGCCGAAACGATTTAGCCAAAACAACTTAAACAAAATACATAACAATGATAGTCGTCCTGTTGTCAAAGATGTTTCTTTCATATAGATTAATTAAATTGATTAAACTACAACTTGTTAAGTTATTATCAAGATGATTTCTAATCTTGTTTTAAAACCTATTAATAATTTTTATCCAAGCTAACATGATTCTAATGCTTACGTAAATGAGTTTTAAAAGGAAAAGGTAGATATCACCTCATTAATAGTATGATCTCTTAACATAATATATGCTTGAGATTAATGCATAGATGTTAGTAAAATGATAGCTTACCTTACGCCGCTATATATGAACAAAAACATCAACACCGAAACCGAACTCGTAATCAACTGAAGATAAGACTAGAGACCCAATATGATACCAGTCTCTTGCAGATGAGACCAAACCCCTTAAGCTATACGCGAATCGGCAGATCGAACACTTTTATTATTAGGTTTGTTGTATGACGGTGGCTTCTATGAACCCAACTAGGGTATTTTTATTATTTTTTTTCTCTTAACTTGTAAGATGAAAATAAATGGGTGGTTTTGCTAGTAATTGGTAAACGGGACGGGCTTGGGCCATATTTAACTTGTAAGGTTTTAATGCATTTTAAGAAGCCCGTGATATTTATTCTCATCATAACTTGAATTTTCGTGTATTCGTATATTAATCCTCGCGTTTTTATTTTTCTGAAACGAAATAATATTTCTGCTGTGATAATTATTTTTTTCTGAATCAATTAGTCATAATATTATTTTCTTATCTGGTAATTATTTTTCTGAATAATTAGTTGTAGCAATAATTTATTTAAACTGAGGCTGCGTATTTAATAATCAGGAATTCTTAAATACGGGTTTTACAACTCTTCCCCTCTAAAAAAAATAATTTGTCCTCGAATTAAAGACACGATAATGTTGCGGTTTTAAAATTTTTCCCCTCTAAAGGATCATTCGTCCTCGAATTAAAGGTAAAGTGGGTTGATAAAGTTATAAAAGCAAGTTATAAAAGCTGAAAGGACACGTAAGCTGAAAAGACATGCAAGCTGAAAGGACATGAACGTGACATAATTGAAGAGAACATGGAACGTGACATAACTGAAGAACATAACTGAATTTATTGAAGAAAAAGGATGAGAGGTCCGGATGGACTCCTCCGTTTCGAGTGGCTTCCCGCTCGAAACGATTTTTCAAAGGTCTAAACATAATGAACAAAATCTTGGTCATGATGACTCTGTCCTGATGATGCTGATAAGCATCTGGTTCTATACTTAAGATGGATTTTCTGGATCTGAATGAATAAACTATAGCATGTAGTATACATGAAACGGTATGTAGAATTATTCTGAAAAGATAACATTTATATTTCTGGGCAAGCTGCTGAAAACATATAGGGACGAACTACGTGAACCATTGTGAACGTGCTACGTGAACAATTGTGAACGTAGTTCGTGATCATCTGATGAACGCTGGCATGGAATATGGCGTGAACATGATACTAGACATATCATGAACGTATGCTGACTGAGGAAGGAATGCCAAACGATACGTCCTGAGATGTGAAACGTCTGCCTGGTTATGGAATAGTTGTGCTAAACTTGAGTCTGGTCTCTCAAACTTTCTGTAACCGTATTCGGTAATAAACTGAGAAACGTATATCGTGAAATGGCACGCGAACTTGAACGTGAACAATGTTATGAACACAAACGTGAGCTTAAATTATGAGATAGCATAAAAGATGAACTGAAACAGCATCATACCGCGAATGAGACGTAAACGTGAAAGTGAAAATAAACATGAATTTAAAGTGGGCGTAAACATACACTTGATCGTGAACATGAATTCTGTCTGATATGATGGTCAAAGGAATGCCTTGAATTCGTATAATTTACTGCTGAATTTTAAAATTTTCTGCAGATCTGCTACAACGTGATCCTTTCGGATGAAAGAGACGCGCAGGCTGATTACATGGTTGATGATAACTTAGATAGTATCATACTTTCTCTGAGTCTGTGGTAAAACTGATAACAATCTCCATGGAGTCTTGTCTCATTTCTGTTCAGAAATTTCTAAGGGATGTAGTAACTTACTAACATGACGGCGTTCTATCTTGAACATGCAGTAGGTCAGGCATCTAGATGTGAACATAGCTGCATTAATGTGTGATGCGGATTCTATCAAAGTGAACATTCTGGTGGAAATCTGGTTGAATAGTCATAAAACATTTTTAGTGAGAACTGTCGGCAATTTCTGTGGTAGTAGTCAATTGAGTTCTAGAAAATTTGTACTTCGTTCACAGGCGTCAGTCGGGACCATCAGGTGATGGCCTTCACCTGCGCAGGATTGTCTGAAATTTCTTGCTGTTGAAATGTGGTGGCTCAGAACTGCCACTTTGTTCAAGTGAGATTTATATCTGGAAAGTTGTGTATAAAAATAACTCCTATTGAAGATTCGGTACAATTGTGAGAAGATGAGTCTCGTGTTCTTCTCTAGTATTAGGCATATCAGAATGTGATCAATGAATATACTGACGATATTGCATGAGAGTCATAAAGAAAATTTATTCATAATTTCATATCTAACTGGAGCGTTAGGGAGCTCAGAAGTATAAAATCAAAAAAATTTATTTTTTTTTTATTTTTTATTTTTAGAGAGACTGTAATATGTGCAACGGCAGTCTGGAAACGTCATGTTCTTTCTCTCACCACTGATGGTAGCATGATCGGAAATTTGTTCTGGAAAATATTTAAGACATCGTAGCAGGTCAGGTAACCTCCTATTCGTGGAATGAGTATCGTTTTATGAATGGTGATCTTGTAAATTTTCGGTGATCGATACATGATCTCATGTTACCGGCCTTCTTTCTGATATACAAAAACGATACACCTCCTGGTGGTGCGTTAGGGCGAATAAAGCCTCGTTCCGGTAATTCTTGCAGCAATTGCTGCAACTCTCTTAACTTAGCTGAAGCCCTGTGATCAAGAGTTCTGAAAACAGGTTCAGTTCTTGAGACTAGCTCGATGTTAAATTTCTGTCTCGTGGTTAGGAAGGAATTTCTTGAAAACTTTCTGAAATTATATCTGGAACTCTGGAATAATCTGCTGATCATGAATTTAAGTAATTTCAGAAGTGAATTAATAACAGGTAGGTAAAAGTCTTCGTAGCTATGGACTGATAGTCACGCGCTTGTAAGGCAGAAATAATTCGTACTGATTTTCTGACCGAAAGTATAATGAATATATTTGGGATTTAGTAAGACGGATCTCGTCGTTAACTGAAAATAAGGCTTTAATAAATATGGTGATACTGTTGAGTCCTTTCTGGCTGAGAGGTAGGTAAATACCTGATTTACATAAAGCTGACATAGGAATACGTGGAGTAATGTGGCAACTTCCACTTAGTGGGTTTGTTTGTAACCTCACATAATGATTACCGTGTGTTTAATCTGAATAATAATCTAGTGGTGGTGACTGAATTTTAATGATCTGATTCATGCGTGACATAATAGAACAGGTATACCCCTTTCTGAAGGGTACCCTGAATTTCTGAGGGCCTGGTTTAGAAACATACTGGAGTTAGGAGTTCTGACTCGTACTCTGAGAAGATATTCGTATGACGTGTATAATGACTGGTGTCCTGGTGTCTTCTGAAACGATACTTGAGATTTGTGTCTTGACTGTTGTCTGGACATGTATTTTAATGGATGAACCTGGACAAGGCGGAAAATATTTGGTAACTGCTAGGATTGGCGGATCGGTTAGACTACTGACCTCTTGTATTTCTGGTCACGTCCGTGCCGGAGTTCCGATGGTTACTGACTGATTAATTATAAGTACGATGGTTGTCACTACTGCTTTGTCTGTCACTTTTCCGACGGTCGTTATCATGACCGTGATTCATGTAATTGTTTCTGTTGAGTGGCCGGCTGGGTTCCGGTTCCCACTCTTCTGAATGAACGGTTAGTTGAGTGAAGTGTGACATTTAGCTGAGTAAGTAAAAGCGTGGAATAGAATGGTAGTGTCAGATGGTAGAAGTTTACTCTCGTCAGAAATTTCAAATTTATAGTTTTCGTCCTTGTTCTGTAGAGTCTTCATAGTATAAACTGCATCAGCATCTTGAGAAATCCCAAAGTATCAGCAGCATCAGCAATTGTGAGGTCTTCAAAGTGTTAGCGGCATCAGCATCTAGCAAAATCTTCAACTCGCGAGTAGCATCAGCACCTGGTAGAATATCGACAAGTGGAAACGCCTGAGATGATTGAGGATCGATTAGCAATATCTATTGTGTAGGGTACCTGGAGTACACCTGGACTACTATACATGAAGTATAAAATGAATACTGCACATGAAGCATATTTGAGACACTATACGTGAAGTACACATGAAATACTGTACATGGAGTATAACTGAGACACTATACATGGGGTACATATGGAATACTGTACATGGAGCTGGTGGAAATTTTATGGGATGATCGATACTGGTGTCGCTTGTCTGACATTATCAAAGAAATAAATTGATTTAAACGGTAGTAAACTGAACTGAAACGATTAACATGATAGGCTGATAATTTCTGCGTAGACTTAATGCTGGTTGTATAGAGGCTAAAAGTATGACTAAACGGAATTTCATCAACATTTAGTATAAAGACATGATTGTTAAAGACCAGAACATGATTTATCATTAAATAGTATTTTACTGTAATCCTTCTGTATCTTAGCATGAAACATTATCATTCTGTTGAAAACATAATACTTGTAAGGAAATATGAAACTAAATCATCATGTAGATGACATCAACGCGAGGGTATGAAAATTTGACTGTTACAAGAAACATAAAAAGTCAAATAAACTGAGGTGTAATATCAACTGATGTGGACGGCTATGGTTCAATCCACATAGTTCAAAAAAGAAAACATGAGACTAAGTATGGGCTATTCTGGTTCGATCCATACTGGTCAAAATTTTCTGAGAACTGTCATGTATAGAAATTTATAATCTCGGACTAAATATGGATGGATGTAGTTCAATCCATACTTGTCAAAATTTGTGAAATGTACTGATATGACAAAGGTGAACAGTTGTGGATCGGTTCACAAAACATCATTTGACTGAATAGCAGGAACATTTGACTTGAAAAAAAAATGGTGAACGTTTATGGCTGGTTCACCAAGTAAATTTTTGACTGAAAACATGAATCTGTCATGAGTAAGGGTAAACGCCTATGGTCGGTTTACCAATACAAAATCTGAAAGGCAAGTGAACGCCTATGGGTCAGTTCACTAAAACAAAATTCGAATGAAAAGCACATGCGACTAAATAAGGCCAGTCATTTACCAACCTTTTACTTAGTCAAAATTTTAAGAAAAACTGACTGATAAATGAAGAAAGTTGACTGATAATTGCATGAGAAACATGAAAGATAACAGCGCCAAAATCTGGGAAGTTCCTGGTGACCACCCACTAGTCACAGGTCAAGTTTTAGAGCCTACAGGTCGAACCTTGCGCTCTGATACCATAATTGTAACACCCCACTTGGATAAGTGGACCGCTACGTGTATTTATGGCGTGTCATCAAAGCATAAGGTAAATGTCCTAAAACATTAACTGACCATAAAGGAAATACCGGAATCAAACATCGGCAATCCAAACATAAGCCCAAAACATGAAAAATAAAATACTGAATGAAAGGACTAAACAATGTCCAAATAAGCAGAATAATGTAAGAAATGTATAAAGTAAGAAGTCTGGATAGCTTCCATCGAAATGCATATGCTCTTAGAATCCTAAAAGCGTCATAGTGTACCTGCCGTTAGAACATGAAAGGAACTACGGCTGAGCATAACGCTCAGTGAACGGATATAAAGCATGATAGGGAATTACTAAAATGAAACAGATGATAAAATACTGGAGCTGTACGACTGATAAGTAAAGTTGCAGCGGAAATCTGTGTATAATCTGTAAAGCCTGATTTATAAATAATAAAGCTGAACTGTTATCTGTTAAATCTGAAAACATGCATTTACTGTAATTTAATTGCCAGAGCTTATATAGGTCATGTGCTGTAACAACGTTGCATGAATAACTGGAGGGGTGACCTCGTCATGCTGTAGAGGGGTGACCTCTAAATAACTGTGCTGGGTGGAGGGATCAGCTCCAATGTGAAGGATGTAGAACACACACCACATTCACCCTGATAACTTGTAACACTTATAAGCCTAGGATGCATCCATACACCCCACTAATAATACTGATAAAATGGTCAAGCTGAGCTGAGTGGGACGATGCAGGATATCACTCTCCTGCATGTGAGTCACGACACCGGTGCCTCTAGTGCCGTGGTTATGGTACCTCCGTAACTAGTACATAAACTAATCATGCTTGTATATAATGCTCAGGCAATTTATTTAATTATTACATGATTACTGATAAGCTTAAACATATACTGGGGAAAACATTTGGCTGAAGATGGGGGAACCCTAATCATGCATAGAAAGGAAGTCCTTACTGAAAGGACGGAAATCCGTACCTTATGTCCAGTAGTGAAGCTAGAATGGAAAGTTGAACGATCTACTCAGACTTCACGGATACTACATAAATAAGGGACGTGTGTGAGTTTTCTGATTATTGTATACTAAACTGGTTTATGAGTGTTTTTAACTGGTTTTACATGTTCTTGTCTTGTTTGACTGTTTCATGTATTGTCTTATAATTCCTGATGTTTTCATGTGTTTGATTAATGTATTTCATGTATTCTTGTGTTATTATGCTCGTAGTATCATAATAAGTAATTTTAAAAAACATAGCAGGTTTCCATAAATAGTAAGTTTCCAAAAATAGAAAGTTTCCAAAAATAGTAGGTTTCCAAAAATAGAAAGTTTCCGTAAATAATAATAAGCTTGACCAATAAGTCCAAAATATAAGCTAGAGATTAATTAGCATATTTTATAATTCATGAGGAATTAAAGTCATAATATACTAAAGTTTGTTAAAATAAAATACCTTAGTCTATGCATGATAATTATCTGTTAAATAATGTTATGTCATGTATTAATACTTAATATAAACTAAGCTTAAAACTTTAATAAGACCTTTTTAGTAAGCTTGATATCAAATAGTCCATTATGCTATGAGCCGAAACGATTTAGCCAAAACAACTTAAACAAAATACATAACAATGATAGTCGTCATGTTGTCAAAGATGTTTCTTTCATATAGATTAATTAAATTGATTAAACTACAACTTGTTAAGTTATTATCAAGATGATTTCTAATCTTGTTTTAAAACCTATTAATAATTTTTATCCAAGCTAACATGATTCTAATGCTTACGTAAATGAGTTTTAAAAGGAAAAGGTAGATATCATCTCATTAATAGTATGATCTCTTAACATAATATATGCTTGAGATTAATGCATAGATGTTAGTAAAATGATAGCTTACCTTACGCCGCTATATATGAACAAAAACATCAACACCGAAACCGAACTCGTAATCAACCGAAGATAAGACTAGAGACCCAATATGATACCAGTCTCTTGCAGACGAGACCAGACCCCTTAAGCTATACGCGAATCGGCAGATCGAACACTTTTATTATTAGGTTTGTTGTATGACGGTGGCTTCTATGAACCCAACTAGGGTATTTTTATTATTTTTTTCTCTTAACTTGTAAGATGAAAATAAATGGGTGGTTTTGCTAGTAATTGGTAAACGGGCCGGGCTTGGGCCATATTTAACTTGTAAGGTTTTAATGCATTTTAGGAAGCCCGTGATATTTATTCTCGTCATAATTTGAATTTTCGTGTATTCGTATATTAATCCTCACGTTTTTATTTTTCTGAAACGAAATAATATTTCTGTTGTGATAATTATTTTTTTCTGAATCAATTAGTCGTAATATTATTTTCTTATCTGGTAATTATTTTTCTGAATAATTAGTTGTAGCAATAATTTATTTAAACTGAGGCTGCGTATTTAATAATCGGGAATTCTTACATACGGGTTTTACAACAATACTTGGACTGAGTATGATCTTCCTGTTGGAAGAAAAGTTGTTAGTAGTAGATGGCTTTGGAAGATTAAGTATAAATCTTCTAGGGACATTCAGATGTATAAGGCCAGACTTGTGGCTAGAGGTATTAGTCAAAAGGAGGGTTTTGACTAAGATAAGACTTTGAGTCCTGTTGTGAAAATGGTCGCTGATAGATGTTTGATTACTATTAACGTTGTTAAAAGTTGGCCTTTGTATCAATTAGATGTTAATAATGCTTTTTTGTATGGTGATCTTAATGAGGATGTTTATATGACTCTTCCTGAAGGGGATAACGGTAAAGATAAAGTGTGCAAGTTGAATAAGTCTCTATATGGTCTTAAGCAAGCCCAAGGCTGAAGGTCTACGGAATTATTGGCTTATTCTACATGATGGATTTGATGGATTTGATGTATGGATTGATAAATAATATAAAGAAATATAAAGAAGATGAGATGAAGGAGATGATGGAGTAGAGAGAGAAAGGAGAGAAGGGAGAAAGTTAGAGAGAGAAAATAAAGATGGAATTCATTAATGTGTGAAATGAACAACCAACAACCCCTCCTAACATGCTAGGAGGGGATATATATAGCCCACCCTACATGTGGGCTATATGGACTATACATAAACTAAATGGATCACGAGCCCATTACATAATTATCGTTGGAGCGACCGATCCTTCATAAATACGTAAAAACGTATTTCTAACAATCTCCCCCTAAGGGAGGTCGCTCCAAGAGACAAAGTTCTAAACAGTATATATCTCGTGATCTATGCTAACTAAGATGTGACCGAGACTTTATTGGGAAAAACATATTTCCAACAATCTCCCCCTAAGGGAGGTCACATCTTTTTACAAAATCTTAAACCTAGCATCTATGCTTGAGTCTTCGATCTTGTTCTTGTGAATATGCTTGATGTGATCTTTGACTTTAGTCTTGAGCATGTTTCCTTGCCTTGACCTTGTGCATTCTTCACTTGTGATATTTGCCTCTTCGTGACTTCATGTTCCACATACTTATACTTTTAAATTCTTGAAAGCTTCAGAGTTTGATACAGCGGAAGACTTGACCTTCAGGCTTTCTTGAATTTGTTGAAGTACTAATTGTATGTAGTATAAGCATGTGGTGACGACTTCTTCTGGATTGTACACCGCAATGCCACCTTCTTGTTACGCTGCATAAGACAGTTAGCAATAAATAATATACACGGATGAAATGGCCTTGAACATTTCATTCTAATTCGGTAGCATTTTACCTCCGGTCGGTGAAGACCGTTGGACGATATTAAATATCGTACTTGTGGCAGGTAGTTTCAATAAAGATCCTCCTTGACAAGATTTCGCGGGTAAACTCGTTCTCTTTACTCGACCGTCCAAAGCTGACTGCGAACGTAAAGAGTGAATCATTTGGATAATATTATCCGCATGATTTGAAGCCGTCAATTCATGTTCCTGGAACAAGTGAAGTTCAATTAAGAACCGCACCATCGTTGCTTTCCAGTTGTCACTAGCTTGATTCATATAGAATCTTGCAAGTTACCTACCAAGTGTTGTTTGATGTTAACACTAGAAGGATTTCCATTCGTCACTGTAACTACTTAATAGTATTACTCTGAATGTTCTGGCAAGATCACTAAGATATTGCGTAGAGGCCTGGAACGTGTTTAAATTCATTTAAGAATTAAACCACTGTTGCTTTCCAGTTATCACAAGTTTGATTCATAAAGAATCGCACAAGTCACCTACCATGAGCTTTTTGATATTCGCTCAAGAAGGATTTCCATCTTCATTGTAAATACTTTCGTATTACTCGGATGTTCAGGCAAGATCATGAAGATTTTGCGTAGGACTCTTAAGATCTTTCTTACTTTTCACAGTGTGTGAAGAAGCAAGTAAATATGAAAGTGTGTCATAATGAGATATTTGATGATCTCAAATGGCTCTAGACTCGATCGTGCATTTTGGATTTTAGTGATCGGAGGCTGGAGAGGAGTGCCACCTTTTCAATACCAATTTATTCGGAGTGAATAAATCAATAGATAACGTGTTGATCTCCGTGTGATTAAAACAAATACCTTTTGAGAGATATTTGAGTTAGCTGGGAAGGGTTGTGCATTGCATCACTGGGTCCATGATGTCTTTCTTCAATATCGAGAATCATTAACAAAAATGATCTCAATAGCATATGTATTGACCCGGTTTCTGCCTAAAGTTGTAAGGAGGGCTTCTTTCTTTACACCCTTTATCTTTACAATTCTTTTTCATTCTTCAACCCCTTCAATGCTTACCAATACGTCATAACTAGCACCTTGTTGTGATTGTTCCAGTGCTAACTTAAGTACTTGGTCGGCATTCAGCTACGTTCACAATCTTTCTCCATCTTTCCTAAGGACTACTATTTCTAGCTATGGAATGTCCTTGGGAAGATTCCTCCGGTTCTAGAGAAATCATTGGACTTTAACCTATCCTACCATCCTTATGTCACCACAATCTTCACCGTCGTGAATAGAGATGTTTTGGGTAAGTGTATGTCACCATGAAATCCATTTTGAAGTGCAAATCCATTTTGCTCCCCCTTAACATATGCCACGATATCCGAAAACATTTTGCACATGTCGGGATGAGCTATCACGTTAAGTCAACCCATTTATGATTGATCATATCCCATATTAAATCACATTTTCTCCCCCATATTAAAAATATTAACCCAATCGATGTTTTTAATATCAATTGATTTAATAGCATTTTAAGAAAATTTGGGAAGAAAAATGCAAGTCCAATTATCTTCATGAATTACACAAGCTCCCCCTCAAATTAATGAGGGTGTGCTGAAACGTAAATTAAATACCTTTTAAACACAAGTGTAAGGTATTTATTACGTGCAAAGATCATATATAATAATGAATTCACAAGATTAACAATTTACGAGGTAGGACCTGAATGATGGAGAACATCATATGAAAGATTCACATGGTTCTTGTTCACGAATGTTGGTCACCTCGTCACGTCCCCGAGAAAATTAATTCCCGTTGTTGAGTCAAAGCTTTCCGGTGAAATGTTTGACTTGATTATGAAAAGCGGGTTGCTATCTGAAATAATAGCAAACCATTTTGAGCATGTTTTAAAAGTTTGAACTGCTGCTCGAACTTTATTTACAACCCCGTGTCATTATTGAATGACATTTCTAGTATCGTAAATATTATCGATTCCAGAAGACATGCTCTTTTTATCAAAACATTTTTGAACACACAATTTTGAAAGATTTAGAAAAAAACCTTTTGAGAAATTCTCGAAAAATTGTGTTCAAAGTTTTGAAAAACAATTACTTGAGCTTAAGATGTTGAATATCTTAAAAGCGAGCTCAAGTCCGAGAAGTTGTGAACTTCCCGTTGTTAAGGATAAGTTACCATCGGCGATAAACTTTCCTTTTATCTGAAGGACGAGTCCTAAGCTGACATTTACTTAGAAGTCGTGTTCATGAGCTTGAAAACTTTGACTGTTTTAACGGAAAGCTCATGACCGAGAAAAGTTAATTTCTCGTTACGAGGAAAAGTTCTCTTATTTAAAAGATACACTTTCCTTTCTGAGCTTAAAACTTCGAATGTTTTAATACAAGCTCATGACCGAGAAAGGTGAATTTCTTGTTAAGAGGATAAGTTATCATAAAAGATAATCTTTCCTTTATTTTAAGTTCGATTTACAGTCTGACATTTAACTGTAAGTCATTGTGCATGAGCTTAAAAACTTCGAATGTTTTTACTATAAGCTCATGCCCGAGAAAAATTAATTTCTCGTTGTTAGGATAAGTTTACCATCGGCGATAAACTTTCCTTTCTTTGAAGAGCGAGTTAGCAAATTTGACTATTCTTTGTATATTAAACATTAAGGTGATGTTTTTGTTGCTTTGCTTGTCTATGTGGATGATATTGTTATTACTAGGAAGAAATTAATAATTTTAAACAATTTTTGAAAACTAAGTTCCTTATTAAAGATTTGGGCGAGTTAAATATTTTCTGGGTATTAAAACATTGAGAAATGATAAAGGATTATGTATGAATCAGAGAAAGTATTGTATGGAATTAATTCATGAGTATGGTTTTTTAGCTACAAGACCTGTTGATTTAAATGGTATTTACATATGTGTACTCAATCGTTCTCGGTATCTAATCGAATTGATCACGGTTTAGGGTGGACTTATCGGTTTTGGTTACTAAAAAGGGGAGCTTATGATTATCTATTTTAAATTAAATGACAAGATAGCAAAACTAAGATTAAATGAAATGACAAGGTAATAGAAGTAATTAAAAACTAAATTAAAAGTAATTTTAAAAATAAAATGAGAAAAGACAAATTAAAGTTAAACTCAACAAAAAGTTAAAACTCGACAAAAAGTAAAATATTGAAAACTAAAAATAAAACTAAGACGAAACAAGTTTAAAATAATGCTAAGTAAAAAAATGGAGGGAAAAATTAAATTCGAATTTAAAATAAAAAATAAAAACGAAAATTGAGATTGGATCGCAGTCAATGCGATCGTGGTCCTTGATCGTATCCTGGATCGCAATTAATGTGATCGTAACCGGTGATCGTACTCCACCACGATCGTACTTTGGATCGTACTCCAGATCGCAGTCAATGCAATCGTAACCAGTGATTGTACTCCATCACCATCGTACTTTGGATCGTGTTATGTGATCGCAGCCAACAGATCGCAACCCACAATCGCACCTTGGGATCGCAGTCCCGATCGTAACAAGACGATCGTGGCCTGGGTCGCAACGGGTGATCGTGACAAATGATCGTGACTAAGTGATCGCAGTAATGGATCGCAAGTAGAAGTCCTAGGCTTATGCGATCACACTTACTCGATTGGAACAAATGAAAACCCTTCAGCAAGTTACGATGGTACGCAAAACGTAAATAAGCACTCACCAAATAAGCACTTTTCAAAATAATCAAGTACCAAAACTTTACCAAATCAAAATTAAAGAAAACTAAATAAGCCACGAATGAAAACTTTTAAAACACTAAATAAGCAAAATTTACAAGACAAACTTTTAAAAAGATTAAACTTTGGAAAACTCTTTAAAAGAAATAAGCTAAACAAGAAATAAGCTAGAAGCCGCAATAATCTAAAATCTTTAATCGTTTAAAAACATTTATAAGAACAAAAAGATAAACTTTTTAATCAAATAAGCATTAAGATTAAACAAGATGCATACTTAATCCGAATCAAGATCAAAATAAAAAACAAGAAACGTAAAATAAGATAAATGATGAAAAGCTTGAACTTAAACTTGTAGATTAAGGATTCCAAATACAAGATTAAATGAAAAGCTTAAAACTTGAAAGAAAAGATGGAAGAAATCTAGAGAGAGAAAGTAGAATCACCTACTTCTCTCTAAAGATATGAAAACTAAGAAAAATAAAATGACTACTAAAAAACTTACTAACTAACCCCCTCCTAATGAAGCATTAGGAGGGTATTTATAGGAGAAGGGAGTTGGTAGGATGCTTCCTTCTTTCTTCCTTTTGTCTTCTCATCTTTTTAAATGACTCGTCTTTCTCGACTTTGTCTCGGGATTAGTCGAATGATAAAATGAACTCGTCTTCTAATTTTCTTCTTTTAGTATACTTGGTTCTTCGACTTTGTCAAACTTCCGTCTTTAGTTTTTTTCTTCGATAAATCTTCAGAATAGGCCTTTGACTTCCGTTCTTCTTGCACTTTTGATCTTTTGACTTCGCCTTTTGTCTTTTTCTTCGATAAAAGCCCGTAAAAGCCCGTGTTTTCTTCCTTATACATATTTTTGTCCTAAAACACAATAAAAATACAAACCACGCATAATTCCGACTTTTACGACATAAAATATATGTTTTGGTCTTGTTTTTATTATAATTAAGTGGTAAAAGGATAACTGTTTTCACACTTATTAAATCACCTACACTTGACCATTGCAATGCCCTCATGCAGTGCATTAATTTCAACGTACAGTTTACATTTTCCATCATAATTAACCCACCTTAGCCTTTATTAAACATAAGACATTAATGAAACTAAAAAGATAGAAAATAACAAAATACTTGAAAGGAGAAAAAAGTAAAGAGATCGAAGACTTACATTAGGGCTTTGGATGTCATGAATGTTTATCACCCTCAAGTTTCACGTTCCCCATACCAAGCTTAAAAACGAGATTATTGTTATTATAAGTTAGCAAGCTAACACAAACTCATGTGGCTCAATTATTCGCTTAGACTCCCTTATTCCTAGGTGTATCTCTTATATTTTATTGTTGTCTTGAATGATCACGAGGATGCATTGTTGACTTATTTCGATAATTTATTTAGGCCGAAAATAAAGTAGGACGATTTAATCAATAGTTAGCTAAAGGACAAAATCTTTTAAAGCTGTTTCTCGAGACCTCATAAAGTTCATATCTTGGCATAACTCGCTTCACGATTTGAGACCTTTCTCGGATCGATATTTGGTAGTGACTTCATACTTTGAATCTTGAGAGACGTTCTTTAAATAATGGTCTTCTCTTCATAATAGGAATTTTTTTCACTTGAAGTTTTTGAGAGATTCTTCATACTTGGACCACGACTTCTTCATTTTTCTCCAATCTTTATTTGGGATTTTGATATACAACGATCCGCCTCCTTTTAGGACTTGGATCTATTTATCCTCATACCTTGCTAGGGTCTTTTCGGATAGACTTCTCCATGATCTTTAGGGGAGTATTTGCTTTTCGTCGTGTGTCTCGATCCTTCATATTGATTTTTGATAAATGATTCTTCACATCACTTTTGGATCTTTAGCAACAAAATGTAGCCCTCATGCCTTGTTAGGGCCTTTTCGGACTCGCCAATCTTCGCATCCCGCTTCAATAAGTTATGCCTTGGCTATAAACTCTAATTAATACCGAGCAACTTTTAAATGATCTTGTGCTAGAAGCTAAGTAACTTTTCAAATCGTACAACCTTACTTATTGCATATATATTTATTAACAGGCGATGGGAGAAAAATCTCATAATTAACTCACATAAATTCATGAAAGAATACCAAACTTATAATTGACTCTATTATCTCTCGTTCTCCACAATTTAAAATCTCAAGGAATGAGACTCGTGGATGCTTAGCCAATTAAATCAAAGTTTTGGGTTTTCAAGTCATCTATAGGATCTTGCATCTTCTTAGAATTTTTCAAGTTTAGAATTTGCATTTTAAAGTTCCTTTGATAAACGACTTTCTAGGATCAATTATAGGAACTTGCGAAAAGTTCTTGTTCTTAACCCATAAGAGTTAAGACTTTCGCGTTTTAAAGTTCCCTATATAAAATCCAAGCAAACCTTGACTTAAACACGTTACGGATACTAGCTAGAGTAAACTTGGATAAGTAAACTCGGGTTGAGTCAAAAGATTCATGACGGGCCTAATATATCAAAGACATCAAAACTTGTTAAAACCATTTTATTCTTTATTTTTCTTTTGACTTTATTTTTGAAATGAAATATATACATACGATACGATAACAAAAGGAAAGAACATAAAAGAGAATAAATGAAAAATACCACTTGGCCAAAATAGATCAAAAATTTTGAAAAATGTCCAAAAATTAGATTTTCCGGTTAAAATTAGGACAAAAAAGCCCACTTAACTTCGATAGAAGCCCCCTACACTTGATATAAACATTGTCCTCAGTGTTTAAGCATGTGGGAGTAAACTCCCTGATGAGACTGCAATTATACATAGTCTCGTCGTCTAAATCGGGCTTAAAACGCATAAAGTATCATTAAAATACCCCAAAATATGCTTGTATTCGTTTGTTGTATATTTTAGGTAGGGATATCGAGAAAAAGACAAAAAGGTCACAAGGAACAAGGAAAAACGAACACGGGAAATGAAACCGCACAATGAACCGGACCCGAATGTTGAATTTCCAAAAAGACCCTTGAAGAACTGAAGATTGTCAAGTTTGGTCCTTCAACTTTGAAGAATTGACACAAATGACCCTCCAAGAATCATGTTGTATAAGACTAATCCTCATAGTTTCAAGACACATCAAGAGCAACCCTTGAATACTAAGAGAGTTACACTTTACATCCTTGTTAATACATAAGGACTTATGGTGAAATTAGAAAGGGACTAACGATGCCAAGTGTCAAGGACTATGGATGCTAAAATTATAACTGACGGCTGTTAGTGGAGGGATTAAATCTGTCAGAAAATCAAACATAATTAACTAGCCAACCCATTAAAGTTAACCAATCCACCCATAAGCCCAAAACCCCAATCCAATTACCCCAGCCAACTTTTACAACCTAGTTTAATTTTAATACAAAGTCAAATGGGGTCAAACTTTACTAAACGTGGAAAAATCCTCCTCATCAGATCAAATTAACCCTCTTGGGTATAAACCCTAAAGATTATCACCAGCTCCAATTGGATTTGAGACAAAGGGGAAAATCAAATTGGTTTAAGTCATTTAATCTTTACCCTACTCCCAAGACACCCATCCACCCAAAAAAAGGACTTATCATTCCTTTGTTCCCCCACAGCCTACCTTGCATCACATGATTCAATAAGAACACAAATGAAGACAGTAAATCAATGGCCAGAGATTGAAACGTGTTCTCCACAACATTTTGGACGCCCAAGATTGCTTCACAACTCTGCCACATAACAGGACCCCTCAAGACCAAATTCAAAATCAAGAATATCTTCAAGAATATGCTGGGGTAGTTTTGGAACTTCATCAAATTAGGTTTAGTACTAGTATTTATAGTGGTAAATTATAGCTAGATGTTTTTGTTCTAGAATTTTTGTAAAAATTTAATTATTAATGAAAATGAAGGTTAAATATTTTGCAAGAAATCTGAGTTCCAATTTTTCTGTTTAATAGTTTAATCATCTTCATTGTTTGGAAGTTGGTTAAGATTTAGAAAGTTTTCATTTCACAAGAAGTTTTCAGGAATCCGTTTTTTTTTAAGTTTCTTGGCAAAAGTTTGCAAAATCATGAATCCAATAATGAATTAAAGTGAAAGTGGATTTTCAGTATTGGACTATTGGTTTTGATAAGTTTTTTGTCAAAAGTTCTTCAAGTTTTTAGTTTGGTTTCATTGGTTTAAGAAAAATTCAGTTTCAAAAAGTGGTTCATTTCTTTTATAACCTATAAGGAATAAGATGGCTTAATCAATAAGCCGGGCTTATAATCTTATAGGCTGATTATCCAGGTTACCTTTTCTCTTCCTTGTTTGGTCTTGACAGATACACAAATTGAGCATATTGGAAGATGAGTGGTCTTTGAAGTCCATCATCATCATCATCTTCTCATACCATCAGCTTCTTTCTAAATCCCATAAGCTCAAGCCTCCTGCTTGATGGAGAAGGCATAAGCTTGCCTTGGTGATGCTTGGATGTAAGCTCACAAGGTAAAAAACTTATACTCTCTATACTTGTTTGGAATTTTTGTGTTATGATGATTTTGTGATCAAACCTATTTGGATGTTAAGACAAATGCTTGATATTGTATATTTGTTGATTGTAAACGTGTTAGGATAGGTTTGAATGATTTTGGAGCAAGTTTAAACTCAATCTCCTAGTTAAATTTCATTTTTCTGTTTTAAAGGGGTGTTCACTGTCTAAACCTCTAGTAAAGCTAGAAAGTGCATGCTATGATCTTGCTTATTTCGAGGTTGTCGCCCATAAGGAAGTCGCCAAAAGCATTTTTTTTTTGTCCACTGCTTAAATACAAAGAGGAACTAGGTCTGCTCATTCGGCTAGGTCACTGAATGATATCATTTAAGGGGAGCCACTGTTTGTTATCGATAGCGATTTCTTGCTTGCTTAGGGCTTAAGCTGAGTGTAGGTTTGCATTAGATGTCGTATTTGTGGACTATGCAAAAGCTAACACAACCTAAGAAAGTAAACGTAAAATCAGCCAAGTAAGAAAGAGTACACGTTGACCTTTTGTGCATCACTGTGCACATTAACTTATTACTGGGTAAACTGGTGGCGAGACCCGTGGATTTTGGGGTATTTTGTTTTGCGTTTGTATTTTGTGTTCGTGTTTTTCTCTTATTGTTTGTCGCATGTGCACCAACATCAATATAAAAAAAAGTAAAATGGGTACTGCTCGTTCTTTTTTTTATGTGCTTAAATTGTGTAAAAGTGATAAGTGATTGGTTGAGTGTTTGTAATTTGTGATAGCACCACTGTCCCAACAGCGAGTAATCACCCACCGTGTGCATAAGTTATAAGAGTGGGGCGTTTTGAGCATAAATTGGTGGGGATAAGTTTGTGTACGTGTTTTAGTTTTGTGTTAGTGCCCTTGTTTTTGTGCCTACGTGCTTTTGTGTGTACTGTTTCAATGCCAAATAGCAACATAAAAGTAACCGTATAGAAATTGAGCGCCTATTGTTGCTTGCGTGAACCTGCTGTGGCGTTTTGACTGTTTGGTGTTGTATTTGTGTTGAGTGCTTGCGTATGCAAAAAGACAAATAGAATCATAAGCAAGAGACCACCGAAAAGAACTAAAAAGGTATAAGGGGTGTTTGTGTGATTGCTGATAGAACCCACAGTTGCATCTTACTGTTTGCTTAACTGCTCGTTGTGGTGCCTACTGTGCGCAATCTCTATTGGTGGTTTGATTTGTAATAGTTTCAAGTTTGAGTTAGTATTTGGAGTTCCCCACTGTGTCAATCATTAAAACCAAAGAAAGTGAACCATAGCTCACTGTTGGTGTATCTACATAGTCACTGTTTGCCGTTCACTTGTATCTCACTGTTGAAATCGTGCTCATAATATTTGGTGAGAACACCAAGTAAAAAGTAAATAGTGATTATCATGTACAATTTTTGGCCAAAAAATAACTGCATAAACACACAATCTGCTATAATTTCAGGATACGTTGGAACTAGAGGTTGAAATTAAGGATTTGGATACTATTAAGGGTAAACTTAGTCTGTTTTGAAAGAACATTGAGATTAGTAATGTTTGAGAGTGCTTATTTTTAAGACGAACTTCATAAGTTCTGCCTCTAGGTTGAGAGATATTGTTCATCAGACTAGGCTTTGCCTATGATTCTATTTTCTGCTCATAAATTGTGGTAATTCCTTTGTTTGTGTGATATCTTGTTTAATTGTTTGGTGATAAGTCGAACTTGCACCTCAATAAAGCCTACTGCTTATTGGGGATTTTCTGTCCAAAACAACAAAAGCTGTCAAACAAAAATAATAAACACCAAGTGAAGCAAGTGGGGATCAAACCCCTGACCTGCACATCACAGAAGGCACAACACAAAGTTGTCACACCATCTGCTCTCTAAGACATTTTTGTTACTACTTCTTATTCTGCTTCTTTTAAACTCTCTTTTTTTTATTTCCTATATAAAAGTAACCTGCACAAAAAGTGTCTCTTGTGGGTTTCGAACTCGTGACCTCACAGCAACTGCAGACGCCACACCACCTCCCTTTACCAACTCCTCTACGTGATACTCCTTGTTACCACTTCCCCTTCAATTATTCTTATAGACTTTTATTTTTTTTATTTTTTTTAATATAAGTCGTAGCTTATACACGAGCTCTGGGCTTATTGAGTGTATTATTATCGTGCTTTTCATTTTTTCTTCAATCTCAGTAATATTTATGATTTTTAGACACTAGTTTGATAATTTTCCCTTTTATAGGTTATTGTTTATGCATTTTTCATCTTAAATTAGTTTTTAGGTTATTAAAAATAGAAAAAATGGTTAGAAAAAGTTTCAAAAAATATTTTTTTAGTTTTTAATTAATGTTTTTGAGGTTGACAAATAATAAAATTTGTATTTTGTCTTTTTCTTAGTTAGTTTTATTTTTAGGTTTTTATTTAATTTTAAAAATTAATATAAATTAATTAAAATACTTTCAATTTTTTTGGTTCACATTTTATTTTTAATTAGAATTTTTTAAGTTTATTAGTAATTTTTTATAATTTTTTAGGTAAAATTTTTTGTTTGGTCGCATTTTTACGTTCGTGCGTTTTCACGTTTTCGTCCGTTTTGAGCGTAGTCCGTTTCCGTTTTATTTTCTTTCCTTTTTTCCAAAAGCGTAACAACTCGATTAAATAACGTCTATATTTGTTGGCTAAACACCATACCTCCTCGAGAACGAACTCGATTGTCGTCTTTACGTTTTTCCTAAAACGTATCGATTAATACTTACCCGCTTTTGTCGCTTTGTTTTTCCTAAAAACAAAAGTGTAGAAATACTCGACATCAAAATGGCGCCGCTGCCGGGGAGGTGTGTTTAGCCATATTTATTTCTCTTGTTTGTTTGAGTGTTTACGTTTTATCGTAAATACTTCTTTTTATTTTTCTATATTATTAACCATAGAAATAAATACGTGTTAAATAGAATTTTATTAACACAAAATCGTTTTCTCGTTTTTATTGTGCATAATATATTGTATTTACATAGAACAATTAACACACAATAATTATCCAAATACGCGAGAAATCGTACCTCAATAGTTGAGCGTTCGGGTCACTATTGTTGTATCGAATTCAAACGAAATCAAAGGCAAAATAGATAAATACTCTTAATTGGTTTAATCTCGATAAATACAAACTATAAGGTGGGTATAAGGCGGTTGTATTTCACGACCTAAGGAGAAAAGGATCTTAAGTGCTTCGCGCCGCCTCGTTTTCTCCGCTCGCTTGTGCGTATTTTGAAAGTGACGATTAATTAGGGGTTTGCCACATCAAGTATTATTAATCTATTTTTGTGAGTTTTAATTATTGAACCTCGAAACGTTTTGGCGTTCCGCCAACGTTTCAAAGTCGACGAGGGTTTTTACTTCACGTAATTACCTTCATTCTTCTTGGATTCATTAATCGAGACCTTTGATTAGTGGATAATTTTTTGTAGATTAATTTCTACGTAATACACCAAAATTCCAAAAAAATTAAAAAACCAAAAACACAAAAAGATTCTTCGATTTTTCCCTCTATTTTCATAATTCTTTTTCTCAACCCCTCTAAATTTTAATTCTTCATGGATTTTCATTGCCAAGGTTGTGGGAGACGAAAGTTTGGTTCCGTGACTTGTCCATGGTGTGTATGCGAAAGGTGCGAAAAATATGTCAACTATGCAATATTTAGGGCATGTCCAGCGTGTAATCCGAACAATTGTTTGTACTCTAACGAAGAACATCTTATCCATTGCCGATATTGTGGAAGCCCTTCCCATTGGCACGATGAGTGTCAAATTCAATACCCAAATGGTCACAATCACGAGCCAAATCCGAATTTCGTTGACCAAGCTTCGCAATACTCACCGTCATGTGAGTATTTTGGAGATGAACCTCACTCTAGGTACGATTGTCAACCGATGAACCAAAATACGTATTTCGGCAATCAATTTTCTGGTTTTGATGAATCACACGACATGGGTTACAATTACGACAATGGGGGTGGTTATCCATACGACGAACCAGATTTTTCTCAAAATCCATGTTGCGACAATTGTGGGGGGCCTCACGATACTTTTTCTTGCCAACCAATGGATTATGATGAACCCAATTCATACGATAATTCTGGTTTTGATAATTTTGAGGCCCCACCATACAATCTCGATCCTCCAAATTCCCATGAGCCTGATCCATGTTACAATTCCGACTTTGACCAACCATCTCCACAACATGTTTTCAATGATGATCTCGGTTCTAGCCGCATCGACGAGTGTTCTAGTCGTGTCGATGAAAGGTCTAATCGTTTCAATGAACGAATTGATATGCTCTTTCAACTAATTATGGAAAGAAATAATAACCCAATTGTTGAAGAAGTTGAAAAGAGCATCGAAGTTGAGGAAACGAGGGTGTCAACGAACGAGGTTTTTGAAAATGTTTTCGAAAATAAACAACAAGAAAAACTCGTAGCACGTGTTGGAACAATGAATGTTAAACCTTTGGAACCTAATTTTTCTAATGAAGTTGAAATTATCAAATATTTTCAAAATCAAAATACACAAAATTTTGACAAAGATAGTCCGTTAAGTGATTTTGAAAAACAAGAAATTGATAAGGTTTTAAGGAGAATCGTTGACCCCTCCACTTTTGAAGAGTATCAAAATTTAATTCCAGAGGGACGCGTTACTACTATTTCTACGCCTTTTGAGAACCCGCATTCGATCCCTCCGAAGGACCAATTTGAAACCATCAAGGCTACAACGTCAAGTGACGAGCCTTTTACTCCTAATCCCACACCATTTGAGATTATGGATTTATCATGTGAGAAGTCCGCCGATGGTCTTGCTCACATTGATACGTTTTTCGACGCCGATGTCAAAACCACTAAGGCAAAATCTTCAAATGAAGAGCCTTTTACTCCTATACCTACTACGGAAACCGATGCCTCTCTAAGTATGGGGGAGACGAATCATAGCACTGATCCTAGTGTCGAGATCCCTATTCCAATCCAAAGTGAGCCTATGGTTTTCTCCGAAGATGAGGTAAGTGATTTTGCTCTCGATGAATTTTTCCACGAAGATTCCAACGAGGAAAATCACAATAGTGAGTGTGAATCGATTTCTTGTGATGATGTCTCTCCCATTGACACTTCGGGGAGAGAATTAACGACTTTTTCGAACCCGCTTTTCAATGACGATGATTTTTCCGCTAGTGATGACGAGTCACTAATCGACGAGGACGTTCAAAACAACGATTTTAAAATCTTTTCGAACCCTTTATTCGAATTTGATGACGCGTTCATTTTTGGTGACGTAAATCCTCCCTTTGATGAGACGTTCGAGGACATCGTGAGTGAGGATTCTAAGGATCCTAAACTCGATGAGCCAGATTTGCTAGTCACCCACCCGAAGTCTCAAACGGTTGAGACTCCTCTTTCTACTTGTGACATTTCCATTCTCGAGGGGTTCATCGATGGACCACCTCTCGATGAGAGTGAGGATTTTAGTTAGGCTTTTGCCTTCGATCTGGGGGGAAATTTTGAAACTCCTATGTTTGGTGATTCTCTTTCAATTTTACCTTCGTTTCAAAGTATACTAACCCACCCCCTCGGATATGATGAATTTACCTACGTCGTAAGGAGTTTTCTTCCTTACAAGACGTATCCTCCGGCTTTGCCTTTATCAATTTCAACAAAATGTGAGGATACGATCTTCGATCCCGGTATAAAGGCTTTGCCTTTATTCACGGTTGCTTTTTGGGCCTTGATTACATGTAAGTCCCACCAAAAATGACCAAACCATGATTATCCCTAAATGATCACATTTATGGGGATTCGAGTCGAGCTTTTGACTCGGTTATCAAAAACAAGGTGCCTCGTGGGGAATCTCATGCTTATCCTTGTAAATACTTTTATCTTTGTTTAACCTAATGTGAGGGGATTTGTACCCTTCCAAACTTTGTTCCGTGGTTGTTTGTGAATTGTGGTTTTTAGATCATCATCTTCACGATTGGAGTATCTCGTGTTCGTTTTACTCGAGACTCGATCGTTTGCTTTGAAGAATTTCTCGATATCCTTTGATGTTCTAACCTTAGGTCTTTTAGCACACTTCATAAACGGCTATAGATTTAATGGTTCCACCCTTTCCATGCTAGATTAGGCATTCGACTTCGTCTCTAGTATGGGGGTATTGCACCCTTAGACTCGAAACATTGAGGACAATGTTTAACTTTAGTATGGGGGTGAATAGAAACTTGCCTTGCCAAACCTTCACGCTTTCCAAAGTTTAACTTTTTGTTTATCGTTTTGTTGCAAAATAAGGCTAAAAATGGTCAAATTTTAAAAAATTTCTCATGTTTTATAAGTGTTTGAAGTCACGAATGTAGATTTTCCGATGGCGAGAATTAGAGTAATTTTTTACTCGACCGTGCGTGTTGAGCACTTAGCTTCGATTCCTTAACTTTATATTAGGCTAAGTCTCTTAAATGAGGACGAGAAATGATAGAGTTAATTATAGGTTACTATGCTAAACGTAGAGTACTCGTATTCTTTCAAAAACTCATGTGTTCTCGTTGTTTGCTTATTCTCCCTTCACTTGTAAATATTTTTTGCTTAATAAGTATTGACTTAGCGGTTTAGTCTTGATTGTTGGTTTCTAATATTTTCTAGTAGCTTCCATGTAATTAAATTGGGAAGACATTAAGGTATCGCCAACGTCACGGTATTGAAGTATTGGCAACCCGAATAATCGAAAGCTTCACCCAATAATAAGATTTCAAGTGCTCACCTAAATCAAGCAAACAATTTGAAGCTCACAAGGCCGAAAAATCTATGCAAAATTGAAAGTGAATCAAGCCTTAATCTTTGAAGCTTTAAAGATCCAAAATTCACTTTAGCGTGAGGATATACGTCTTTGGCCATAATAAACACCTCATGGCGAGGTTAAATAAAAGGCAAGGCAAGACCGAAGTCATAATAAAAGCTTCATGGCGAAGTTGAATAAAAGATGGAGGTAAACCTATGATAATAAGGCCCTTCCGTTAGGGGGCGTATAAAAGTCTTGGTAATAAGTCTCATGTTCAAAACCGTTATAAAACCGTGTTTATCGATCCTTCTTGTTGACTTAATTTTTTGACATCATCGTCTATTAGGAGGGGTTATTAATTCGATGGTCTTGGTTACACCGTTAGGACTCTATTTTTAGACCTAAATCTCTATCATCGCATAAGTCAAACAATGTATCCTCGTGAAACATTCAAGACAAAATAAAATATAAAAGATACAACCTATGAAAATGGGAGGATAAGTACGTGATTAGGGCATATGAGTAGCGTTAGCATTACTAACTTATAATGACAATGATCTCGTTGCACGCTTGGCATGGAATTGGGGTGAAAATCGAGGACGATGAAATTATTTCTAATGAAGCATTCACGTGTTCTTGTTCTATGAACCTAAACGTCCCATTTTGCGATGAAAATCATACATTATGTCTAAAACGCAAGTAGAAGTAATAGTAGTAGTGTGGCTAGTTTATCATTCAATCAAAGTGAATAAAAATGAATTTTGGAGGTGCTACGATACTTTATTCTAGCATTGCGTGAGGGCACGGCAATGGTTTAGTATGGGGGAGTGATGAGACTGCAATTATACATAGTCTCATCGTCCAAATCGGGCTTAAAACGCTTAAAACATCATTAAAATATCCCCAAAATATGCTTGTATTCGTTTGTTGTATATTTTAGGTATATCGAGAAAAAGACAAAAAGATCACAAGCAACAAATAAAAACAAACATGGGAAATGAAACCGCACAATGAACTGGACCCGAATGTTGAATTTCCAAAAAGACCCTTGAAGAACTGAAGATTGTCAAGTTTGGTCCTTCAACTTTGAAGAATTGACACAAATGACCCTCCAAGAATCATGTTGTACAAGACTAATCCTCAAAGTTTCAAGACACGTCAAGAGCGGCCCTTGAATACTAAGAGAGTTACACTTTACATCCTTGTTAATACATAAGGACTTATGGTGAAATTAGAAAGGGACTAACGATGCCAAGTGTCAAGGACTATGGATGCTAAAATTATAACTGACGGCTGATAGTGGAAGGATTAAATCTGTCAGAAAACCAAACATAATTAACTAGCCAACCCATTAAAGTTAACCAACCCACCCACAAGCCCAAAACCCCAATCCAATTACCCCAGCCAACTTTTACAACCTGGTTTAAATACAAAGTCAAATGGGGTCAAACTTTACTAATCGTGGAAAACTCCTCCTCATCAGATCAAACTAACCCCCTAGGGTATAAACCCTAAAGATTATCACCAGCTCTTATTGGATTTGAGACAAAGGGGAAAATCAAATTGGTTTAAGTCATTTAATCTTTACCCTACTCCCAAGACACCCATCCACCCACAAAGGGACTTATCATTGCTTTGTTCCCCCACAGCCTACCTTGCATCACATGATTCAACAAGAAAACAAATAAAGACAGTAAATCAATGGCAAGAGATTGAAACGTGTTCTCCACAACATTTTGGACGCCCAAGATTGCTTCACAACTCTGCCACATAACATGACCCCTCAAGACCAAATTCAAAATCAAGAATATCTTCAAGGATATGCTGGGGTAGTTTTAGAACTTCATCAAATTAGGTTTAGGTTTTGTTCTCATTGTACTAGTATTTATAGTGGTAGATTATAGCTAGATGTTTTTGTTCCAGAATTTTTGTAAAAATTTAATTATTAATGAAAATGAAGGTTAAATATTTTGCAAGAAATATGAGTTCCAATTTTTCTGTTTAATAGTTTAATCATCTTCATTGTTTGGAAGTTGGTTAAGATTTAAAAAGTTTTCATTTCACAAGAAGTTTTCAGGAATCCGTTTTTTTTAAGTTTCTTGGCAAAAGTTTGCAAAATCATGAATCCAATAATGAATTGAAGTGAAAGTGGATTTTCAGTATTGGACTACTGGTTTTGATAAGTATTTGTCAAAAGTTCTTCAAGTTTTCAGTTTGGTTCCATTGGTTTAAGAAAAATTCACTTTCAAAAAGTGGTTCATTTCTTTATAACCTATAAGGAATAAGCTGGCTTAATCAATAAGCCGGGCTTATAATCTTATAGGCTGATTATCTAGGTCACCTTTTCTCTTCCTTGTTTGGTCTTGACAGGTACACAAATTGAGCAAATTGGAAGATGAGTGGTCTTTAAAGTCCATCATCATCATCATCTTCTCATACCATCAGCTTCTTTCTAAATCCCATAAGCTCAAGCCTCCTACTTGATGGAGAAGGCATAAGCTTGCCTTGGTGATGCTTGGATGTAAGCTCACAAGTTAAAAAACTTATACTCTCTATACTTGTTTGGAATTTTTGTGTTATGATGATTTTGTAATCAAACTTGTTTGGATGTTAAGACAAATGCTTGATATTGTATATTTGTTGATTGTAAACGTGTTAGGATAGGTTTGAATGATTTTGGAGCAAGTTTGAACTCAATCTCTTAGTTAAATTTCATTTTTTTGTTTTAAAGGGGTGTTCACTGTCTAAACCTCTAGTAAAGCTAGAAAGTGCCTGCTGTGATCTTGCTTATTTCGAAGTTGTCGCCTATAAGGAATTCGCCAAAAGCATTTTTTTAGTCCACTGCTTAAATACAAAGAGGAACTATGTATGCTCATTCGGCTAGGTTACTGTATGATCATTTAAGGGGAGCCACTGTTTGTTATCGATAGCGATTTATTGCTTGCTTAGGGCTTAAGCTGAGTGTAGGTTTGCATTAGATGTCGTATTTGTGGGCTATGCAACAGCTAACACAACCTAAGAAAGTAAACGTAAAATCAGCCAAGTAAGAAAGAGTACCCGCTGACCTTTTGTGCATCACTGTGCACATTAACTCATAACTGGGTAAATTGGTGGCGAGACCCGTGGATTTTGGGGTATTTTGTTTTGTGTTTGTATTTTGTGTTCGTCTTTTGCTCTTATTGTTTGTCGCATGTGCACCAACATCAATATAAAAAAAAGTAAAATGGGTACTGCTCGTTCTTTTTTTTATGTGCTTAAATTGTGTAAAAGTGATAAGTGATTGGTTGAGTGTTTGTAATTTGTGATAGCACCACTGTCCCAACAGCGAGTAATCGCCCACCGTGTGCATAAGTTATAAGAGTGGGGCGTTTTGAGCATAAATTGGTGGCGAGAAGTTTGTGTACGTGTTTTAGTTTTGTGTTAGTGCCCTTGTTTTTGTGCCTGCGTGCTTTTGTGTGCACTGTTTCAACGCCAAATAGCAACATAAAAGTAACCGTAAAGAAATTGAATGCCTATTGTTGCTTGAGTGAACCTGTTGTGGCGTTTTGACTGTTTGGTGTTGTATTTGTGTTGAGTGCTTGCGTATGCAAAAAGACAAATAGAATAATAAGCAAGAGACCACCGAAAAGAACTAAAAAGATATAAGGGGTGTTTGTGTGATTGCTGATAGAACCCACGGTTGCATCTTACTGTTTGCTTAACTGCTCGTTGTGGTGCCCACTGTGCGAAATCTCTATTGGTGGTTTGATTTGTAATAGTTTCAAGTTTGAGTTAGTATTTGGAGTTCCCCACTGTGTCAATCATTAAAACCAAAGAAAGTGAACCATAGCCCACTGTTGGTGTATCTACATAGTCACTGTTTGCCGTTCACTTGTATCTCACTGTTGAAATCGTGCTCATAATATTTGGTGAGAACACTAAGTAAAAAGAAAACAGTGATTATCATGTACAATTTTTGGCAAAAAAATACTGCATAAACACACAATCTGCTATAATTTCAGGATACGTTGGAACTAGAGGTTGAAATTAAGGATTTGGATACTATTAAGGGTAAACTTAGTCTGTTTTGAATGAACATTGAGATTAGTACTGTTTGAGAGTGCTTATTTTTAAGACGAACTTCATAAGTTCTACCTCTAGGTTGAGAGTTACTGTTCATCAGACTAGGCTTTGCCTATGATTCTATTTTCTGCTCATAAATTATGGTAATTCCTTTGTTTGTGTGATATCTTGTTTAATTGTTTGGTGATAAGTCGAACTTGCACCTCAATAAAGCCTACTGCTTATTGGGGATTTTCTGTCCAAAACAACAAAAGCTGTCAAACAAAAATAATAAACACAAAGTGTAGCAAGTGGGGATAAAACCCCTGACCTGCACATCACAGAAGACGCAAAACAAAGTTGTCACACCATCTACTCTCTAAGACATTTTGTTACTACTTCTTATTCTGCTTCTTTTAAACTCTCTTTTTTTATTTCCTGTATAAAAGTAAAACTGCACAAAAAGTGTCTCTTGTGGGTTTCGAACCCCTGACCTCACAGCAACTGTAAATGCAACACCACCTCCCTTTACCAACTCCTCTATGTGATACTTCTTGTTACCACTTCCCCTTCTATTATTCTTATAGACTTTTATTTTTTTTATTTTTTAATATAAGTCGTAGCTTATACACGAGCTCTGGGCTTATTGAGTGTATTATTTTCGTGCTTTTCATTTTTTCTTCAATCTCAGTGATATTTATGATTTTTAGACACTAGTTTGATAATTTTCCCTTTTATAGTTTATTGTTTATGCATTTTTCATCTTAAATTAGTTTTTAGGTTATTAAAAATAGAAAAATGTTTAGAAAAAGTTTCAAAATATATTTTGTAGTTTTTAATTAATGTTTTTGAGGTTGACAAATAATAATATTTGTATTTTGTCTTTTTCTTAGTTAGTTTTATTTTTAGGTTTTTATTTAACTTTAAAAATTAATATAAATTAATTAAAATACTTTCAATTTTTTTGGTTCACATTTTCTTTTTAATTAGAATTTTTAGAGTTTATTAGTAATTTTTAATAATTTTTTAGGTAAAATTTTTCGTTTGGTCACGTTTTTACGTTCGTGCGTTTTCACGTTTTCGTCCGTTTTGAGCGTAGTCCGTTTCCGTTTTATTTTCTTTCCTTCTTTCCAAAAGCGTAACAACTCGATTAAATAACGTCTATATTTGTTGGCTAAACACCATACCTCCTCGAGAACGAACTCGATTGTCGTCTTTACGTTTTTCCTAAAACGTATCGATTAATACTTACCCGCTTTTGCCGCTTTGTTTTTCCTAAAAACAAAAGTGTACAAATACTCCAAATACTAACTCAAACTTGAAACTATTACAAATCAAACCACCAATAGAGATTGCGCACAGTGGGCACCACAACGAGCAGTTAAGCAAACAGTAAGATGCAACTGTGTGTTCTATCAACAATCACACAAACACCCCTTATACCTTTTTAGTTCTTTTTGGTGGTCTCTTGCTTATGATTCTATTTGTCTTTTTGCATACGCAAGCACTCAACACAAATACAACACCAAACAGTCAAAACGCCACAGCAGGTTCACGCAAGCAACAATAGGCTCTCAATTTCTTTACGGTTACTTTTATGTTGCTATTTGGCGTTGAAACAGTGCACACAAAAGCACGCATGCACAAAAACAAGGGCACTAACACAAAACTAAAACACGTACACAAACTTCTCGCCACCAATTTATGCTCAAAACGCCCCACTCTTATAACTTATGCACACGGTGGGCGATTACTCGCTGTTGGGACAGTGGTGCTATCACAAATTACAAACACTCAACCAATCACTTATCACTTTTACACAATTTAAGCACATAAAAAAAGAACGAGTAGTACCCATTTTACTTTTTTTATATTGATGTTGGTGCATATGCGACAAAAAATAAGAGCAAAACACGAACACAAAATATAAACGCAAAACAAAATACCCCAAAATCCACGGGTCTCGCCACCAATTTACCCAGTTATGAGTTAATGTGCACAGTGATGCACAAAAGGTCAGCGGGTACTCTTTCTTACTTGGCTGATTTTACGTTTACTTTCTTAGGTTGTGTTAGCTGTTGCATAGTCCACAAATACGACATCTAATGCAAACCTACACTCATCTTAAGCCCTAAGCAAGCAAGAAATCGCTATCGATAACAAACAGTGGCTCCCCTTAAATGATATCATACAGTGACCTAGACGAATGAGCAGACCTAGTTCCTCTTTGTATTTAAGCAGTGGACTAAAAAAATGCTTTTGGTGACTTCCTTATGGGCGACAACCTCGAAATAAGCAAGATCACAACAGGCACTTTCTAGCTTTACTAGAGGTTTAGACAGTAAACACCCCTTTAAAACAGAAAAATGAAATTTAACTAAGAGATTGAGTTCAAACTTGCTCCAAAATCATTCAAACCTATCCTAACACGTTTACAATCAACAAATATACAATATCAAGCATTTGTCTTAACATCCAAATAGGTTTGATCACAAAATCATCATAACACAAAAACTACAAACAAGTATAGAGAGTATAAGTTTTTTACCTTGTGAGCTTACATCCAAGCTTCACCAAGGCAAGCTTATGCCTTCTCCATTAAGTAGGAGGCTTGAGCTTATGGTATTTAGAAAGAAGCTGATGGTATGAGAAGATGATGATGATGATGGTTAGACATTTTAGAGAGAGAAAGGTGAAACTTGAAAGGAGTGTATGTATTTAGAGAAAGAAAGTGAAATACATAATAATGGGAATCCTCACCCCTCCATGGAAGTATGGAGGGGTATATATAGACTAGACATGGAGTGACTTTGAAAACTTAGCAAAAGTAGTCCCTCCATGTTTTGCCCATATGAAACTAATGTAATTCCGTAAATGGCGCTCACATTTTAAGGCTAAAAATCTTCCCCCAATGTGGAGACATACGGAGTTACTTACAATGTTCCCAACAAGTAAAAATACAACAAAATAAAGTCTTCCAAGGCGCTTCCAATGCTGAGGATGTCTTTTAATTCTTCTTGTCTTCATAACTTGTACCTCAGCTTGAATCCTCTTTGTCTTTGCTTGTTGTGGAACAATTGTAATATGCATGATTTGGATTAACTTCCGCCCAATTCATGCAGCATGTATTAAAAAAATTTCTCCATAGACTTCTTTTTGATGAAATTTCTGAATCAGCTTCCCCCCAAACCAATATATGTATCGTAAGCAGATTCTGACACTTTGATGTAGTTTGAACAATCTTCTAGCTCATCGGTATAAGTGCACAACGGAAATTTGTAGAAGAACCACACCAAATAACACTGCTTCTATACTGTTTCATGTCGTTTATGTTTTTGTGATAATCCGTTTGGGGTAACATGCAGAAATCAGCAACAATTCTTCTCACGCCTGCAGAATACTTCATAAAAATCATATAAAGTAAGTAGATACCATTCCATGTACGCTACTTCCCCCTGGAAGTTGATCCGATTACTTCAAAGTACACGATCTTCCCCCATGATGATTTCGAACTCTCGGAAGCATCATTATCGTGGATGTCCATATACTCGAGAAGTTCTTAGTCTTAAGCAAATGTCTTGAAAAGTTTTGAAAGTCGTTGAGAAACTTGAAATATTTTTGCTTAGACTATGAAGTACCATTGTCGTTATTAGGCTCATAAATATCCCGTGAGAATTGATTGTTGATTCCATCTCTCTCTGTCTAACTTACCAACCTCGAATTCTTTCGGCTATTTGTTGTGACCACATGTGAAGTAAACCCGATATTCCAAATTTGAAACTGAAGTACAATCCCCCAAATTTGTTACTTAAGCTTGCACTTATGTCGATTGAAGAACGGTGCAGAAACAAGTCTCTTATACCTCTTGAAGTTATCCACACGAGCAACTGCGTGTGACACTGAGAACTGCAACAAAGCTCCCAAAAATGATAGTAATCCATGTCGTCGACCATCCACCCCTTGACAGTGGAAACTAGATAATTCAAGTCTCAATCATAAATTTTATCTCCCAAGCAAGTCATCAATCGATAGACTGGGTTTGAAGAAAAGGGGTAGAAAAATATAAAGAAGGCTCGATGATGAAATAAGTAGATGCCTTCGTGAAATCCCACTTCAACTTCAAATAAAGAATACCAAATCCACTTCGTGATCACTTGTCTTTGTAGAATCAAAACTAGCCGTTGTCGTTTAATTGAATCTTATATCAGATCGTTTTAGCGTTAAGTGTTTTGTTTGCTTTGGTGTTGTGTTTGAGAATGTCGTTATCTAGAATAAATTATGAAATGAATCGTCATTAAGGGACAAATTTTGTCTAGATAACTTGTCATTTAAGCCCAACGTCAGTCACATGCCCAACTGATGCGCGGATCGACCTAATATAACTCAGATATTAGGTATAAAACCTAAAATTTTCTATGTCGTTTAAGCATTTTCTATGTCGTTTAAGAATTTTCGTTCGAACCATAACGAATACTCGACATCAAAATGAATGTCATCATAGCCCGATAAATGAACCCGGTTCGCTATCATCATTATCTACATCCAATCCAATCGATATAAACTCCAAAATCAACATCATGGTAAAACAATTTTGGATATATAAACAATCCCCGTAACCATTATACCCAAATTGCAAAAATATGGAGCCCAATCTATGAAGCATTATTGCGGCCCACATTCATAATATTATACCCGGTCCAAACTTTAGTCACTTTAGGATATAAATAAATCATATCCCTAATATAACTCAGATAATACCCTAATCTTGTTATCTCAAAACCATCGCCGCTATTAATCACAAGAAACATCTCATCTCCCAAATCTTATCACAAAAAATAAGATGCATCTCAGTCTAAGCCTCTCCATACTATCTCTGATAATCACCAAACAATTGAAACTAATGTTATCAAAACCCCCTTCAGATTCATTCATCTCGAATCACAAACTTATATCCCATTACACCGTATATAATTCAAGCAAGAATCTGTCTAATCTTTAGATACGAACCCAAACTCGTTCTCATCTTCACCTGGTGCACGAATCTAAGCAAGAAACGTTTTCAAGAACTGTTGTAGGGTCTCGGGTAAGTGAATAAGTTGTGATTGTTTTGAGTCGGTCAACGAAAACGAGATTGATGATAACATGATTGTTATTTATTCAATATTGATGTTCGAATAATGAAAAGGGGTTTCCCAACAAGGATCTATGATGATTTCGATCTTAAATCTGTATAAATATTTTGATAATAAAATGAAATTCGAAACTAAGATGTTATAACATTGCATGTTTTTTTTTTAAATTTGTTTCGAGTTCAAGAAGTTGATTATGGAGAGGAGTTTGTTTTGTTTTATGAGACGATGGGAAATGAGATAGAGTCGGGGTTTGTTGGTTTTTGATATGGTTTGAATGATGTTCGCAATTGATTTAGATGCATGTGACGAAGGGATTTGATAAGAGTCTGTTTTTGGATTTTATAATGTGATATTATCGGAATGTTTTCACAACCATCTGTCGGAATGTTTTTGGATTTTATAATGTGATATTATCGGAATGTTTTCACAACCATCTGTCGGAATGTTTTTGTATTTAGATGCATCGGAATAATCCCATCGGAATAATCATCATCGGAATAAGCATCATCAGAATCACCATCCGAATCACCATCGGAATCACCATCGGAAAAGGGTTTTGACCCATTTCTTGATTTTTTTTTTCCGAAAAAAAGTGGATCTGGTGTTTTTCATATCTATCCCCTTTTTTTTCTTTTTTTCTTTGAAAAGTGAATCTGTATCATTTTTTTATCGATTCAGAAAGTGAGATCTGGTTTTTTTTTCAACCATCAGCAACAAGACACATCAGATAGATAGATACAGAAAGAAAGAGAAAAAGTATTAACTGATGGACGATAAAAACAATGTTTTGTGGGTAAAAAAGATGAAATTTATAGGATAGATTCAAAAAGATAACCCAACAAGACAGACTGAAACCAAATACTAACCACTTTAGGACAGAGGGAACATATAAAAATGTGACTTGGACTGATTAGGCAACAACAGACATTATTTGAGATCAAACAAATAGACTAAGATGTCGTACCCATACAAACACCATCAAAATCAGCAAACAAAAACACAAAACACCCCGGTTAGCTCTTATACCAATTGTTAATCACTAGCCAGGTACCCGCGCAATGGGGCGGTGGGTACCTGGTGACAATTTTATCGCAAATAAATGTTGGTTGTTTATACGTTCTTATTTGGAATAAAGATTACAATAACCAAGCTAAAATATCACACACCAACCTATCTGTTATAGTTCAATGGAAATGATGAAAACACACATAATTTTCCAACCACAAACACCAGCCGCCACCAATATGTTTTTTCCCAAAAGCAAACCTCCCAAATCCTTTCATCTTAAAACAATTAAACCAAACAAAACTTATGATAATAATAATCCAAAAACTCTTATATCGTTTCCTACTCAAGACACAACAACATATAAGCTTTTTCTTTCAAGTCCACTTAATTGTTAATGCAAAAAAAATAGACAAAGACAAATCCTATTTTTTGCATGTATTCGTTCGTGTGAGTCGCGAAGCAACTGTGTCCTTGTTCGAATCTTGTAACCCAAGGTTTTGGCTTCAAGAACTTGAAAAAGCTCTCGGACGGTTGACTGAATGTTTTTGTTTGGACGTGAAGACGATTTGATTATGATAGAAGATTGTGGATTTGTTTGATAATTGTCGATTTGAGCAATGAAGAATTTGTATACGGATAAATTCTTAGTCGTAATAGATGTGAATCTTCTGTTGTTCGAGGTTTGATTGAGGCGTATTTTGTGTGTCTAATATATATAGTGTGTTGTAGTGTGTTATTTATTTTTTGTTATAATGGCTTTATAAATGATATACGTTACAAATTGACTGAATTGAAAAGGTGTGATGTTTTTGTTATTAAGTAGGCTGTTATGATTCATAAAATAGTAAAAATTCATAAAGATTCATAAATTCTATTTAACATTTAACATTTATTGGTTTGTTACGTATTATTAGAGGGTGGAATGTTTGAGGCTAAAAATAGAAATGTTTTAGGCTGAAAAAATTAAGACTTCCTAATACAGAAAAAGGCATAAACCTTTTATAAAGTAGTAAGATAAGATTCAAGCTAACAAGAGGGTGATCCGGAGGTCGGGGAGGATAAAAGAAGTGGTTAGACATTTTAGAGAGAGAAAGGTGAAACTTGAAAGGAGTGTATGTATTTAGAGAAAGAAAGTGAAATACACAATAATGAGAATCCTCACCCCTCCATGGAAGTATGGAGGGGTATATATAGGCTAGACATGGAGTGATTTTGACAACTTAGCAAAAGTAGTCCCTCCATGTTTTGCCCATATGAAACTAATGTAATTCCGTAAATGGCGCTCACATTTTAGGGCTAACAATTGATTTTGAATTTGGTCTTGAGGGGTCATGTTATGTGGCAGAGTTGTGAAGCAATCTTGGGTGTCCAAAATGTTGTGGAGAACACGTTTCAATCTCTGGCCATTGATTTACTGTCTTCATTTGTTTTCTTGTTGAATCATGTGATGCAAGGTAGGCTGTGGGGGAACAAAGGAATGATAAGTCCCTTTCTGGGTGGATGGGTGTCTTTGGAGTAGGGTAAAGATTAAATGACTTAAACCAATTTGATTTTCCCCTTTGTCTCAAATCCAATTGGAGCTGGTGATAATCTTTAGGGTTTATACCCAAGAGGGTTAATTTGATCTAATGAGGAGGAGTTTTCCACGTTTAGTAAAGTTTGACCCCATTTGACTTTGTATTTAAATTAAACCAGGTTGTAAAAGTTGGCTGGGGTAATTGGATTGGGGTTTTGGGCTTGTGGGTGGGTTGGTTAACTTTAATGGGTTGGCTAGTTAGTTATGTCTGGTTTTCTAACAGATTTAATCCCTCCACTAACAGCCGTCAGTTATAATTTTAGCATCCATAGTCCTTGACACTTGGCATCGTTAGTCCCTTTCTAATTTCACCATAAGTCCTTATGTATTAACAAGGATGTAAAGGGTAACTCTATTAGTATTCAAGGGCTGCTCTTGATGTGTCTTGAAACTTTGAGGATTAGTCTTGTGCAACATGATTCTTGGAGGGTCATTTGTGTCAGTTATTCAAAGTTGAAGGACCAAACTTGACACTTCAGTTCTTCAAGGGTCTTTTTGGAAATTCAACATTCGGGTCCGGTTCATTGTGCGGTTTCATTTCTCGTGTTCGTTTTTCTTTGTTCTTTGTGATCTTTTTGTCTTTTTCTCGATATCCATACCTAAAATATACAACAAACGAATACAAGCATATGTTGGGGTATTTTAATGATATTTTAAGCGTTTTAAGTCCGATTTGGACGATGAGACTATGTATAATTGCAGTCTCATCACTCCCCCATACTAAACCATTGTCGTGCCCTCACGCAATGCTAGAATAAAGTATCGTAGCACCTCCAAAATTCATTTTATGCACTTTTATTGAAACGTAAACTTGCTACACTACTACTATTACTACTACTTGCGTTTTAGACATAATGTATGATTTTCATCGCAAAATGGGACGTTTAGGTTCATAGAACAAGAACACGGGAATGCTTCGTTAGAAATAATTTCGTCGTCCTCGATTTTCACCCAATTCCATGCTAAGCGTGTAACGAGATCATTGTTATTATAAGTTAGCAACACAATCATATCTCATGAGTGTTAATTACGAACCTAGACTCCCTTATTCCTAATTGGTATCTCTTATATATTATTTTTGTCTTAAAGATCACGAGGATACATCATTGACTTATGCGTGAATAGAGATTAAGTCCAAAAATAGAGTCTCAACGGTGTAACCAAAATCATTAAATTAATAATTCATCCTAATAGACAACGATGTCAAAAAATTAAGTCAACAAAAAGGATCGATAAACACGATTTTAGAACGGTTTTGAACATGAGACTTATTACCAAGACTTTTATACGCCCCCTAACGGAAGGGCCTTATTATCATAGGTTTACCTCCATCTTTTATTCAACTTCGTCATGAAGCTTTTATTATAACTTCGGTCTTGCCTTGACTTTTATTATCCTCCTCATCGGTGGTTTTATTATGGCCAAAGACGTATATCCTCACGCTAAGGCGAATTTTGGATCTTTAAAGCTTCAAAGATTAAGGCTTAATCACTTTCGATTTTGCATAGATTTTTCGGCCTTGTGAGCTTCAAATTTTTTGCTTGATTTAGGTGAGCACTTGAAATCTTATTATTGGGTGAAGCCTTTGATTATTCGGGTGCCAATACTTCAAAACCGTGACGCTGGCGAATCCTTAATGTTTTCCCAATTTAATTACATGGAAGCTACTAAAACAAACTAGAAACCAACAATAGTGACTAAATCGCTAAATCAATATCTATTAACAATTTATTATGAAAGCGTGGGGAGAATAAGCTAATAATTACTACACATGAGATCGTGAAAGATTACGAGACTTATAAATAACTCTATCATTTCTCGTCCTCATTTAAGAGACTTAGCCTAAAAAGTTAAGGAATTGAAGCTAAGTGCTCAACACGCACGGTCGAGTCAAAAATTACTCTTATTCTAACCATCGGAAAACCTACATTCGTGTCTTAAACCCTTATGAAAAATACGAAAAATTTTAAAATTTGACCATTTTTAGCCTTATTTTGCAACAAAACGATAAACAAAAAGATAAACTTTGGAAAGCGTGAAGGTTTGGCAAGGCAAGTATCTATTCACCCCCCATACTAAAGTTAAACATTGTCCTCAATGTTTCGAGTCTAAGGGTGCAATACCCCCATACTAGAGACGAAGTCGAATGCCTAATCTAGCATAGAAAGGGTGGAACCATTAAATCTATAGCCGTTTATGAAGTGTGCTAAAAGACCTAAGGTTGGAACATCAAAGGATATATCATATGGATATCGAGAAATTCTTCAAAGCAAACGATCGAGTCTCGAGTAAAACAAACACGAGATGCTCCAATCGTGAAGATGATGATCTAAAAACCACAATTCACAAACAACCACGAAACAAAGTTTGGAAGGGCACAAATCCCCTCACATTAGGTTAAACAAAGATAAAAGTATTTACAAGGATAAGCATGAGATTCCCCCACGAGGCACCTTGTTTTTGATAACCGAGTCAAAATGTAAAACCCGCATTTTTATAAAACGGAAATTTTGAATAAAGTATGATATTTGAGCATTTTATAAAATTTGGGAATTTGATGTAAATTGAATTTTACGTAAATTAAATAGTAGATATTTTATTTCAATTTATTTAAATTAATTTAAAGTATAGTTTAATTATTTCATAACTAATTAATAAATAAGACTTAGAATATGAAACCTTTTTTATTAAATTATGATATAACATATAGTTTTCAATTAAGACAAAAATATAAATAAACTTTCTTAAACTTAGGTTATACTAATTAAAAAGGTACACACTTTTGTAACATGTACATTTAAGTGTAAGACTTTGATTAAATGGTAAGAAAACTAATTAATTAGAGTGTTATTATACCATTATGAGCAAAATTGAAACACTTCCTTTTGGTGGACCAAAATCACGACTATAGCATGAGTTTTAAGAAGATTTTTAATGTTTTGAATGCCATTAAGGATAGGTTATGGTTTGATTTTGAATGTGTTTGAATTCTTTAAGTTATGGTGTTTAAAACCTAGTTAATGGTGTAAGTTATGGAAAAAAACTAGAAGACCTATATAATCCACCCTTAGTACAGCCATATCACACACATAAAACATAATTTACTTTGCCAAAACTATACAAAAATCTCCTCTCATCTCCATTGTTAAGAAAACCTTAAAACCTTAAGGTTGTTCTTGATCTTTCTCCCCTCTAGAACTCCATTCTTGTTACTAATCATCCATTCTTGTTATTTTATGTGTATAGTGATTATCATATCATTATACACATTCCATTTAAATCCTTATAATCCTATGTCACCCTTATGGCTTTCTTATATTTTGATTTAATGCATAAACATGATTTCTAGGGTTTTGAAACCCTAAAAATGTGTTTTGGTGATTCAGTACCTTAAAAATGTTTGTGTATGTTAGATCTTGTTTTATACCAGCCTAAATATGTTCTAATATGGTTTTATAAAGTTTTTTATAAAGATCTAGCTAACCTATGGTGGTCTAGATCATTAAACCGGCTCATACGTAATAATAATTAAGGGCTGTCCGGATTTTGGGTGATCTTGTAAGGGCTGTAAAACGGGTCTTATAACATCTTTTTAAGAGTTTCAAAAGCCTAAAACTATATACAGTGAATCTAGTTTTCATCACATGTCTTAAAACGTTTTGAAGTGGTCGGGAACTATGTTACCGTGTAGATCTTTGAAAATAGTCCTTAAAAATCAGAATATGAGTCATCTTGTAAGAGTCATATCTTGAGCCTCGGGATAGCTTTTTGAGTGAATCCGGGGTCTAAACTATCTACTTCGAATGTATTTTTCATATTTGGACCTTAATCAGTGAGTATGGTTTGGGAAAACGGTTTTACAGTCGGATCTTCTAAAACAGTCCCTAAATGACGGGTTTTGGGAAAATGTATAATTAGGGTTTTGAATCACCGAATCATGAAACCTTGTAATATTTTGTGATAGAAAAGTATGTAAGACATATTTTTATGTATCTTTTAGCCTTGGTGACACGGGAATAGGACTTGTTGCTTTGTATACGATTCCGTGACTTGTTTGTGCTTTTAAGGTACGGATATTCGGTTCTTTGTTAAATAACACTCTTTTACTCTTTCTTACACAACTCCACTTGGATAAATCCCTATGCCATTGATATGTTCCCACATCCTTAGTTGTTGTTTTGATATGATCCTTAAATTCTTTGCCTTGTTATGATTCCGTTATTATTATGCCTTTATATGTTCCTCATTTGAATACTTATGTTTTTCCTAGTTGTTATGCCTTTGAAATGAACCCTTAAGCCCGAGCCATATTTTTGTATCTAGTCATGGGGGTACCATGACCATGTCATACGATGCACCGGTGACATGACACTAACTGGGGCGGTGTGATTAGATCCCCGGCGTTCCCTTTTGGTGCACATAATTATTATATTATTGTGAGTGCGGGTGCTAGTCATGAGCCAGTGCACGTGCTATTGACATTTGTTTTACAGGGAGCATATGGATGCATCCTAGCTATTTTTTGATATGATATGATTTGATTTAATGTGATAGGTTTGTGTGTGCATTACACGTCGTCACTTTGGTACATAGGAGTCGTAATCCTAGTACACATATATGATTATTTGGTTGATTTGGATATGTGATTTATTATGTGTGCTCGTGGGCTATTCTTGTCTTTCATTAACCCTTTTTTCATCCACTTAATCATCCTTATGTTCATACCTTGTGATAACTTCATTATTGTTATCTCTTTTGCCTTAAACCATATTTGTTGTATCCGTTCGATGGGCGTTTTGCTCAGCCGTTTCTTTTTCCATGCTGCAGGTATTAAGCGGGAGACAGGGCATTGAGAGAGTTTGGACTTACCTAGATTCACCCAAGTTTTTAATAAATCTTAAGACATTTTATGATTTTATACTTTGCATTTTGGACCCTGTTGTTTTGGGGATTTCTGTTTATTAAGATATTACTTTAAGTATTTTGGATTTAATAAAAGTTTCATTTTAGCCCTTTTAAAATTTGATGTATCTGATGTGACACCATATTAGTAGCACTTTGACTCTTTTCGGAGCGGGTTGTTACAATTATGGTATCAGAGCGTCTACGACCTAGGATTGACCTGTGAGTATTGGGTAGATTAGGCTTCCATGCGTACTTTGATATTGTTATGATATTTTTTATACGTATTTGTTTCCGCGGAATTTGTCATGTTAGTAGGGAGCTTCGTATTAGGATGTTCCATCTAGATATTACGTCTTGGTTGAGTGGTTGGGTTTACGATTTAAAGTGCCCTCGCTCCCTAAACGTTTATAGAATGGCTTCCTAACTATGATCGCCCGAACAATGACATCTTCTTCGTACTCTGATATTATCATTTTCTTTGTATATGTGCATTTTATTTTATAAACTTTATTTTTTTTGTCACCACTAATTCGTTTATATCTCAGATGGTGAACACACGTCAGAATTCTCCCGTCTTTTCCGGTCCCGCGTTTGACGAGGCAGTGCAACGAGCCGTTTCTGCACTAATTCCTGGCCTCACTACTGAAATTACCAACCAAATTCGCCAAAATACTGCTAGCGGAAGCAATGACCAAACTCCTACTATGCATACATGGTTGGAAAGGTTTGGCAAGCCAAAACCTCGTTCCTTTAGTGTTGCTTCCAATCCAGTCGATGCTGAGAACTGGATTGCACACACTGAGAAGTTGTTCGAAGTGTTGGATTGTGGAGATGAGTATAAGGCTAGGTTAGCTAGCTGCAAGTTAGAGGGTGACGCTCTGAACTGGTGGAAGGCCTACAAGCAGGCCAAGGGAGGTGATGACTATGTGCTAACTATGTCTTGGGCAAACTTCCGAGATGCCTTTTTCTTGCAATACTTCCCTAAGTTAGAGCAACAAAGATACGAGCGGGAATACCACAATATTAGGCAGAAGGAGGGAGAGCTTACTGGGGACTTTATGAAGCGGTTCTTGAGGCTGGCAAGTTTCTTGGGGACAAAGGCGGACACACAAGAGGAGCAGTCACAGAGGTTTAAATGGGCTCTCAACGATCAAGTTGTGGACAACCTTGTAAACCTTGATTTCACGGATGTGGCGGCGGTGGCTGATGCCGCAAGAAATTATGAAATTCATCGAGAAAGGTCAGGGCTGAATAAAAGGAACCGCGAGGGGGATCGCGCCCGACCTGTGACTCACAATAGCAACAACAATAACCAGCGAGGTTATGACTCTAGGAGGAATGATGGTCGTGGCTATGATAGGCAGTCGGGCAACAACAACAATTACCTAAGGCCATATCAGCAGAATCGGGGACAACAATACAACAACAACCGTGTTACGGGATCCTCAAGCCAGAAAAGTCACATAGATCATGCTCATATTCCTTTATGCAACTCATGTGGGAAGAGCCATCCAGGAAAGCAATGTTACCGTGCAACTGGCGCTTGCTTTGAGTGTGGTGAAATTGGGCATCGGGTAAGGGACTGTCCTAAGAAGGGTGGTTATGGAGGTAGTGGTTCTGGTAATGATAAGTCTACACTCACCAAGGGGCGCGTGTTCACTGCTACTAGGGAGCAAGCCTCAGACTCTTCAGGTACCGTTTCAGGAACCATCTTTTTGAATGATCGTGTTGTATTCGTTTTATTTGATACGGGGGCGACCCATTCTGTGATAGCGGTATCGTTAGCTAAGCATATTAATATTTCTCCTACGCAACTCGATTATACGTTATCATTATCCACCCCTATGAAAGGCGTAGCTATGATTAATCATGAATATTTAAATTGTCCTCTACGTTTTGACGATAAAATTCGTGCTGCAAATTTGTACCCGTTGGATATGACCGATTTCGACGTAATTTTGGGCATGGATTGGCTTTCTAAGTACCATGCTACTATTGTATGTCCTTCTAAGCGTGTTGTTTTTGGCGATTTTAACCAACTTGAATTCGTTTACCAAGTTTCATAGCCTAGTAAACCTCTTAAAATAATTTCTGCTTTGAAAGCTCGTTCTTTGATCTCCCATGGTTGTGAAGGCTTCTTAGCTTCCATAAAAGATGTTTCGATGGATGGTACTCATCTTGAGAATCATCCGGTGGTTAGGGATTTTGCGGATGTATTTTCTGAAGTACTCCCGGGAATTCCACCGGAGCGTGAAGTCGAATTTGGCATTGAATTAGCTCCAGGAACCGAACCCATTTCTAAAGCTCCTTATCGTATGGCACCGATTGAATTGAAGGAATTAAATGGGCAGCTTCAAGAACTTCTTGATCTTGGTTTCATTTGTCCTAGTGTTTCGTCGTGGGGTGCGCCGGTGTTGTTTGTCAAGAAGAAGGATGGATCTATGCGGCTATGTATTGATTATCGGGAGTTAAATCATGCTACTATTCGTAATCGTTATCCGCTACCCCGTATTGATGATTTATTCGATCAACTACAAGGTGAAAAATTCTTCTCTAAGATCGATTTACGATCTGGTTATCATCAACTACGGGTGAAAGGGGAGGACGTCGCTAAGACTGCTTTCCGTACTCGTTATGGTCATTATGAATTCCTTGTTATGCCGTTTGGATTGACTAATGCACCGGATGTATTCATGGATTTAATGAACCGGTTTTTTCACGAATACTTGGATAAATTTGTCATTGTCTTTATCGATGACATCCTGGTCTTTTCGAAGACAAAGAATGACCATGAAGATCATCTCCGCATCTTTTTGGAAACTCTACGTCAGAAAAAGCTATACGCTAAATTTTCGAAGTGTGAGTTCTGGTTGGAAAAGGTGGCATTTTTGGGGCATGTTGTGTCAGCGGATGGTAATACGATGGATCCCGCGAAGGTTGAGGCTATCACTAAATGGCCAAGACCAACGACAGTAACGGAGGTTCGTAACTTCTTGGGCCTTACGGGTTATTATCGGCGATTTGTAGAAGGGTTCTCACGTTTAGCATTACCGTTGACTAAACTTATGCGAAAAGGTTAGAAACTTGAGTGGGATGAAGAACAGGAGAAGAGTTTTGAGGAGTTGAAGACGAGACTCATTTCGGCTCCGATACTTACTCTTCCTTCTGGCACCGGCGGTTACCAAGTTTATAGTGATGCTTCAAAGAAAGGTCTAGGGTGTGTACTTATGCAGCACGGCAAGGTTATTGCGTATGCATCGCGACAACTAAAACCGTATGAAGCTAATTATCCTACACATGACTTAGAACTAGCGGCAGTTGTGTTTACCTTAAAAATTTGGAGGCATTATCTGTACGGAGAAACTTGTGACATTTTCACCGATCACAAGAGTCTTAAGTACATTTTCACTCAGAAGGAATTGAATATGAGGCAGAGGCGCTGGTTGGAACTTCTCAAGGATTATGATGCAAACATCCAGTATCATCCCGGAAAGGCTAACGTAGTAGCCGATGCACTTAGCAAAAAGACGGGAATCTTAGCAGGAATCGAAATGGGACGTGAACTCATCACCGATTTTGAGCGTTTGGATGTTGAATTTTGTGTTCGCGGTACTAACGATTTCTGGGCTAGTATGAAGGTTGAGCCTAATCTTATACTACAAATTAAAGAAGCTCAGAAAGATGATGGCGAATTATGGGTTGTGTTGCAGAAAGCTGACGAGAATGAGCATACGAAGTTTCGGGTGGACGAAGAAGGTGTAATCTGGTATGGGGATAGATTGTGCGTTCCAAAGGACCCTACTCTTCGTGAGGCCTTGTTGACGGAAGCACACAGCTCTCCTTTCTCCATTCATCCGGGTTCCACTAAAATGTACGGTGATCTATAACAACATTTCTGGTGGAATGGCATGAAGAAAGATGTGGCTACGTTTGTATCTCGGTGTATGATTTGTTAGCAGGTAAAAATTGAGCATCAGCGTGCTAGCGGTCTCCTACAACCCTTGGATATTCCCGTTTGGAAATGGGATGAGATATCCATGGATTTTGTGACTGGACTCCCGAATACGTAGAAGAAGCATGATGCTATCTGGGTTATAGTGGATCGATTGACCAAATCGGCTCACTTTCTTCCCATTCAGAAGGACTATTCTGTGAGTAAATTGGCAGATATCTTTCGGCAAGAGATTATTCGGTTGCATGGTACTCCAGCAGCAATTGTATCCGATAGGTATCCGCGCTTTACATCTCGATTCTGGAAGGGTTTGCAGAAAGCTTGGAGTACTAGACTCAAATTTAGTACGGCATTTCATCCACAGACTGATGGTCAGACCGAACGAACCATTCAGACTTTGGAGGACATGTTGAGGTCTCGTGCTTTGGAGTGGACAGGTAATTGGGAAGAATATCTATGTCTTGTGGAGTTTGCCTACAACAATAGTTGGCATGCTAGCATTAAGGCAGCCCCGTTTGAGCTTTTGTATGGACGTAAGTGTCGTGCTCCTATTTGTTGGAACGAGGTAGGTGAACGCATTATCGAGGGTCCGGAACTTATCGAGGTGACTAACGAAAAGGTTGCCATTGCTAAGGAAAAGCTTAAGGAATCTAGGTCCCGACAAAAGAGCTATGCTGATCGTCATAGGAGAGAGTTATCTTTTAGTCCCGGAGATCGTGTTTTTCTGAAAGTTTCTCCATGTCGCGGTGTTCGTCGTTTTGGTATTAAGGGGAAACTTAGTCCACGTTTTATTGGCCCTTTTGAGATTCTCGATCGTGTTGGGGAGGTTTCTTATCGTTTGGCTCTACCTCCACAGTTATCTCACGTGAATAATGTGTTCCATGTATCACTTTTGAGGGGATACAAGTATCACCCTCTGCATGTCGTTTCATATCCTTTGGATCAAATCTAAGAAGACTTATCTCTAGCCGAGGAGCCCGAGGCTATCTTGGATCGTCAAGAACGTGTTATGAGACACAAGACCATTCCTTTTGTTAAGATTCTTTGGAAGAATCATCCTGAGCGCGAGGCTACTTGGGAAACCGAGGAATCGATGCGCTCTAGCTATCCTCATTTCTTCTCATAGTTTGGTACGTTTCATTCCGTTTATTTCGTTTTCCTTGTTGATTATTCTATACCAATTTCGAGGCCGAAAATTTTCTTTTAGAGAGGAGGAATTATAAAACCTTTAACCGCCACTTTAATTTCGAGGACGAAATTTTCTTTTTAGAAGGGAAGAGTTGTAAAACCCGCATTTTTATAAAACGGAAATTATGAATAAAGTATGATATTTGAGCATTTTATAAAATTTGGGAATTTGATGTAAATTGAATTTTACGTAAATTAAATAGTAGATATTTTATTTCAATTTATTTAAATTAATTTAAAGTATAGTTTAATTATTTCATACCTAATTAATAAATAAGACTTAGAATATGAAACCTTTTTTATTAAATTATTATATAACATATAGTTTTCAATTAAGTCAAAAATATAAATAAACTTTCTTAAACTTAGGTTATGTTAATTAAAAAGGTACACACTTTTGTAACATGTACATTTAAGTGTAAGACTTTGATTAAATGGGAAGAAAACTAATTAATTAGTGTGTTATTATACCATTATGAGCAAAATTGAAACACTTCCTTTTGGTGGACCAAAATCACGACTATAGCATGAGTTTTAAGAAGATTTTTAATGTTTTGAATGCCATTAAGGATAGGTTATGGTTTGATTTTGAATGTGTTTGAATGCTTTAAGTTATGGTGTTAAAAACCTAGTTAATGGTGTAAGTTATGGAAAAAAACTAGAAGACCTATATAATCCACCCTTAGTACAGCCATATCACACACACAAAACATAATTTACTTTGCCAAAACTATACAAAAATCTCCTCTCATCTCCATTGTTAAGAAAACCTTAAAACCTTAAGGTTGTTCTTGATCTTTCTCCCCTCTAGAACTCCATTCTTGTTACTAATCATCCATTCTTGTTATTTTATGTGTATAGTGATTACCATATCATTATACACATTCCATGTAAGTCCTTATAATCCTATGTCACCCTTATGGCTTTCTTATATTTTGATTTAATTCATAAACATGATTTCTAGGGTTTTGAAACCCTAAAAATGTGTTTTGGTGATTCAATACCTTAAAAACGTTTTTGTATGTTAGTTCTTGTTTTAGACCAGCCTAAATATGTTTCTAATATGGTTTTATAAAGTTTTTATAAAGATCTAGCTAACCTATGGTGGTCTAGATCATTAAACCGGCTCATACGTAATAATAATTAAGGGCTGTCTGGATTTTGAGTGATCTTGTAAGGGCTGTAAAACGGGTCTTATAACATCTTTTTAAGAGTTTCAAAAGCCTAAAACTATATACAGTGAATCTAGTTTTCATAACAGGTCTTAAAACGTTTTGAAGTGGTCGGGAACTATGGTTACCGTGTATATCTTTGAAAATAGTCCTTAAAAATCAGAATATGAGTCATCTTGTAAGAGTCATATCTTGAGCCTCGGGATAGCTTTTTGAGTGAATCCGGGGTCTAAAACTATCTACTTCGAATGTATTTTTAATATTTGGACTTTAATCAGTGAGTATGGTTTGGGAAAATTGTTTTACAGTCGGATCTTCTAAAACAGTCCCTAAATGACGGGTTTTGGGAAAATGTATAATTAGGGTTTTGAATCACCGAATCATGAAACCTTGTAATCTTTTGTGATAGAACAGTATGTAAGACATATTTTTATGTATCTTTTAGCCTTGGTGACACGGGAATAGGACTTGTTGCTTTGTATACGATTCCGTGACTTGTTTGTGCTTTTAAGGTACGGATATTCGGTTCTTTGTTAAAGAACACTCTTTTACTCTTTCTTACACAACTCCATTTGGATAAATCCCTATGCCATTGCTATGTTCCCACATCCTTAGTTGCTGTTTTGATATGATCCTTAAATTCTTTGCCTTGTTATAATTCCGTTATTGTTATGCCTTTATATGTTCCCCATTTGAATACTTATGTTTTTCCTAGTTGTTATGCCTTTGAAATGAACCCTTAAGCCCGAGCCATATTTTTGTATCTAATCATGGGGGTACCATGACCATGTCATACGATGCACCGGTGACATGACACTAACTGGGGCGGTGTGATTAGATCCTCGGCGTTCCCTTTTGGTGCACATAATTATTATATTATTGTGAGTGCGGGTGCTAGTCATGAGCTAGTGCACGTGCTATTGACATTTGTTTTGCAGGGAGCGTATGGATGCATCCTAGGTATTTGTTTGATATGATATGATTTGATTTAATGTGATAGGTTTGTGTGTGCATTACACGCCGTCACTTTGGTACATAGGAGTCGCATTCCTAGTACACATATATGATTATTTGGTTGATTTGGATATGTGATTTGTTATGTGTGCTCGTGGGCTATTCTTGTCTTTCATTAACCCTTTTTTTCATCCACTTAATCATCCTTATGTTCATACCTTGTGATAACTTCATTATTGTTATCTCTTTTGCCTTAAACCATATTTGTTGTATCCGTTCGCTGGGCGTTTTACTCAGCCGTTTCTTTTTCCATGCGGCAGGTATTAAGCGGGAGACGGGGCATTGAGAGAGTTTGGACTTACCTAGATTCACCCAAGTTTTTAATAAATCTTAAGACATTTTATGATTTGATACTTTGCATTTTGGACCCCGTTGTTTTGGGGATTTCTATTTATTAAGATATTACTTTAAGTATTTTGGATTTAATAAAAGTTTCATTTTAGCCCTTTTAAAATTTGATGTATCTGATGTGACACCATATTAGTAGCACTTTGACTCTTTTCGGAGCGGGGTGTTACTCAAAAACTCGACTCGAATCCCCATAAATGTGATCATTTAGGGATAATCATGGTTTGGTCATTTTTGGTGGGACTTACATGTAATCAAGGCCCAAAAATTAACCGTGAATAAAGGCAAAGCCTTTATACCGGGATCGAAGATCGTATCCTCGCATTTTGTTGAAAATGATTAAGGCAAAGCCGGAGGATACGTCTTGTAAGGAAGAAAACTCCTTACGACGTAGGTAAATTCATCATATCTGAGGGGGTGGGTTGGTATACTTTGAAACGAAGGTAAAATTGAAAGAGAATCACCAAAAATAGGAGTTTCAAAATTTCCCCCCAGATCGAAGGCAAAATCCTCACTAAAATCCTCACTCTCATTGAGAGGTGGTCCATCGGTGAACCCCTCGAGAATGGAAACGTCACAAGTAGAAAGAGGAGTCTCAACCGTTTGAGACTTCGGGTGGGTAACTAGCAAATCCGGCTCATCGAGTTTAGGATCCTTAGAATCCTCACTCTCGATGTCCTCGAACGTCTCATCAAAGAGAGGATTTACGTCACCAAAAATGAACGCGTCATCAAATTCGAATAAAGGGTTCGAAAAGATTTTAAAATCGTTGTTTTGAACGTCCTCGTCGATTAGTGACTCGTCATCACTAGCGGAAAAATCATCGTCATTGAAAAGCGGGTTCGAAAAAGTCGTTAATTCTCTCCCCGAAGTGTCAACGGGAGAGATATCATCACAAGAAATCGTTTCACACTCACTATTGTGATTTGCCTCGTTGGAATCTTTTTGGAAAAATTCATCGAGAGAAAAATCACTTACCTCATCTTCGGAGAAAACCGTAGGCTCACTTTGGATTGGAATAGGGATCTCGACACTAGGATCAGTGCTAAGATTCGTCTCCCCATACTTAGAGAGGCATCGGTTTCCGTGGTGGGTATAGGAGTAAAAGGCTCTTCATTGGAAGATTTTGCCTTAGTGGTTTTGACATCGGCGTCGAAAAACGTATCAATGTGAGCAAGACCATTGGTGGACTTCTAACATTATAAATCCATAATCTCAAACGGTGTGAGATTAGGAGTAAAAGGCTCGTCACTTGACGTTGTAGCCTTGATGGTTTCTGTTAGCCTTAAAATATTGAGTCAAACAAGAATGTTCGGTCATAGGTTTATATTATAATATTTATTAGAACGTTGTAATAGATAGTTAAATAGTCGTGGTTCACGGGCTTGGATTTAAACTAATTAAAGTCCAAAAGACATGCCCGGCCCAATATATATAGCCCATTAAAGCCCGCATGTGGGTGGACTATATATACTACCCTCCTAGCATGTTAGGAGGGTTGGTTGTTCATTTTACTCTAATTTTTCTCTAATCTAATATTCACCAACTTAATCATCTCTCTCTCTCTACTTTCTCTTACTACTTTCTCTCTCTAGGAATTCATCCTTTTTCATCTATTTTCTATCATTAATCATCTAAATATATGGGACAACAATTGGTATCAATCGCCATGGGGTAGTTTTGTGATTCGTTGTTGATATTACTTGGTTCGTGTGATTTTCTCGTATAATCATCTCGAATTCAAGAATTTTTTTTGTGTTTTCCTTGCTCTAAATCTTGATATATATCTTCTACATAGTTGTGGTAGGGATTTGGTCGCATTTGGTTGGTTCAAATCACGGATTTCTTGTCGAAAATCTCATCTTTTTACCTAAAAATCTTGAAACAGTACTATTATTCCGATCAGTGTCATCGGAAAAGGGTTTAGTGATTCCGATCAGTTGCATCGGAAAAGGGTTTAAACATTCCGACCAGTTTTCCGATCACATTCCGACCAGCTTTTGCGATCACTTTCCGACTGGACTTAACATATTCCGATTGCATTCCGATTTGGTATTCCGACAAGGTTCTTTCCGACATCATTCCGACAAAGGGGTTCCGATTGCATTCCGATTAGGACATTCCGACATCATTCCGACGAAGGGATTCTGATTGTATTCCGATAAGGGAACATTCCGATTGTATTCCGATTAGGGCACATTCCGATGGACATTCCGATGATGTGTTTTGCTAAATTTTGTTCAAGTATTTTTTAGACTTAGCCACCATCTAGACTAGTTTCGAAATATCGTTTACACGAAGATTAAAAAAAATAAAAAAATAAAATAAAAAAGAGTTAAAATTTTTCCGTCAAGTAAATTCAAATTTTTTCCATACTAGTTTTAGGACATTTCTAGCTTGATTTCAAAATTTGGCGATTACAAAATTTTTTGGTCTACCGTTTTGTCGGACTGGAGAATTTTTTGTCGGACTGGAGAAAAATTGCAATTTTCGGAATTTAAACCACAACAACAATCACAACAAATATACTTAAGATCCATATTCACTTCATCATTTCAGAGAATATTGAGATGGATTCTACTGCCGAATATCGTGGAGACGAACAACAACATAATGGTGGCGGGTAACAAAGAGAGACCACCAATGCTTGTGTCTGGTCGGTATGCTCAATGGCAATCACGTTTCATACGATACCTTGATACAAGACCTAATGGTGATGCCTTGAGGAAATGTATTACTCATGGACCATATATATTCAAGAAGATCTCAATTCCTCCAAGACCAGCCACAGATTCCACTGATCCAATACCCGCAAGTGAACGTGATGAAACAAGAGCTGATCTTACACCTGAAAATTGTGTTTGGCATGATGCGGAGAAGGAAGCCATCTATATGGTTTTAAGTGGGATTGGAGATGATATTTACTCCACGGTTGATGCATGCCCGACAGCACATGAAATGTGGACTGCTATTGAACGCTTGCAACAAGGAGAATCACTCAACAAACAAGATGTCAAAACAAACTTGTTTTGGAATTTTGCCAAGTTTACTTCAAGGGATGGAGAATCAATTGATTCATACTAATCCAGGTTTTATAAAATGATGAATTACATGACAAGAAATAACCTGCAAGTCTCCACCATGCAAGTCAATGTTCAATTTCTTCAACAACTTCAACCCGAGTGGACACGGTTCGTCACTTTAGTGAAACAACAAGAAAAGTTAGACGATGTCTCATATCATCGACTATTTGATATCTTGAAGCAATTTCAGAATGAAGCAAATGAGATTCGAGCTGAACGTGTTGCAAAGACGGCTAATCCACTTGCTTTAGTGACTACCACTCAACATGTTCAAGATCATCGCTCTCGTACTCCTAAGCCATACTCCACTACATCATCCTCACCACGATATTCCACATCATCTAAGTCTTCATCATCCACAAGATCACGAGGAAAAGTGCCAAGATCACCATCACCACCATCTGAGTCATCATCTGAAGAAGATAGTGATGAAGACCAAGCTCAAAAGAATCGTGAGATGAAACAACAAATTGCTTTCATAATAAAGACTTACAAGAAAATCTACAAACCCACCAACAACAATCTTCGAACATCATCTAACACAAAGAATCAATATGTTGAGAGTCCTCCAAGGTATGACACACGTCGACGTGGTTAAAGTCCTTCTAGGTATGATCGACATAATCCAACGCATGTTGAGGGTTCCGCAAGGTATGATCGACAAACTGTCAAGTATGATACTCAGAGGATTGCTGCTGCTACTGGGAATAGGGAAACTGTTGAAGTCAAGTGGTTCAGCAGAGTGGGATTCAATGTTTTAATTGCCAAGGTTATGGGCATATGGCAAAGGAATGCAGGAAGCCGAAAAGGGTTAGAGACTCCAGCTATCACAAGGAAAAGATGTTGTTATGCAAGAAGATGGAAGCAGGGGTTAAATTGTCAGCTGAGGAAGGAGCTATGCTTGATGACACTGATGATGAAGATTTTGATCAAGAACTCGATGCACATTACTCGTACATGGCAAAGGTTGAAGAAGTTCTCAAAGTCACTGAATATGACAATGGCCCTATCTTTGACACTGAGCCAATCGATAAGGTACACAATACTGATGAATATAATGTGTTTGGTGATATTCATGAGCATAGTGATCTACCCAATGCCATTAATGACACGTGTATGATGGAAACGGTTGATAGCAATACCACACCCGATTCATCAGACATGTGCAATAATGAGTCTGAGGATGATCAACATGCAAATGAATATGATGAAGAGGAACGTATTGCGCTTGCTAATTTAATTGCCACTTTACAAAAAGATGTCACTGAAAATAAAAAGAGTCAAAAGCAATTAAAGAAGGCAAACGCTACGCTCACTCAAAATTTTGAAGAATGCAAAGCTGCTCTTATCAAATCGAGTGAGATGACTGAAAGCTATAGAGATGAGCTCCTTCAGAAAACCAAAGAGCTTGAGGGGTACAACGGAAGTACGTTAAAAAGTCAAAAGGACGATTTTGAAAACAAATATAATACAACTCTTGAGTTATTAGCCAAAGAGAAGCGTCAATATAATGTTTTCTTAATGGATGAACGTCAAAAAACGTACCTTACCAATACCAAAGTTAATGAACTTGAACAAAAGCTCTCTATGACCACTACCGATTCTGCTAAAATTCTTGAGGTTCAGAAACAAGAGGTAGATGCGTTAAAACAAGACTTCAAAAGTAGATATGAAAAAGAAACCGAAAAAGTAACGAAACTAGAAGAACAAGTCGAATTTTTGAAGAAAGTTGTTTATAAAACGCATGATTCTATTCAATCCGTAAGAATGTTAGAACCTCCGTCCATGTTTAAGGGTCAAGCTAGCTTTGAAAGTCCTGAGTACCTTGCCAAAGCTCAAGTTGCGAACCCGTGTCTTTCTCTTGATGAGACTGAAAGGACCGATCTTGATTGCATGCCTGTTAGTGCCGATAGTGAAGAGACTGCCCTTTAGGATGATGATAGTCAACCTCTTGTCAATAAGGAGTTTGTAAAACCATATATTTATGCTTATGAGAATAGTCTTTATGGTCTTTTCAACAAACAAACTCAGAAAACTCGTGAGGAAGTGTTTCTAGAATGCAAACAAAAGAGAATTCAATGGAAGAAAGCATTTTCCCCTAAGAAATCTAATGTTTATAAATACATAAACTACCTCCCTCTAGATGAGTCCAAAAGCAAGAGTAGGAAAACATTAGGTATTCTTAAACATCACATAGATAATGTTAAATCTATTGTTGAAAGAGATTGGGCAAAACGTGAAAATGCTGAGTGGCAACGCCCGATTCCTCAAGATATTACCTTGCTTGTGAAAGAACTCTTAATTCCAAACACGACATTGATTAAAGAAACTGTTCTTCAACTTGAGTAGTTCATTCGGACTGAAATGTATGATGATTTAAAATATGTTGAATCTCTTGAGAAACATATTGATGATCTTCAAATGGAGAAGTTTGATTTTTCAGATGAATATGATTTACTCTTGCAAGAATGCGTTTCTAAAGATGTTATGTGTGCTTATTTTACATCTTGTGCTGATATTGATGAATATTCTGATGTTGCATGCAAATATCTTGATAAGATCAAAGAATGTGAGCGTCTTGAAATTGAGCTTTCGAAACGTAAAGAAAATGTTGATAAAAAGGCTTTTGAGTTACTTCAAAACAAAACAGATTTCCTTCAAAAATATTGTCATTCTCTTGAACTTGCTTTGCAAAAAGACGTTGGTAGTTTTTCACATGATAATAAATTGCAAGAAAAACTTTCCCAAACGTTTCGAGAAATGAATGAACAGAATTTGGAAATTAAAGGGTTGAAAGCTCAGTTACAAGACAGAGCGATAGCAGAGTTGCAGAAACTCGTTGTTAAGATGGGTGGCAAAGTTGTGGAACCTAGCATTAAGAAACCTGTTGTTAGACAACCCAATGCTTCTAAGGTGAATAACTCCTCTATCTTGGGAAAACCATCTACTTTATCAAATTCCTCATTTGCAAAACCTGTGTTTGCCCCCAAGATGGATGGAAAGTAAAGGTTACCACAGAATCAACCCATAAGGAATACTATAGCACCAAGCGTTAAGCACAATAATGTGATTAAACCAGGAATGTATAGAATGCCCACTAAGCCCATAAACAAAGATACTCACTCGCCTCAGACTTCTAGAAACACTAATATTTGTGTGTCTTCTACTACAGGAATAGTCGCCACTACTAGTGTTAGCCGGCCTCAGCTTAAGAGCACTCAAGTGAATGATAAGGTCTAGAAACACAAGAATCAAGGGAAGATGAAGGAAGTAGAAGAACACCCTAGGAATTTGAATGTTCTTAAGAATAAAAAGTCTGTAATCGCATGTAATGACGATCTGAATGCTGTGAATGATTTGAATGCTATGAATGTGAAATTTGTTTGTGTCAAATGTGGAAAGTGTGCTAATGATAATCATTCTATGTGTGCTATGAATAAAGTCAAAGGCGTAGATACTAGAACTAAGAAGCAAGTTGCAATGCCTATTAGAGCTAGTAAATCCAAACGCAAAGTGAACCATTTTGGTGCTACCCCCACTAAGAAAAGTAATGCATCAGACTCCACCACTAAGAATCCTAGAAGCAAAAATAAGGAATTATATGAGTCTGCTAGCAAGTCTTGGAAATGGTGGTTTGCTAATCAATGTCCTCCAGGATATAAATGGATGCCTAAAGTTAGGACAGAAAATGTGAAACCGAGTGTTAGTATGCCTTTAACTCTTGATAAGGACACTAATGATTCTACTATCACAACTACTATGGTATCCAATTTAGCAAATGCTCCATCGTGTTCTAACTCTTCTGCATGTGATACAAATAATTCTCTTCATACTGGACTCCGGATGCACGAAGCACATGACGGGGAATCTAAACCTTCTAATTAACTTCATGGAGAAGTTCCTAGGTACGGTCTGATTCGGAAATGATCAATTTGCACCGATCCTAGGATATGGAGATTTGGTTCAGGGTAATATCATGATTAAAAGGGTATACTACGTCGAAGGGCTCAATCACAATCTTTTCTCGGTTGGTGAATTCTGTGATGCAGATTTGGAGGTTGCTTTCAGAAAGAAGACATGTTTTGTTCGTGATTATGATGGGAATGACTTACTTACCGGTACATGGGGTACTGATCTGTACATAATTTCACTTCAAGACACAACTTCATCAACTCCAATTTGCTTCATGGCTAAAGCTTCAACGACTCAGGCATGGTTATGGCATCAACGTTTATCTCATCTTAATTTTGATACCATCAACTTGCTTTCCAAGAAAGATATTGTGAGAGGCCTTCCAAGTTTGAAATTCATCAAAGATCATCTTTGTTCTTCTTGTGAGATTTGTAAAGCTAAACGAAGTAGCTTCAAAACAAAGACTACACCAAGCTCTAAATGACGGTTAGATCTTCTTCATATGGATCTGTGTGGTCCCATGCGTGTTCATAGTATCAATGGAAAGAAATATATTCTGGTAATTGTCGATGATTACTCAAGGTACACATGGACTCACTTCTTGAGGTCCAAGGATGAAACACCCGAAGTTCTTATCAGCTTTCTTAAACTGATACAACATGGTCTTCAAGCTCAGGTCAAAGTGGTTCGTACTGACAGAGGTACAGAATTTTTGAATTCAAAACTGAGAAACTATTTTGAAGCCGAAGGAATTGAACATGAAACATCTATTACTCGAACACCCGAACAAAACGGCGTTGTTGAAAGACGAAACCGTACTTTAGTTGAGGCTGCTCGAACATTATTATCCGCTTCAAAACTTCCACTATACTTTTGGGCCGAAGCCGTGTCAACCGCATGCTACACACAAAACCGTTCCTTAATTATCCCAAGACATGAAAAGACACCATATCACATAATTCATGATCGAAAACCTTCACTCAAACACCTTCATGTTTTTGGATGTACTTGTTACATTATTCGAGATGGTGAAAATTTGGATAAGCTGAAAGAGAAAGGTGATGCATGTATTCTTGTGGGATATGTAACTCAGTCTAAGGGATATAGAGTATATAACAAGAGAACAAAATTTATTGTCGAGACCATTCACATTCGATTTGATGAGTTACAAGAAATGGCACTTGAACAAAACAGTTTAAGTCCCGATCCACAACGACAAACGACTTCCGTTCACAACCGCACGGAACTCGGAACTCAAGACCACAGCAATGAACCGTCAAGTTCAACGCTGGTTCCAGAAAATGTTCCTAGAGCTGATATGACAGTCGACACGACAATTGAAGAGTTGTAAATGTTATATGGACCAATGTATGATGAATATTTCACGGGGGAGAAACAAGTTGTATCGAAGTCTTCCGCTGTCACTCATGATAAGAATGATGATACCGATCATCGTCAACAAAAGGATACAACTTCATCTACTTCAACACCGGTTGCTCCAGAGTTACTTCCTCAGAATATCACTTCAACAATCGATCCTACAACATCCACAACTACTGTCATTGCTCCAGAGAACACAAATCAAGCAGACAATGCATTATCTGACGAAGACGAATTTATCAACCCATTCGGTACACCGGTACACGAAACTGGAGAGTCTTCTACTCGCCATGTTGATCCGTTAAATATGCATACATTCTACCAACGACATCCTTCAACACATCATCGGACCCGAGATCACCCTTTGGTTCATGTAATTGGAAACCCTTCACAGCCCGTTCGTACAAGACGACAGCTTCACACCGATGGCGATGTTTGTATGTTCGCACTCGCCGTGAGTTCAGCTGGATCGAAAAACATCAAAGAAGCCATGGCTGATCACGCTTGGATTGAATCGATGACAGATGAACTTCAACAATTTGAAAGACAAAGTCTGGGAACTTGTTGACAGACCATACGATGTAATACCATTAAATCTTCGATGGATCTGGAAAAACAAGATGGATGAAGAGAACACGATCATCAAGAACAAATCTAGGCTAGTGGCTAAAGGGTATGGACAAAAAGAGGGTATTTATTTTGAAGAATCATTTGCACCAGTAGCTCGAATGGAAGCGGTCAGGATTTTTCTTGCTTATGTTGCACATAAGGGATTCATTGTCTACCAAATGGACGTAAAGACGGCGTTTCTTAACGGTCCTTTGAAGGAAGAAGTCTATGTCACGCAGCCAGAAGGATTCGTCAATCCTCATTATCCTGACAAGGTGTATCGTCTCCACAAAGCACTATATGGACTCAAGCAAGCTCCAAGGGCGTGGTACGACGAGCTCTCGAAATTTATGGTCTCCAAAGGTTTCTCAAAAGGTTCCATTGATTTAACTTTTTTCACTTATAAATATGGGGATGACATTTTGCTTGTGCAGATTTATGTTGATGACATTGTTTTCGGGTCTACAAACCCAAAACTTTCAAAATGGTTTGAAAAAGTAATGCACAGCAGATTTGAAATGTCTATGATGGGAGAACTAAAATTCTTTCTAGGAATTCAAGTTCACCAATCCCCAAGTGGTATCTTCATTAACCAAGCCAAGTATTGTCAAGAGATAATCACAAAGCATGGTATGACATCATGTGACCCCGTTGGGACACCATTATCAACCACATCCCTAGATGCTGATTTGGAGGGATTACCCATAGATCAAACGAGATATCGTTCCATGATCGGGTCCCTCATGTACTTGACAGCAAGCAGACCTGATATACATCATGCTACATGCTATTGTGTACGATATCAAGCACGACCCACTGAAAAGCACCTCAAGGAGGTTAAACGGATCTTTCGGTACCTTAAGAATACCATTCACATGGGACTCTGGTATCCGAGGGAAACCGGTTTCTTTCTAACGGCCTATTCAGATTCTGATCATGCAGGGTGTCTTGATACATGTAAAAGTACTTCTGGTGGTGCACAATTTCTAGGACAAGATAAGCTTGTGGGATGGTCTTCCAAGAAGCAGGATTGCACGTCACTTTCATCAGCCGAAGCGGATTATGTATCTCTATCTACGTGTTATGCTCAAGTTCTTTGGATGAGAACACAACTCACGGATTATGGCTTCCACTTTAATAAAGTACCTATGTACTGTGACTCAAAGTTTGCCATAGCCATCTCCTGCAATCCGGTCCAGCATTCCCGCACGAAGCACATTGATGTCAGATATCACTTCATTAAGGAACAAGTTGAAAAGGGTGTTGTTGAATTATACTTTGTTGGAACTGATTACCAATTAGCTGACTTGTTTACAAAAGCTCTTTCGAAAGAGAGGTTTGCGTATCTTGTTAGGCAAATTGGTATGAGATGTTTGACTCCAGCAGAACTGGAGATTCTGGCAAAGAAGCCTACTTAATTCATCTATTAAACATCTATCTGTAAATATTAATCAAAAAGCAAAATACAAAATTAAAAAATCTTTGATAATCTAAAATATTCTTCTCGACATGTCTTTCAGTATCGATAATATGGACGTACCTAGAAATGTCGCTCAATAACGACACGGGTGTGTACATAAAGCTCGAATGAAAGTTGTAAATATTTTTCAAAACATGTCATTTCTATCTTTTCTAAAGGAAATTGTCTCTTTTTTAGACAATATTTCCAACAACGGGTAGAGCAATCTATCTTGGGTTGAGCTTGTCACAAAACATTCAACGTTTTGAGCTCAACACAATGGCTTGTAATCACTTTCAGATTGCAACCCGGAACTATATTCACGGGGGAGTGTATGATTTCGTGCCCTTACCCTTAGCAAAAGAAGTTAAATCTTCTTACACTTGAGTGGATTCGTCAAGACATTCAAAGTCTATGAACTCAAGTTTATGCTTTAGAAAAACCTTTTCGTCAAAAAGAATTGATTTTTCAAAAAGCGTTGAACACAATTTTTTCATGAATTTCTCAATGATATTCAAAATCTTTCAAAAATTGTGTGTTCAACAACTCCTATCCTCAAAAGTTTAATGTGGATCAAATCCTCGTAATGACAATTCTATTGGATCAATTTTTGAGGGGGAGCTTTCCAAACTTCATGCTAAGTTTGACACATTTTTCTCCTGAAGGATTTCAAGACTATTTTTCAAAATATATTTTAATCAAATTTGGTATCTCTAATATCAAAAGATTTTATATATTAGAGATAGGGGAGAAAATGTGATTAAATATGATCTAAAGACTCAAGCACTCATGGTTACGATCAAATACCCACAACATCTTTAATTCACGACGTTATTGGTGTCAAAAGGGTGGTTAGGTTTAAGTCCTATGATCCAACCAGAACCGGAGGGATCTTCCCAGGGACAATCCAATAGATTATTAGAAGTCCTTAGGAAAGATGGAGTAGAATGTGATCGAAGGTGAATGCCGACTAAGTACTGATGATAGCAGTGGAACAATCACAACAAGGTGCTATTAATGATGTCTTGGTAAGCATTGAAGGGGTTGAAGAATGAAAAAGAAATTTAAGGATAAAGGGTGTAAAGAAAGAAGCCCTCCATACAACTTAGGCAGAAACCAGGTCAACCCATCATGAAGACAACTCATCATGGACCCAGTGATGTGAAGCACAACCCTTTCCTAGCTACTCAGGCTTCTCTCAAAAGAAGTTTGTTTTATTGTCACGGAGATCAACACGACTTCTATTGACTTTCTCACTCCGAGATAGTTGATATTGAATAGGTGGCATCTACTCCAGCCTCCGACTACCAAAAGTGCACAAATCGAGTCTAGAGCCAAGAGATCAATCAAATCTCGTTAGGACACACGGATGAAGATCAAGAGAGTCCTACGCTATATCCTTGTGATATTGCTAGAACACTCAGAGTGATACTACTTAGTATTCACAATGATGAGTGGAAATCCTTCCATTGTTAACATCAAACAGCACTACGGTAGGTCATATGTAAGATTCTTTATGAATTGAACATATGTAAAACTGAAAAGCAACAGTGGTTTGATTCCGAATTGATTCAAACTCGTTTCAGGTTTCTACACAATATCTTTATGGTCTTGCCAGAACATTCAGAGTGATATTTATTAATATTCACTGTGACGAATGGAAATCCTTCTAGCGTCAACATCAAACAGCGCTACGTTAGGTGACTTGTGAGATTCTTATAAATCAAACTTGTGTCAACTGGAAAGCAACAATGGTAAGATTCTTTACGAATGATACTTGTTCCAGGAATTTGAATTGACGACTTTAATCAAGCGGATATCTATCCAATTGATTCACTCTTTATGTTCGCAGTCTTGCTTTGAGACGGTTGAGTAAAGAGAACGGCTAGTACAACCGCGAAACCCTGTCAAGGAGATTCTTAACTGAATCTACCTATCACAGGTACGGTATTTAATACCGTATAATGGTCTTCACCGACCGGAGGTAAAACGCTACCGATTTAGGATGAATATCAAAGCCATTCAGTCCGTGTCTATGTTTTGTCTCGAGAAGGTGGCGTCACGGTGTACTCAGCAAAGTCAAAGATTCCAAACCACATGTTCATGCCCAAAGACTTATTCAACAATTAATAGTGTGAACATGTGGATAAAGACACAAGATCGCAAGATGGCAAAGACAAGTCAATAATGATTTGAAGATCTCAAGATAAAAGACTAAGTCGAAAGACAATGACAAAGGCTCAAAGATCACAGCATGAAGGAACAAAACTACTGTTACACGTTCAAGACTCAGTTATGACAAAATTCATAAATCTCCATTGGAATCCAAATATCAAAGAGGAATGACCTCACAAAGGGGGAGATTGTTAGCCTCAAAATATTGAGTCAAACAAGAATGTTCGGTCATAGGTTTATATTGTAATATTTATTAGAACGTTGTAATAGATAGTTAAATAGTCGTGGTTCACGGGCTTGGATTTAAACTAATTAAAGTCCAAAAGACAAGCTCGGCCCAATATATATAGCCCATTAAAGCCCGCATGTGGGTGGACTATATATACTACCCTCCTAGCATGTTAGGAGGGTTGGTTGTTCATTTTACTCTAATTTTTCTCTAATCTAATATTCATCAAGTTAATCATCTCTCCCTCTCTACTTTCTCTCACTACTTTCTCTCTCTAGGAATCCATCCTTTTTCATCTATTTTCTATCATTAATCATCTAAATATATGGGACAACAGTTTCAAATTGGTCCTTCGGAGGGATCGAATGCGGGTTCTCAAAAGGCGTAGAAATAGTAGTAACGCGTCCCTCCAGAATTAATTTTGATACTCTTCAAAAATGGAGGGGTCAACGATTATCCTTAAAACCTTATCAATTTCTTGTTTTCAAAATCACTTAACGGACTATCTTCGTCAAAATTTTGTGTATTTTGATTTTCAAAATCTTTGATAATTTCAACTTCATTAGAAAAATTAGGTTCCAAAGGTTTAACATTCATTGTTCCAACACGTGCTACGAGTTTTTCTTGTTGTTTATTTTCGAAAACATTTTCAAAAACCTCGTTCGTTGACACCCTCGTTTCCTCAACTTCGATGCTCTTTTCAACTTCTTCAACAATTGGATTATTATTTCTTTCCATAATTAGTTGAAAGAGCATATCAATTCGTTCATCGAAACGACTAGACCTTTCGTCGACACGACTAGAACACTCGTCGATGCGGCTAGAACCGAGATCATCATTGAAAACATGTTGTGGAGATGGTTGGTCAAAGTCGGAATTGTAACATGGATCGGGCTCATGGGAATTTGGAGGATCGAGATTGTATGGTCGGGCCTCAAAATTATCAAAACCAGAATTAACGTATGAATTGGGTTCATCATAATCCATTGGTTGGCAAGAAAAAGTATCGTGAGGCCCCCCATAATTGTCGCAACATGGATTTTGAGAAAAACCCGGTTCGTCGTATGGATAACCACCCCCATTGTCGTAATTGTAATCCATGTCGTGTGATTTGTCAAAACCGGAAAATTGATTGTCGAAATACGTATTTTGGTTTATCGGTTGACAATCGTACCCATAGTGAGGTTCATCTCCACAATACTCACATGACGGTGATTATTGCGAAGCTTGGTCAACGAAATTCGGATTTGGCTCGTGATTGTGACCATTTGGGTATTGAATTTGACACTCATCGTGCCAATGGGAAGGGCTTCCACAATATCGGCAATGGATAAGATGTTCTTCGTTAGAGTACAAACAATTGTTCGGATTACACGCTGGACATGCCCTAAATATTGCATAGTTGACATATTTTCCGCACCTTTCGCATACACACCATGGACAAGTCACGGAACCAAACTTTCGTCTCCCACAACCTTGGCAATGAAAATCCATGAAGAATTAAAATTTAGAGGGGTTGAGAAAAAGAATTATGAAAATAGAGGGAAAAATCGAAGAATCTTTTTGTGTTTTTAGTTTTTTTTATTTTTTTGGAATTTTGGTGTATTACGTAGAAATTAATCTACAAAAAATCATCCACTAATCAAAGGTCTCGATTAATGAATCCAAGAAGAATGAAGGTAATTACGTGAAGTAAAAACCCTCATCGACTTTGAAACGTTGGCGGAACACCAAAACGTTTCGAGGTTCAATAATTAAAACTCACAAAAGAGATTAATAATACTTGATGTGGCAAACCCCTAATTAATCGTCACTTTCAAAATACGCACAGGCGAGCGGAGAAAACGAGGCGGCCTGAAGCACTTAAGAGCCTTTTTTCCTTAGGTCGTGAAATACAACCGCCTTATACCCACCTTATAGTTTGGATAATTATTGTGTGTTAATTGTTCTACGTAAATACAATATATTATGCACAATAAAAACGAGAAAACGATTTTATGTTAATAGATTTCTATTTAACACGTATTTATTTCTATGTTTAATAATATAGAAAACAAAAAAGAAGTATTTACGATAAAACGTAAACACTCAAACAACACGATAAATAAATATGGCTAAACACACCTCCCCGGCAGCGGCGCCATTTTGATGTTGAGTATTTGTACACTTTTGTTTTTAGGAAAAACAAAGCGACAAAAGCGGGTAAGTATTAATCGATACATTTTAGGAAAAACGTAAAGACGACAATCGAGTTCGTTCTCAAGGATGTATGGTGTTTAGCCAACAAATATAGACGTTATTTAATCGAGTTTTACGCTTTTGGAAAGAAGGAAAGAAAATAAAACGGAAACGGACTACGCTAAAAACGGACGAAAACGTGAAAACGCACGAACGAAAAAACGCGACCAAACGAAAAATTTTACCTAAAAAATTATTAAAAATTACTAATAAACTCTAAAAATTCTAATTAAAAAGAAAATGTGAACCAAAAAAAATTGAAAGTATTTTAATTAATTTATATTAATTTTTAAAGTTAAATAAAAACCTAAAAATAAAACTAACTAAGAAAAAGACAAAATACAAATTTTATTATTTGTCAACCTCAAAAACATTAATTAAAAACTAAAAAAATATTTTTTGAAACTTTTTCTAAACATTTTTCTATTTTTAATAACCTAAAAACTAATTTAAGATGAAAAATGCATAAACAATAAACTATAAAAGGGAAAATTATCAAACTAGTGTCTAAAAATCATAAATATTACTGAGATTGAAGAAAAAATGAAAAGCACGAAAATAATACACTTAATAAGCCCAGAGCTCGTGTATAAGCTACGGCTTATATTAAAAAAAGTAAAAAAGCAAACAACCTTGAAGTGGCCACGCCAATCTCCTGAAAAGGGAGGGCTTTACCTGGTTTGAGTCTGTGTGGCGGTGGGCTCAAACCCTGTGGATTAGTCGGTCAATGAGTCCGAAATCACGGTTACCAAAAAAGAGTCTATAAGAATAATAGAAGGGGAAGTGGTAACAAGAAGTATCATGTAGAGGAGTTGGTAAAGGGAGGTGGTGTTGCGTCTGTAGTTGCTGTGAGGTCAGGGGTTCGAAACCCACAAGAGACACTTTTTGTGCATGTTACTTTTATACAGGAAATAAAAAAAAGAGTTTAAAAGAAGCAGAATAAGAAGTAGTAACAAAAATGTCTTAGAGAGCAGATGGTGTGACAACTTTGTGTTGCGTCTTCTGTGGGTTTGACAGCTTTTATTGTTTTGGACAGAAAATCCCCAATAAGCAGTAGGCTTTATTGAGGTGCAAGTTCGACTTATCACCAAACAATTAAACAAGATATCACACAAACAAAGGAATTACCACAATTTATGAGCAAAAAATAGAATCATAGGCAAACCCTAGTCTGATGAACATTAACTCTCAACCTAGAGGCAAAACTTATGAAGTTCGTCTTAAAAATAAGCACTCTCAAACAGTACTAATCTCAATGTTCATTCAAAACAGACTAAGTTTACCCTTAATAGTATCCAAATCCTTAATTTCAACCTCTAGTTCCAACGTATCCTGAAATTATAGCAGATTGTGTGTTTATGCAGTTTTTTTTTTTGCCAAAAATTGTACATGGTAATCACTGTTTTCTTTTTACTTGGTGTTCTCACCAAATATTATGAGCACGATTTCAACAGTGAGATACAAGTTAACGACAAACAGTGACTATGTAGATACACCAATAGTGGGCTATGGTTCACTTTCTTTGGTTTTAATGATTGACACAGTGGGGAACTCCAAATACTAACTCAAACTTGAAACTATTACAAATCAAACCACCAATAGAGATTGCGCACAGTGGGCACCACAACGAGCAGTTAAGCAAACAGTAAGATGCAACCGTGGGTTCTATCAGCAATCACACAAACACCCGTTATACCTTTTTAGTTCTTTTCGGTGGTCTCTTGCTTATGATTCTATTTTTCTTTTTGCATACGCAAGCACTCAACACAAATACAACACCAAACAGTCAAAAAGCCACAGCAGGTTCACGCAAGCAACAATAGGCGCTCAATTTCTTTACGGTTACTTTTATGTTGCTGTTTGGCGTTGAAACAGTGCACACAAAAGCACGCAGGCACAAAAACAAGGGCACTAACACAAAACTAAAACACGTACACAAACTTCTCGCTACCAATTTATGCTCAAAATGCCCCACTGTTATAACTTATGCACACAGTGGGCGATTACTCGCTGTTGGGACAGTGGTGTTATCACAAATTACAAACACTCAACCAATCACTTATCACTTTTACACAATTTAAGCACATAAAAAAAAGAACGAGCAATACCCATTTTACATTTTTTTTATATTGATGTTGGTGCACATGCGACAAACAATAAGAGCAAAACACGAACACAAAATACAAACGCAAAACAAAATACCCTAAAATCCGCGGGTCTCGCCACCAATTTACCCAGTTATGAGTTAATGTGCACAGTGATGCACAAAAGGTCAGCGGGTACTCTTTCTTACTTGGCTAATTTTACGTTTACTTTCTTAGGTTGTGTTAGCTGTTGCATAGTCTACAAATACGACATCTAATGCAAACCTACACTCAGCTTAATCCCTAAGCAAGCAAGAAATCGCTATCGATAACAAACAGTGGCTCCCCTTAAATGATATCATACAGTGACCTAGCCGAATGAGCAGACCTAGTTCCTCTTTGTATTTAAGAAGTGGACTAAAAAAATGATTTTGGTGACTTCCTTATGGGAGACAACCTCGAAATAAGCAAGATCACAGCAGTCACTTTCTAGCTTTACTAGAGGTTTAGACAGTGAACACCCCTTTAAAACAGAAAAATGAAATTTAACTAAGAGATTGAGTTCAAACTTGCTCCAAAATCATTCAAACCTATCCTAACACGTTTACAATAAACAAATATACGATATCAAGCATTTTTCTTAACATCAAAACAGGTTTGATCACAAAATCATCATAACACAAAAATTCCAAACAAGTATAGAGAGTATAAGTTTTTTACCTTGTGAGCTTACATCCAAGCATCACCAAGGCAAGCTTATGCCTTCTCCATCAAGCAGGAGGCTTGAGCTTATGGGATTTAGAAAGAAGCTGATGGTATGAGAAGATGATGATGATGATGGACTTCAAAGACCACTCATCTTCCAATATGCTCAATTTGTGTACCTGTCAAGACCAAACAAGGAAGAGAAAAGGTGACCTGGATAATCAGCCTATAAGATTATAAGCCCGACTTATTGATTAAGCCAGCTTATTCCTTATAGGTTATAAAAGAAATGAACCACTTTTTGAAACTGAATTTTTCTTAAACCAATGGAACCAAACTGAAAACTTGAAGAACTTTTGACAAAAACTTATCAAAACAAGTAGTCCAATACTGAAAATCCACTTTCACTTCAATTCATTATTGGATTCATGATTTTGCAAACTTTTGCCAAGAAACTTCAAAAAAAACAGATTCCTGAAAACTTTTTGTGAAATGAAAACTTTTCAAATCTTAACCAACTTCCAAACAATGAAGATGATTAAACTATTAAACAGAAAAATTAGAACTCAGATTTCTTGCAAAATATTTAACCTTCATTTTCATTAATAATTAAATTTTGCCAAAAATTATGCAACAAAAACATCTAGCTATAATCTACCACTATAAATACTAGTACAATGAGAACAAAACCTAAACCTAATTTGATGAAGTTCTAAAACTACCCCAGCATATTCTTGAAGATATTCTTGATTTTGAATTTGGTCTTGAGGGGTCATGTTATGTGGCAGAGCTGTGAAGCAATCTTAGGCGTCCAAAATGTTGTGGAGAACACGTTTCAATCTCTGGCCATTGATTTACTGTCTTCATTTGTTTTCTTGTTGAATCATGTGATGAAAGGTAGGCTGTGGGGGAACAAAGGAATGATAAGTCCCTTTCTGGGTGGATGGGTGTCTTGGGAGTAGGGTAAAGATTAAATGACTTAAACCAATTTGATTTTCCCCTTTGTCTCAAATCCAATTGGAGCTGGTAATAATCTTTAGGGTTTATACCCAAGAGGGTTAATTTGATCTGATGAGGAGGAGTTTTCCACGTTTAGTAAAGTTTGACCCCATTTGACTTTGTATTAAAATTAAACCAAGTTGTAAAATTTGGCTGGGGTAATTGGATTGGGGTTTTGGGCTTGTGGGTGGGTTGGTTAACTTTAATGGGTTGGCTAGTTAATTATGTTTGGTTTTCTAACAGATTTAATCCCTCCACTAACAGCCGTCAGTTATAATTTTAGCATCCATAGTCCTTGACTCTTGGCATCGTTAGTCCCTTTCTAATTTCACCATAAGTCCTTATGTATTCACAAGGATGTAAAGTGTAACTCTCTTATTATTCAAGGGCTGCTCTTGATGTGTCTTGAAACTTTGAGGATTAGTCTTGTACAACATTATTTTTGGAGGGTCATTTGTGTCAATTCTTCAAAGTTGAAGGACCAAACTTGACAATCTTCAGTTCTTCAAGGGTCTTTTTGGAAATTCAACATTCAGGTCTGGTTCATTGTGCGGTTTCATTTCCCGTGTTCGTTTTTCTTTGTTCCTTGTGATCTTTTTGTCTTTTTCTTGATATCCATACCTAAAATATACAACAAACGAATACAAGCATATTTTGGGGTATTTTAATGATATTTTAAGCGTTTTAAGCCCGATTTGGACGATGAGACTATGTATAATTGCAGTCTTATCACTCCCCTATACTTAGGACATTGTGCACTTTGTTTAAATCTTGCTAAGGAAGAGACAACTATAGTGATTTCAATGTCAATATATAGAAGATATGAAATATTGAATCACAAGAGTTTAGGATAGAACCGGGAAGACGGGTACACGGGATCACAGGTCGTCAAATGTCATCAAAAGTGCTCTTTGAAGCTTTAATCCCTGCACATCATAAGAAACAAGACAAGAAACACCTATGTAGCTCCCCCTACACTTATTATGAAAACGGGTAAAAGGATAGATCATCGGGTTGCCTCCCGAGAAGCGCTTGTTTTTGTTAACCGAGTCACGAGCCTGACTCGACTCAGAAGTAATTCAAGGGAAACGTGGTGAGAGATGGAATCATCTCATGAGAGATGTACTCACCAAAGTACAACTTAACACGCTGGCCATTCACTTTGAAGTTTGGCCCATTTGGTTGCGATAACTCAATGGTGCCATAAGGGAAGACTTTGGCGATGGTGAATGGACCAGACCAACGGCTCTTAAGCTTGCCAGAAAATATTTTCAACCGAGAGTTAAAGAGTAAAAATTGATCACCTATGTGAAACTCTCGGTTCTTAATCCTAGAATCATGGATGAGCTTGGTTTTCTCCTTATAAATCAACGAATTTTCATAAGCTTCATTCCTAAGTTCATTTAGTTCATTGAGTTGGATCTTCCTAAGATCACCGGCTTTGTTGATATCAAAATTAGCCCATTTCAAGGCCCAATAAGCCTTATGCTCCAACTCAATGGGGAGGTGGCATGCCTTTCCGTACACAAGACGATATGGAGTGCAACCAATAGGTGTCTTATATGCAGTACGGAAAGCCCACAAAGCATCATCTAACTTATCGGCCCATGAGGCACGATGCTCTCCCACAGTACGCTTTAATATTCTCTTAATTCCACGGTTTGAAATCTCAGCTTGACCATTAGTTTGTGGATAATACGCAATGGAAATTCGGTGATTGACACCATACTTAGCCATGACTCGAGCAAATTGATCATTGTAAAAATGAGTCCCGCGATCACTAATGATAGCACGAGGAACACCAAATCGAGCAAATAGTTGTTTCAGAAAGTTCACAAACACCCTCGCTAGGTAAAGCCTTTGCTTCAACCCATTTAGATACGTAGTCAACGACTACGGGGATGTACTTATTCCCTTTGGATGATGGAAATGACCCCATAAAGTCGATGCCCCATACGTCAAAGATTTCACACTCTTTGATGAAATTTTGAGGCATCTCATCTTTATGTGTGATCTTTCCTTGTCGTTAGAAAGCATCACAATGCTTAACCATTTTGTGTGCATCACGATAAATGGTGGGCTAATAAAATCCAGAATCAAAAACTTTCTTCGCGGTGTAATTAGGACCAAAGTGACCACCGGTTGGTCCTTTATGGCAAGCTTCCAAGATTTGTAAAGCTGCGGGTCCGTCAACACACTGACGAAGGATCAAGTCAGCATATTGTTTGAAGAGATAAGGGTCGTCCCAATAGTAAGTTTTCATATCCTTGAAGAATTTCTTATTTTGCTGGGACGATAACCCTTCGTTGAGAATTCCACCCGCCAAGTAGTTTGCAAAGACCGCAAACCATGGGGTCTCATCAAGATTGGAATTAATAGACATCAAGGCCTCAAGGGGAAAAGATTCATTAATCTCTTGATTTGGGAGCTCCCCTTGATAAGGATCATCGAGTCTACTAAGATGATCCGCGGCTAGGTTTTCCGCTCCCTTTTTATCACGAGTTACAATTTTGAATTCTTGAAGGAGTAAAACCCAACGAAGAAGTCTTGGTTTGGAATCTTGTTTTGTTAACAAGTACTTCAACGCGGAATGATCGGTATACACAATGGTGGTGGAAAGCACAATATAGGCGGAATTTCTCAAAAGCATACACTACATCTAAAATCTCTTTTTCGGTAGTGGTATAATGCAATTGAGCCCCCGTCATTGTCTTGCTAGCGTAATGGATTGGTTGGAAATGTTTGTTGATTCTTTGTCCCAAAACCGCTCCAATAGCAAAATCGCTAGCATCACACATCAATTCAAAAGGTAACTCCCAATTAGGAGTAACTAAGACCGGTGCCTTTGTTAATTTATCCTTAAGAAGATTGAAAGATTCGATACACTCTTTAGAAAATATAAAAGGGGTATCTTTTTCCAAGAGGTGGGTCATCGGGCGAGCAATCTTAGAAAAATCTTGAATGAATCGACGATAGAAGCCCGCATGACCAAGAAAACTTCTCACACCCTTCATGGTTGAAGGTGGAGGTAATTTAGCAATCACATCGACTTTAGCACAGTCGACTTCAAGACCGGATTTAGAAATTTTATGTCCAAGAACAATGCCTTCTTTGACCATGAAATGGCATTTTTCCCAATTAAGAACGAGACGAGTGTTTTCACACCGTTTGAGCATACGTTCTAAATTGGCAAGGCAGGTAGAGAAAGAATCACCATAGACCGAGAAATCATCCATAAAGACTTCCATAGTTTCTTCAACCATGTCATGGAATATAGCCATCATACACCTTTGGAAAGTCCCGGGAGCATTGCATAAGCCGAAAGGCATTCTTTTACAAGCGAATGTTCCATAAGGACAAGTAAATGTGGTTTTCTCTTAGTCTTTAGGATCGATGGGAATTTGAAAATACACGGAGAAACCGTCTAAGAAGCAATAGTAGTCATTACCCGCTAAACGCTCGAGCATTTGATCCATGAAAGGAAGAGGAAAATGATCCTTACGAGTGGCATCATTTAGCTTGCGATAGTCAATGCAAACTCGCCAACCCATGACAAGTCGAGTAGGAATCAACTCGTTGTTTTCATTGGAAACAACGGTTATTCCGCCTTTCTTAGGCACACAATGGACGGGACTAACCCATGGCGAATCCGAAATAGGGTAAATGATTCCGGCATCTAAAAGTTTGATAACTTCTTTCTTGATGACGTCATGAATTTTTGGATTAACCCTTCTTTAGCTTTGGATTGCGGGTTTAAAGTCATCTTCCATGAGAATCTTATGAGTACAAAAGTTAGGATCAATTCCGCGGATGTCGGAAATTTTCCAAGCAATTGCTTTCTTATGATTTTTGAGCACATCGATAAGTCGAGATTTTTCATCCTCTTGTAAGTCCTTTGCAATGATGACGGGTAACTTCTTATTGTCTTCAAGAAAAACGTATTCGAGATGAGACGGTAAATCCTTAAGCTCTAAAGCCGGAGGATTGTCGATGGAAGGCGTAGTCAAATTCGGATCATCGTTTGTGATTTCCATAGGAGAAGGTGGAGAAATATGGTCCTCATTGAGAAGTTTCTCAATGGTACGAATGTCTTCATCCCAATCGGAGGGAGAATCGTCATATTTTAAGTCCACATCTCCTAAAGTTGCTTCAAATTCTTTCAAAAGAAAGTCACTTTCTCCAAATGGAGTCAGTGAGGGAGCAATACAGGCAACGGTATCAACAATGGGTAGAGAAGAAAAACCACTTTTACAAGCATCTTTGAAATGTTCTTCACAAGCCTCATTAAGTACGTCAATGAAATTAACGCTCTCGTGTTCATAAGGTTGCTTAGAAAGTTTACCCATGTTGAAGACGATTTTGTCGTCACCAACTCTCATGATTAATTCGCCCGCGGCTACATCAATAAGAGTGCGACCGGTCCTCACGAATGGACGTCCAACGATTAATGGAACACGGGGATCCATCTCGCAGTCAACGACAACAAAATCCGCCGGAAAGGTGAATTTGTCGACACCGACGAAGACATCTGCAGCTATCCCCACCGGATAAGCAACCGTACGGTTAGCTAATTCCAATGTCATTCGTGTGGGGACTAGCTCGGGTAGAGAAAATTGTTTCTAAATGCTTAATGGCATTAAGTTGATACTAGCACCTAGATCAGCTAGGTCCATACAATTCTCTACCCCGGGAAAGTTGCAAGGAATGAGAAAGCGACCCGGATCATCAAGTTTGGTTGGTAATTTCCTTAAGAGAACCGCGGAGCAATTCTTATTAAGTTGGGTTTGAGCAATATCAAGGAGTTTTTCCTTATCACTGAGAAGATCTTTGAACATTCTAGCATATTTAGGCATGTGAGCGAGAGCCTCGACAAAGGAGATGTTGAAATTCAATTGTTTAAACATTTTAAGAAAGTTTGAAACTTGAATATGATCCTTATTCTTCAACTTCTCTTTCCTCAACCTTGAAGGATAAGGTATGTCGGGTTGAGATGAAGGCTTTGGAATGGAATTCTCACTCACATCCTTGGGTGGGGGAGGGGTAGAAGTAGAAGGTGGAGGAATCAGTGAAGGGGGCTTGTTATCCTTTGTCACAATCACCGGTGTAGGTTTAGGAATCTCGGGTTCCTTATAACCTTTTCCACTTCGGGTGGTGATTGCTTTCATCTCCCCTCTTGGATTGGCAACGGTGTTACTAGGAAGAGAACCCGAAGCAGAGGGTTGACTACTTGGGAAGAAACTAGCCATCATATCTATTAAGTCATTCGTTTGACTGCTTAAAGAGTTTCACATGTCATTCCTAAGCTCGGCTCGAAGATCATTCCCTTGTTTCGCCGTGTCACCTTTCAAGTTGATAATTTGGCTCTGAAGATTCTTCACCAGCGCGTCATTAGTCCGCATGTACGTTTCAACCTCTTGATTGTATGTCGTGGGTTGGTTGGAATGGGGAACTTGGTAAGCGGGTGGTTGATAAGTGGTTTGTTGATAAACTTGATTATTTTCTTGAGGTGGATATGGGTTTCTTTGGGTTTGATATTGATTAGGAGCTCGAGATTGGTTTTGATTGTTGCGATTGAAGTTGTTTTAGTTTTGAGGAGGAAAACCGGGTGGTGAAAGAAAGTTGTTTGATCGATAACTTAGCAAATTTCGGTCACCTTGAGGACGAGCTTGATAGCCTCCCGTGGAAAAGTTACCGTTAGCCGCATACACGTTTTCCGGATTGTCATGAGTAGAAGGACAATCGGTGGATGAATGAGAACCCTCGCAAATCTCACAAGAAGGTGTGACAGATTAAACTTGTTGAAATTGGTTCGTAGCCATGGTTAAGAAATTTTTGTTCATCTCGGCTATTTGGCGGGTAAGTTCGGTTATCTCGGGGTTTGATGAAGTAGAAGAAACATTAGCCCTCGGGTTATTTCTTGAAGATGCGGATGGATCCCAATTTTTGTGATGAGTGGTCATGTTCTCTATAAGCTCTCTACACTTCTCAGGTCTTCTCTTCATGAATGTACCACCAGCGGCAACATTAATCATATCACGAACACCAAAAGTTAAATCATTGTAGAAAGTATCAATCAAAGTGACGGGGAGCATATTATGATTAGGACAACTGAAATGTGTATAGTTAAGTTCGTTTTTCTCAGTTCTTAACAAATTGAAAGTCCTAACAATATCGGGTTTTTAACTGTTTTTGGTTGTTAATATTTTTTGGATATTCTATTGCTAATTCAAACAATACCTTGCAAAAATGAAAAATAACGTCTACTTATATGTAAAACATAGTGCAAATACCAAGTATTTATTCATTTAAAATTCAAAATGTAAATTTTAAAAACTATAAGGACTGAAAATGTAAATTCTATGAAATGTAAATGCTCAAAATGCAAAGCTTAAAAGTACAAGGACTAAATGTTCAAAAACAGTAAACTAGGAGGACTGAAAATGAAAATTATCCAAACAACTAACCAATTCTCAACAAATTTCAAACTACCTAACTAAATTTTAACAAACTTCAAAGTTAAAGGACTGATTTATTGAAAACCCTAAAAAGTTGCAAGTTTAGCCTTGTTTACAAACAGTTTAATTCATTAAGGACCTAAATGCAATTTTTGGAAGTTTTTAATCAAAAACGGGCTTAACACTCAAATAAGCTCGTTTGAGCTTATTTCTCAACCAATTTTAACCAAACCACTTGAAAACGTCTTAAAATCGAAAATAAGCTAGACCTATCCAAGGATTTTGGCTAAAACTCACTAAAAAGCTGATAAGCTGACTTCAATAAGCACACAATAAGCTACAGGGAGATCTAGACTTGCACAACTAATTTTTAGTGCTGAAAATGATTAATAAGCTCAAAATAAGAATGGGAAATCAAGTCTCATGAAAAAGCATCCAGTAATAAACTCAGAATACTAAAATAAGCAAAATAAGTGCTTATGTTGACTTTTGTTGACCAAGATTTTTCAATAAGCTCAAAATCTCAGAAATTAACCATGAACACTTGCTAAGTGAATTTGTGAAAGAAAATAGACCAGTTAATGAAGAGGATAATGAGATATGAAAAAGCAGTTTACACTTTACAGAAACTTGAGTTTGCTTATTGGTTCATACTTTTGCTTATTCCTACTTGAAAACTGAATACTGTACACTTTCCTTATAGAATCTGAAACTTCATATTATGAGTGATATTTGAGACTTGGTTTGATTGAATTTCATCAACAAACAAATGAATGGTAAGAAAATCAAAATCACAACTTCTTGAAACAAGAACTGACTGAAACTGACCCACACTTTTTTATGACCTTTTGCCTTTTTGACTTAACACTTGACTAGAAAATGGTTTAAAACTACTTGTTATCACTAGTTAACTGGAAAGGAACTCAAGTTTACCAATTATCAATACTTGAAAACTACCTTTAATCTAATGCCAAACACCACTTTTACTGATTTTTATGAACTTTTTGTGAATGATTATTGATCAAATGATGTAACTGAGTTAAGAACTTTAGCAAACTAAGTTCAGCAATCAAAATGAAGTATGTAAAAACAAGTAACAAGAAGTGAACACTACTAAATCTAAAAATGACAAGCAAGACTATTATGACTGTTATAAGCTGAAAACAAGACAAGTACAAAGCTAATAAGCAGATTTAAGCTACAATTAAGCTACAATTAAGCTACCAAATGACTGGCAAGCAACTTGTTTAGTGGAACTGAAAATCAGAAACTTAGAACCATAAGCATAGGCCTCCTTTGGGGAGTAGAGGAGCGTTGAGCTCTCTATTCTAGTGCTAACCACCACCTTAGCACTATAAAACACTATCACAAATCAAATCAACAGCTACACTCATCAAGAATCACCATGGAAGAACTGGAACTCATCAGAAACTGCTAAATCTGAACTAATGATCAAGACAGCTACAATCTTCTCACTTAGTCAGTTATGATCAAGTTTTGATCATAACAAACCAAAATCAGCAACAAGTATGATCAAGGAAATAAGGATGAACAGTAGAGAAGGTAACAGAGTTTTGGAGGGAAAAGGGAAATTTGAATTTTATTGAGTAAAAGTAGGTACAAATGTAGTTAAACTGTTACAACTACTATAACAGACTCAAGAGTGTGTCAAACTCTTGAGTTGTTAAGCTAAAAGCTAAGAAATGAGATGAGAGGAAAATTAAAGTGTGTGAAATTTCACACTTTCTACCACTCTGAAAATGAAAGCTAAACAGGGTATTTATAGGCTTCAGGAGAAGAGCAGTTGGGGTTGGTGACGTGTTGGAACCAATCCCAGGCTTCCACGTGTCACAAATCTGCATAATGAATTTTGTTGATGAAGAACATATTTGGGGGTTTTGACTTGAGTTGATTTCATCTTAATTGGTTGTGACCAATGGATTCGTCCTTCAAAAATAAGCAGGTTTGATGTTTATAACTTCTCTTGAAATCCATTCTAGCTCAAAGTCGATCCTGGCAATTTGTTTTGTTGAAGATGACACGTGTCATGATGTTATTGGCTCACAGCATAAGTCACGGATCACTATCCATTTTGGATATATTGAATATTGTATGGCATAATCCCATTGGCTGAAAACTCGAAAGTGGGAATTACTGTGCTGATTCGGTTAATAAATGCTAAGTAGAGTTAGTGGCCAGCTGTCAAGTGAGCTGGTGATCCGTGTGATTAATTCCTTGGCTTCCCATTGGCTGAGAGTTATTCACATGGATTGATCACATTTAACTTTCTAGAAATGGCAGAAATGATCCCTTTACTTTGGCAGATTGTATATTTGAGCTAACAACTTCATTTCTTTGGCAAATTTGGTCCTTCAAACTTCATTCTTGAACAAATTTGATCCTTTGACTGGGTTGACTTGAGAGTTGACAAGATTTGACTTTGATCTTGACTTTTACATATTTACACTTTTAGTCCTTCATCTTTGGCAGTTTGTCAAGATAGGTCCTTTGTCTTCAAAGTCTTGTCACTTTTGATCCTCTTTTGTCTTTTTCATCAAATTAAGCTTGATTTTCCTTTGTTTGCTTGATTACCTATTTGAGCACAAACACAAAACATACCACATAATTCCGCTTTATAGCACAAAGTTTAGGTATTTTTATTGTGTTTTAGGGTGATTTGTTGATAAACTGATATGAGTTTTTGCTCATATCAACAACGATCGATCAAGACATTATAACGTTCCCAAGCATCGAAAAGCGACTCATCAGGTTCTTGAGTGAAACCACTGATTTGATTGCGAAGACTAGTGACCATGGATGGTGGAAAGTAGCGCGATAAAATTTTTTGAGTCATTTCGTCCCATGTATGAATTGAGTTTTTGGGAAGACGATCAAACCATTTTTCGGCATGGTGGGATAAAGTGTGTGGAAAAAGATGAAGGCGAAGAAAATCCATGGAAACACCGGGCAATTTCATGCTTTGAGTGACGGTTATGAATTTATCGAGGTGTTTGTTGGCATCATCATCCGGTAATCCGCGAAATGGACAAGCGTTTTGAACTTGTTGGATCATGTGATGCTTCAACGAAAATTCGGGAGTCATGATTTGCATCGGCGCAATCGGTCCTCCACGTCCGTTCATAGTCGGTTGACATAGATCCTCCATTGTACGAAGGTCGGGTTGAGGGACATGGTTGTTGTTGTTGTTATTATTCAAATTGGGTTGAGGTGGGTTATTATTATTATTATGCACACCGGCCATATCTAAGTCTCTACGAGTCTCGGGCTCAGAATAAGACGAAGATTGAGTACGCATACACTTAAATGAAATACAATATTTTTGAGTTTTTATCTTTTTTATTATTTTTTTATTGTTTGAAAAATTTATACTTTTTTAGGATTTTTTGGAAATTTTTATGCTTGAAAATAACGTTCCCAAAAGAACGGATCCCAAAATCCAATTTTTCTCACTAAAAACCGTTAATCTTTACGAAAAGAGCCGGAAGCGACGCCATTTGATTTAAATGGTATTTGCATATTTGTACTCAATCGTTCTCAGTATCTAATCGAACTGATCACGGTTTAGGGTGGACTTATCGGTTTTGGTCACTAAAAGGGTGAGCTTATGATTATCTATTTTAAATTAAATAACAAGATAGCAAAACTAAGAATAAATGAAATGACAATGTAATAGAAGTAATTAAAAACTAAATTAAAACTAATTTTAAAAATAAAATGAGGAAAGACAATTTAAAATTAAACTCAACAAAAAGTTAAAACTCGACAAAAAGTAAAATTTTAAAAACTTAAAAATAAAACTAAGACGAAACAAGTTTAAAATAATGCTAAGTAAAAAAATGGCGGGAAAAATTAAATTCGAATTTAAAATAAAAAATAAAAAAGAAAATTGAGATCGGATCGCAGTCAATGCGATCGGGTCCTTGATCGTATCCTGGATCGCAATTAATGCGATCGTAACCGGTGATCATACTCCACCACGATCGTACTTTGGATCGTACTCCAGATCGCAATCAATGCGATCGTAACCAGTGATCGTACTCCACCACGATCGTACTTTGGATCGTGTTATGTGATCGCAGCCAACAGATCGCAACCCACAATCGCACCTTGGGATCTCAGTCCCGATCGTAACAAGACGATCGTGGCCTGGGTCGCAACGGGTGATCGTGACAAATGATCGTGACTAAGTGATCGCAGTAATGGATCGCAAGTAGAAGCCCTAGGCTTATGCGATCACACTTACTCGATCAGAACAAATGAAAACCCTTAAGCAAGTTACGATGGTACGCAAAACGTAAATAAGCACTCACCAAATAAGCACTTTTCGAAATAAGCAAGTACCAAAACTTTACCAAATCAAAATTAAAGAGAACTAAATAAGCCAGGAATGAAAACTTTTAAAACACTAAATAAGCAAAATTTACAAGACAAACTTTTAAAAAGATTAAACTTTGGAAAACTCTTAAAAAGAAATAAGCTAAACAAGAAATAAGCTAGAAGCCGCAATAATCTAAAATCTTTAATCGTTTAAAAACATTTATAAGAACAAAAAGATAAACTTTTTAATCAAATAAGCATTAAGATTAAACAAGATGCATACTTAATCCGAATCAAGATCAAAATCAAAAACAAGAAAGGTAGAATAAGATAAATGATGAAAAGCTTGAACTTGAACTTGTAGATTAAGGATTCCAAATACAAGATTAAATGAAACGCTTAAAACTTGAAAGAAAAGATGGAAGAAATCTAGAGAGAGAAAGTAGAATCACCTACTTCTCTCTAAAGATATGAAAACTAAGAAAAATAAAATGACTACTAAAAAACTAACTAACTAACCCCCTCCTAATGAAGCATTAGGAGGGTATTTATAGGAGAAGGGAGTTGGTAGGATGCTTCCTTCTTTCTTCCTTTTGTCTTCCCGTCTGTTTAAATGACTCGTCTTTTTCTGACTTTGTCTCGGGATTAGTCGAATGATAAAATGAACTCGTCTTCTAATTTTCTTCTTTTAGTAGACTTGGTTCTTCGACTTTGTCAAACTTCCGTCTTTAGTCTTTTTCTTCGATAAATCTTCAGAATAGGCCTTTGACTTCCGTTCTTCTTGCACTTTTGATCTTTTGACTTCGTCTTTTGTCTTTTTCTTCGATAAAAGCCCGTGAAAGCCCGTGTTTTCTTCCTTATTCATATTTTTGTCCTAAAACACAATAAAAACACAAACCACGCATAATTCCGACTTTTACGACATAAAATATACGTTTTGGTCTTGTTTTATAATAATTAAGTGGTAAAAGGATAAGTGTTTTCACACTTATTACCTATTGATATTTCTTTACTTGAGAATTATGTGTTAAGCTTTGATGAGTCTAATGATGATAAATATTTGATTAATTTTACTAGTTATCAAAAATTGGTTGGGAAGTTGATTTATCTTAGCAATACAAGACTTGGCTTTAGTTATGTTATTCATTGTTTAAGTCAGCATATGCATAGACCTTTACAGTCTCACATGAAAGCTGCTCTTAGAGTTTTAAGGTACTTGAAAGGGTCTCTAGACTCCAGGACTTGGTATTCAATTTGATAAAACTTCTGATATCAGTTTTAGTGTATTCTCTGATGCTTACTGGGCTAAATATCCTAAGACTAGGAAATCTATAACTGTTTTTGTGTTTTCTTGGGAAAGACTTTGGTGTCGTGGAAAAGTAAGAAACAATATACTGTTTCTAAGGGTTCTATTGAAGTTGAGTATAAAAGCATGACTTCTGCTACTTGTGAAGTGATATGGTTGGCTAAATCTGTAGCATAGTATTAAGTTACCTTGTATGTATCCTGTTGAGATATTTTGTGAAAACTCATCAACCATACAACTGGCAGCTAATCTCGTGTTTCATAAGAGGTCTAAACATTTCGAAATTGATGTTCATTTTGTAAGAGAAAAAGTTTATGCTGGTGTGATAAAACCTGTTAAGGTTCATTTTGATCTGCAAGTTGCAGATTTGTTTACTAAATGTTTAGGTATTGTTCAACACAGATTTTTGTGTGGGAAGTTGGGTTTGTTTGCTATGTTTGTAGGAAAGTTATCTGGGTGTGCTAATGTCAAGTAAAGCCTTACATTTGGTTTGAAGGACTGTGTTGGAAGACTAAGGACTATTGCTGGTCAAACCAAGTTTAAAGGACCAAATGTGGAAATAGAGAAAGTGAAAGATAGAGGACTAAAGATGCAAGTGTGGAAAGTCCAAGGGCTAAAATGAAACATTAGCTCAGTATATAATCTGAGCTAACACTTAGGGTTTCGGTTTATCTTTATTAAGTCGATTTATATTTACACATACACATTGTGATTCTTGTTTCGTTATCAAGTTATTCATCTTGATAACTTGTCTAGTCTTGATCAATTGAGAGTTTGAGAGTGATTGTAGTGAGGTAACTAGATTAACCTAGTTGAGAAAGTTTTTGTATTGTATCACCAGCACTCGTTTAAAGACTAGTTGTATTGTATTAATTCTTGGATTATATTACACTTGGAAAGATTGGTTATGTGATGAATTCATTGTTTTGATTTTGATTATAGTTTGAGCCATTGATATTGATACAACGTTAAGTTGATGTATCTATATTTTTTTCTAGAAAATCCGTATAACTAAAAACAATATATAAATAATTTAATTCAGATTGTTCGAGTCAATTTAAAGCTCGAATCAAATTCAAATCCAATTTTAGAAGCTAAATAAACTTTCGGACCCAATAATAAGCTATAACAACAACCCTACACGATTAACACAAAAATGATGGGCCTTCTTTTAACTTTTGCCAAAATGAAAAACCAAAAAATCTTTTAATACTAGTGAAACTTTTGTTCGAAATTGTCGGGTTACTGCAGGCATAAAACGTGAGCAAAAAGAAATCAGTAAACTTATATAAAACGACAACGTTTCACTCAATTCATCTTTTTTACTGTCACTAATGATACTTCTGTGTTTCAATAAATAAATAAATACTACAGTAAGTAATTCTTCAAATGCGAGGGTTTAGTTGTCGCCCAAATTCTTTTATCAATACCTTTAAGGTAATAATATTCTTTTTATTATTATCATAATTGTGCTTGCTTAATTATGATTTAATTGTCTTATTTTTGTTTCAGAATCTTAAGTATTTGGTTTCTTCAGTTGAACCACTAGTATGTGGGAATGTAGCTTCAAAGGCTTTTCGTCCCGTAGTTCATACTCGAGGTATGAATTTTATGTTGGGTTTTAACTAAAATAGCAATGTACTTTCTCAAATGTCCTCGTGCGATTAACATAGATTACATAAATAAAAATATGTATGATCCACGTCACTGGTGGAGACAAAGGGGGTTCCGTGCCCTCGTCTAGTGAAAAAAATTTAGTGTAAATTTTCTAAGATAAATAGTTTCTAAAATTTATCAAAGTTTGTCCTCTCGACCATAACTTTCTGGGTCCGCCTTTGATTCCAATGTCATTTTTTGTTTATGAGACTTTCAAGTTGTATTATAGGTGATTAGGTGGCATCTTATAGTATCTTCATCCCCAATTGGTTCCTAGCTATGTATGTACTAGAGGTAGCAAAATGAGTGGTCATGGTCCTAGTTGGGTCGGATTTACCCATCTGAAAAAAAAAGTAGATAATTATGGGTGAAAATGAAAAAGGTGAAATTTTTGTACTTTTTATTGACCCAAATTCAAACACCATAAGCAGGAAAATAAGCTATCCCAAACACCCTCTAACTTGGAGGTTGAGACAGTATGTTGTATTAGGTGTATAATACCTGTGTTACTCGTTGCCTTTGGAAATAAATGTGATTGAGCCAAATGCTATGCTGATTACAAAATGACAGATGAAACATATTGAAACCATTTTCAGAATTTATTTTAGTACCTAGTAAAAGAAATGATTCGTTTAGCTCAAATTCAAACGTCCAAAACAGTGTAATCTTCTTGAAAGTCTCCGCTGTATTAGAATCACATAACTTAAACGGGAAATTAGAAAGTAAAGATATTTGTTGGAATCAGTGAGGAGTATGCTGAGCTATTCTGATATATCGCAAAACTTCATGGCATTTGTATTTCTCAAAACAGAGATGAACATCTTGCAAATACCATTCAAGCCGACTCCAGCATTTCTGATGGCATTGGATTATCCATATTATGTATATGTCAGGTTTCTACAATATTGGATCTGCTGGAAAGCATGCAGATTTTACAAATATGAGAATGCTAACGTTGAAGCGCTATTTCCATGCGACAGGTGTTGTCTCAAGATATTTTTGCACTCTTTTCCAATACTCATACATATACTTTTATGATATGTATAATGTTTTTACTGTACAGGAATTTATAACTCGAGTGCAGGAGATCACTATAAAATTCTAGGTGTTCCCCAAAATGCTAGTAAAGAGGAGATCAAGAAGGCTTTTTATGTTGTGAGTCACGAATTTTGTTTAAACCCTGCTTCATCAGTTTCTCCTGTATCCTTTCTGAAGTTCAGTATATTTATTTATTTAAACAAGCATATGATTCCAATTAATTTCCTGGAAACATTATCCAAACAAGAATACTTGTGAGAGGCAATGTTATCGGGAAAAAATGACCCTTGTTGATGATGCATTGGGTGAGGGGAATGGAAGTGATAGATATAGGCATATAGCAGATCTATCATGTATGATGAAGAATGTAACTACGGGTTATGAGGAAAGTCCAATATATGGCGTAATGAACTGACTTTAATCAGGAAGCTAAAACATTCAGTCTGAGTGTGTTTGGCCTTAAAACCAGCCTGCTTTTATACTAAATATGTTAGGTGTAATAAGCTCATTGTGTAATTTGATTATCTTTATATGTAGCTGATTGCGTAGTTAGACCCAATAGGTATTCTTTTCAACACAGTGTCTGTATAAAATTGACGTTCCTTCCAAAATTGGCTTTTGTGTAACACGTACCACACATCATTGCAAACTGATACTAACTCACTCTTTAGTTACGTGTAAAGTCATGATCCTACTATTCATGGCAATAACATCGATTGTAACAACTTTGACATTAAATTACATATAATTTGCTCACAACGTTGCTGTTATCACTTGTGTGATATGAAGCGCTTGATTGTGGTACCTTGTTTCACCAAATTCTTTGCTGCAGCTGGCAAAGAAGTATCACCCAGATGCAAACGAAAACAAAACGTTAGCAAAGACAAAATTTCAGGAGATAAGAGAGTCATATGAGGTGTAGTTTCTGTTGCTCTTTTATTTCATGGCTTATTTACATAAGGTGATGCTCAATTAGGTACCTGCAATTACTAAAGTTTTTAACCTTTTCTATTGATTCCCTGTTGTGGCCGGGGTATTATAGATTCTGCAAGATTCCAAAAGAAGAGCTAAATATGATGAGGTAAAGAAATTTGGGTTCATCCTTAACTACAAACAAGCTCACCAATGAATTTTTCCACTACATGATTACATACCTGAATCTACAACTTTTTCTGCAGTTAAAGACGAAGCAGCAAGACAGGCATAGGGAGAACACGAATTATAATTCTTACAGATCTGCTGGTGGACCAGAACGTGCTCATACAACTTCTGAGTTTACTTCTTGGGAAGATTTATATCATCAGGTGCAACTCAGGTTATGCATTTGTATTCAATTTTCTGACCATCAAATCTAATACGGAGTATTTATTTTGTAACTTAGACATGGAATTACTTTTGACAAGCTCATCCACAATTTTATTGTTCGAGTTTTTCAGATTCCGCTTTCAGTTTCCTTTATGGAGGCTGCTCAAGGCTGTTCAAAGGACGTAGGATATGAAGCAAAAATCCATTGTACTGCCTGCCGTGAGTTCTTTATACTTCTATTTACTAGTTTGATATTCCCATTAGCAATGATACACAGTTCAACTTTTTTTCTTTCTAACATAATTTAATAACTGTGTATCTTATTTTTTTAGAAGTCAGTTTGACTTTAACTATGATCACGACAAGCTTATCTGATAAACCTCGTAATTTGAGGTGTTTATTGTTAAATCTACTGTATGTATCATCTTGATAAAATTATAGTTACAGAAATTTCAGTCATTATCCCGTTTTTATAGGCTATCTTTATCTCCTAGTGTAGTTATCTTGGTTTCCTGTATTTTGATATGAGATAACAATTTTGATTTTAGATCTCATAGCAGAAATTTATGCTGTTATCTAGATCTCATAGGGCTCACTTAATCATGCTATCGTTTCTATGTTTATGCATTGAGGTTATTACCTTGTTTCTGACATTAGTTTTGTAATAAATTGAACTGCTGTTTAAATAGATAATGAAGCATGTGACAATAATAGGATTTACATTTACGATCTCGTTTATCCTATACGGAACACCCTAGTCCCAGATGGGAGTTGAACCCTCAGTCCTTCAACATAATGGATGAGAGACAACTTGATACCGCTGTCCGAAAGTGACTTTGGTTGAAGCCAACATTTACAACAGTCTTACCCTAATTGTTATGATCCCACATTGGCCAAATATTGGATTGGTTGATGGTTTATAAAGTCTAGGTGTCCCCTCCTCAAACAAGCTAGCTTTTTGAGTGTGTTCTACACTTGGACTTATGAACCGATACGAGCCTAGTATGAGTAGGTTCGTATCAATTGGTATCAGAGCTAGCCCTACCTTTCGAGGTCCCAAATCTGGGAGTGGTGGCCTATGGAGTGGTGGCTTGGACCCAAATAGGGGGTGCCAACCGTGACCAACGAGGACGTTGGCTCTTCGAAGCCTGGGGTATTGTTACGATCCCACATCGGCCAAATATGATATTGGTTGAAGTCTAGGTGTCCCCTCCTCAAACAAGGTAGCTTTTTGACTGAGTTCTACACTTGGACTTATGAACGTATACAAGCCTAGTATGGGATAGGTTCATATCAGTAATAAGTTATTATACACGAGGATGTTGTCTAAATATAGGTTTAACTCTGTTAAGCTTGCGGGTTAAATGAGGATGCAGTTATGTTTCATGGTGTCTAATCGTTTATGTAACTACTGTTCATTGTATTTCTTAAAGTAAATAAAACACATTTCATTAGTTATATTAGAATAAATATTGTTTCTATTTGAAAGTGGACGATATGAATGTCTTTTAAGACTCTGGGTTTTTGTTAAATGCAGATGGGAAGGGTTACACAGAGGGAGTTTGTCCAACTTGTAAAGGCTCTGGGACAGTACCCAAAGATATCTATGGGAAAGTAGGTGTTTTCTATTAATCAACAATATATTGCAAACTTCATTGCTCTAACCAAGTTGATGAATATCTGGGGGCTCTTATCTGTCTTTGTTCAAAATCAGTCAAACTTCGAGCGTAGTAGATGCAGCACTTGTAAAGGGTCAGGTCGTGTGAAAAAGGTTTGACTTCTAATATTGCTGGATGGTTTAGCATATATTTTTTATTGGAGAGAATACTGATCAATGCCTTTTTTGCTATAATTTGGTACAGGAAGACTGCAGCTCATGCAAAGGGTCAAGAATCGTGGAGGTATTCAAGAAAGTTAAAGTTACAGTACCCGCAGGTTAGTGTTAACGTTAATAAATCATTACAGGTTGAATTTTAAAAAATAATCTTCATATTTTTATAAAATTTGGTTGTATTATGAGCTTCGTAAATCAAATCCTTAAAAGGGGCAGATCTTGTGGAAACTAAAAGAGATATATTCTTTTGTGATGAATCTTTTATAAACATATGATGTGCTGACTATGTTTTAATTATTATTCCCCATGAATTAGGCGTAGACTCTGGTCATATCATATCAATACCGGGAGCTGGTAGTATTAATAAAAAGGGGGTACCTTGCACCTTAAATTTAAAACTGCAGGTAAATACTAGTTACTTCACGTATTTGTCTTATTTTTGTTTGATTTTTTTATTTATCATGATGCTTGCAGTGTTCATCTTTCTTTTTTTTATTGTTCTTTCATATAGGTTGCTGAACATCCTATTTTCAAGAGAATGCATTCGGATCTGTATGTAGATTCAGATATTACCTTCATTCAGGTGAGAACTGAAAGTTCTTGCTTTATCCTATGAAGAAGACACATCACATGTGACCAATGAACATTTTGATGTATTTTTTGTCTAAAATCAAGCTTCCTTTTTAAAAACAATTAGCGTTCAAGTGTTTAGAAGCTGATATTATGAATTTTGTCATCTGAACATGTGGAAACACTAAACACTGTGTTCTTGTTTTCCTTCTGTGTGATACATGTCGCAAAACCGTTTTGCATAGAAAATCGTCTAAAATCAGGCGATATATAGCTTTTGCTATGTCTCTAATTGATAAAAATCTCAAAAATTGACAGGCTATTATTGGAGGTAAGGTTGCGGTACCAACTCTAAATGGAATGATACAAATAGAAGTGAGTTTTCTCTTTCCCTGCTAATTATTAGATTGCCCTGAATATCTGATATTCTGTCTACTATTTTTATGGTCTTCTTTTTTATAAAATATTCCTGAACACTAGTATATGAACGGGGGAGAACGTATGTTCGAACCCAAGGGGACAGTCTACAGGTAAGAGCTTGGGAGTCCCCGTTAGAAGTCTCAAGTTTAAATCGCTTTAGCTGCGAACTCCGATTGGGGTCACCCACACTAGCCATATAATTTGCAATTGTGGAGGGCTAGTGATATGCTAGGCTCCATGGGTCTTTCTGGGTGGTGTGTGCAGTCCGGGGTGTACCTGCTAGGTCACCAAAGGTGGCTGTGATAGGATTTCCCTAATGTGGAATACCTATACAGCAAGTATTTTGTATATTTCGTATTTGTGGAGTAACCTTAGAGTGATAGTAGGTTGATGGTCATATGTGTAATAGAGTACTATATTGCTCATAATGAGAGTTTTGGCAATGTAAGTTGTCAGTTCATATCTTAAGCCACATATATAAAAACAACACGAGGGCTTGTTAATACTGATGTAGTTTGGATTTTTAAGATTATTCCAAGAGATTCAATTAGATATCACTGTTTCGATTCTTGGATTAATTTGTTTAAAGTTATTCTAAATATCCATTGATTATACTTCTGCAGATTCCTAAAGGGGTTTTTGAATATGGATACATAACAAACCTTTTTCAGAAAAGCAAAAAAGGATATGTAACAGTACTAAGAGGCAAAGGTAAATAGTTTATGTGGAAGAAGATTACCTTTAATGGATTCTTGTTCCTCTTTTCACACACACACACACACACACACACTAGTTATATAATTTCTATATCAATATGACAGGCTTGCCAAAGATGGGTTCTATGATGTCCCATGGAGACCAGTATGTACGTTTCTGCTTTGATTTTCCTGTGTAAGTATTCAGTTTGTTCGAACCTGTAAGTTATGTCATTATATCTATACTATTGTGAACATAAACTAGTTTTTGCATGTACCAGTTTTCAAAAAATTTGCTGCAAATTCATCCCTATTTATTAAGAGAACGGAAGTGTCGCCTGTTCTAGAACAAACTATTGTGAAATCTAGCTTGTTATGTGATGTAACCGCCGAAAATCCGTGTATACCAAAAGAGTATTTATAAAGAATGAAACAAAAGTATGGCTTATTAGTACTGACTTGAAATTCTAGGACTCTTTGTGCATGTGGCATGAATATATGACTATTTATGGTATTAACAATATTCAGGGCATTGAGTGATCGTGATCGTGCTATACTTAAAGAATTTCTGAAGGAGGAAAGCTCAGCTAAAGGAGATTCGTAAGTGTTTTGGTCACTTGTAGGATTCTCTGATTTTGTTTATATTTTATTCTGGTTGTTTTCTATTTTAGTGTGCAACATTTGATGGAGTGGAAAGTTATGTGTGTTTGCTTTTGAATGGGTCGATTTGGTTGCTTATTATCATAGATTTATAAAGTATTTATAAAGTTTAATGTAATAATAGTCATGACTCAAAAAGTAGGCATGACATATGATTTGAAAACTGAAGTAAGCATGTGATTATCGATTCCATAATACCAACAAAAAAAATTTACAGAAAATTTTTATGACTTTTTATGCAACATTTGACATGAATATATGATTCTTTCTTGCATTAACAATACTCAGGGTACTGAGTGAGAGTGATCGTATCATACTGGAAAAGTTACTGAACGAGGAAACTGATACGACAAAAAGATCAGCTAATAAAAAGTGGTGAGTTCCTTAACTCCTTGCAGACATGTCTCTGGTTTTATTATTGTTGGTTGTTTTCAGTTTTAGGGTATACACTTAATTAGAGGCGGAAATGTATGCGTGTTTACTTTTCAATTGGTCGATTTTGGTTTCTCGTTATTTTCGATGGGTAAGATAGAAAATTTGCTAAAAGAAACGGATCAAAGGGGTTGTTAAATTCAGGTAAAAGTTTCTTACAACGTTCTAAATTGTTTAACCCAGAAAATTCACATTATTGGTTGACACTTTGACTGTATATTAAAATTTGAAGATACAATTTGTATTCAAATATGAGGGTATATTTTGCTTTATGTGATAATTATTATTCTGAAGTTGATCTACTTGTTGACTTGCAGGCGGTTTCATTTTAGCATAAATGGGCAGTTTGATTTTACCATACATCCGATCATCAAAAGCACGCTTAAAGTATCGATGCTAATTATATTTCTTCTGTTCCTATCAAGTCTTTGAGCTAGAATGGAGGCCTGCCGATTGCATTTTGGAGCATTTGTGAGTTGTGACACAAATTGCTTCCGCAATACTTGTGTCATGACTTGTGCATATACCACCCTGGAAGTAAGAATGATTGAGGAGGTAAACCTGAACTAGATAGTTGCTAACAACACGGTCGTTTTCTGGGGTTTCTACTGTTATGATAGACTTTGTGGTGTTGATTTTCTGGTTTTTTCAATCAGTTTGGATGATAATCTAGTTAAGAATTTTGGTTTCTGTTTCTTTATGGTTACTACTGTAACAAGAGCTAAATAGTCCCAAAAAAGAGAAGAATTATGAAGTGACACCTCGATATTATTGACATCAAAGTTGGTTAAGTATGATACAGTAATAGTGGTTTTATGACTTTATCTGTTAAAATGTGGTTTTAAGCTGCTCAATTCATTTGTTGGTCTCAAATGTCAGACCGTAAGAATATATAACTTCTAAATGTTTTATAAACAATTAATATTAAATAGCTTGCGATAAATTCATTTACTAACTTCTTCCATGCCTAAAGTCGTTATCCAAAAAAAACATGTAGTCGAAGAATATTGTTCATCAAAAATATTGTTCGAAAAGTGACTTAAACTCTAAAGGGGCGTTTGGATTTTTGGTATTCGGATATTTGAATTCGAAGATGAAGGTTCGTTTGCTTTGAAGTTCGTATGAAGAGTTTAACTCACGGTGGAGATTGTTAGAAAATGAGTTAAACTTTAGGGTCTGTTTAGTAAATTTGTTTAGCTTGTCCAACAAGTTTGTTTTAGCCTATAAATAGGGATAAATTGTTTTAGTTTTCTTGGTAGCTTTCGTATTGTAACTTTGGGTATCTAATAAAAGCTTCCGCTTCGTTTGTTCGATCTTGTTTGTTCGTTTGATTTATCCAACAAGTGGTATCAGAGCTTGGTCGATTCGAGATGACGAAAAAGAAAAAGAAAAAAAAAATTCGGTGTTTGTTCAGATTGAAGTTCGATTGGGTTTGTTTGAATATTTGTTCGCAGTAGATATTGTTTTTGTTCATCGTATTGGTCGACTTGGGTAAAAGCAATTTAAAGATTGCTTTTGTTTTTGGGTTTTTCACCAACCGTATTTAGTTAATCGATTGTATTGGTCATAAGGTTTTTTTTTTGGGCTTCAACTTGGATTTAGATTTTGTTTGTCTACCTTTGGGCTTTTCTCATGGTAGGTTTTTAGGTTATTTGTTATCTCGTGACTAGATTTTTGAAAGTGATTTGTTAAGTGAAAATTTGGTGGACTATGGCTGTTTTGATTAGTATCATTAAAGATTAGGTTATGTGGTGGTTTTTGAACTTTGCAATTAAAGAACAGTGACTCGAAGATTTTGGTTATTGTTTATTGGTTTTGACTTTTAACGGCTTTGGTTGGTTTAATTATTGTCGAAGTTAGTTTTTGGATTTGATTTGAAAGATCGGTGTTATGGTTTGGCGTTTGAAGACCTAGTAATAATCGGGTCGTTTGGAATTTGTTCGATCTTTCGGAAAATTTGGGATCTTTATTCGTTGGGTTTTTGAGTTGGTTGCTCGAATTTGATAGTCTTTGGTGAAGATCTTTTGGGGCGATTTATTTGTTTGGTTGACCGTTTTCAGGTTCGGTCGTTTGTTTGGTAGATCGTTTTCAGGTTCGATCATTTGTTTGTTTGTTTGGATCGTTTTCAGGTTCGATCCAAGATCGTTTTCAGGTTCGATCATTTGTTTGTTTGTTTGGATCGTTTTCAGGTTCGATCCAAGATCGTTTTCAGGTTCGATCCAAGATCGTTTTCAGGTTCGATCATTTGTTTGTTTGTTTGAGATCGTTTTCAGATTCGATCGTTTGTTTGTTTGTTTGTTTGTTTGATTGTTTGTTTGTTTGAGTCGATCGTTTATTCGTTCGTTCGTTTGGAATTCCGAATTAAGACGGAATGTTCGTTTGGTTTGAAGTTTCGAATAGAGTTGAAGTCACGGTGGAGATTGTTCGAAAAGTGACTTAAACTCTAAAGGGGCGTTTGGATTTTTGGTATTCGGATATTTGAATTCGAAGATGAAGGTTCGTTTGCTTTGAAGTTCGTATGAAGAGTTTAACTCACGGTGGAGATTGTTAGAAAGTGAGTTAAACTTTAGGGTCTGTTTAGTAAATTTGTTTAGCTTGTCCAACAAGTTTGTTTTAGCCTATAAATAGGGATAAATTGTTTTAGTTTTCTTGGTAGCTTTCGTATTGTAACTTTGGGTATCTAATAAAAGCTTCCGCTTCGTTTGTTCGATCTTGTTTGTTCGTTTGATTTATCCAACAAATATGATTACATGGTACTCGTCGCTGTATTGCGCAGATACTTTGTTAATATTATATTATTTAGTTTTAACCTATTTTAACTTAATCAAAGAATTAAAGAGAACGGGTGGTTAACCATCTGACTTAGTTCAGTTGGCCACCAAGGTTGCACTAAGTGCTTTCTTTGGGGGAGGATTTCTGGAGGTCTTGGGTTCAAGACCTGCCAAGGGCCTTTCAGGCGAAGCGGATAAGGAGTCTAACTTAACTAGGCGCGAGTTCGAAGAAGACATTCTTCCGCTTGGATGTCATTGCACGACTCGACTCACTAACCACTAACATTTGCCGTTCTAAAAAAAAAAAAAAAAAAAAAAAAAAAAAGAGAACGGGTGGTTATTATTTATTATGAGGCCATATTTTAAGCAAAATGAAAAAAAAAATCAATTTTAATGTGAGTATTTGTATTAACAAATAGTGAGAAGGTACTTATACTGCTCTCACCTCTTAAAAGACCACTAGACTCATGAGCTTTTATCTGAAGGTTGTAAGCTTCATAAGAGACAAGCTCTTTAAAATTTTGGAGCATTGTTCTTGAGCATCACAATGGGTTTTGGGCCCTGTTGTCCTGACAGGATTAAAGCGTTCGGGCTCAAGTTGGCCCTGCTTGTTCGAATGTGTCATGATCGGACTTATACACGAACACAAAGAAAACTAATTTCGTTAGCCACCAATGTCTTTAGAGCACATGGTACGGGGCGTTTTCGCCCCGCGACGCGAGTTACCATACCCCTGTTGGCGTTTTCGTGTCTCAAGCCGAGGGCACGACGCGAGTTTTCGCACGAAAACGCGAGACACGAAAACGCGAGACCGTACCCGGTCTCGCGTTTTCGTGTCTCGCGTTTGCGTGCATAAATAATTAATTTTTTTTTTTAAAGAAAAGTGGGCTCAATTTTCCCCCCACGGCTCAAGCCAACCAGGGAGCCATGATTTTAGTGTTGTGGAGATTTTGGTGTTGTGGGATCATTTACCCACCACACACCATACCCCTTGAAAAACCTCGTGTTTTCCCACGGCTCAACATGAAAACTCAACACCATACCTCGTGCTCTTAGTTACCAATTTATAAACAAATACGAACTAAGAAAAAAAACAAAATTAAAAGCCAAATTTACCAAACGCCCCTTAAAATTAAAATCGATTTTCTAAACTATCCATATATCAAAACGTCAGCTAATAGATCTCAGTCAAAAAAACAGATGAGCGTTGATAAACGAAAATGAAAACCGGAAGTAAAAGTGAAAATGATAGCAAATGTATTTTAGGTATTGTTTGATAATAAGTTAAATGACTATAAAAAGATTAAATCTATTAAATTATAGATTTACTAGTTATAACTCTTTTGCATGCACAAAATTTCAAATAAATTAAATTTAACTTAATATTTTATTTTAATATAGTAATATATTAAAAAAAAATCGTGTTTAATATTTGACGAGTGTAATATTATTAGGTTATAAAGTGTAAAGGTATCTGTTATTTTTAACTTATTGAAAAAGTATGAAAATTTATAATTTTTACTTAACACCATCTAATTTTTATAAAATTTAACCACAAAAGTTTATTTATTACCTTTTTTTTAAAGATTTTTTTTCACAAATTTGACACTTATAATTTTTTGTTTTTATTTCCATCAAATTTCATCATTATTTTTTTTTAAACTTTCATCAAATAAGAAATTTTTTAGGTTTTTTCTAAAAACATAAAAACAAAAAAGAATAAATCAAGAGAATATTTCAAAAAAAACATTTTTTCAAAAAAATCTTAAATTTAGGGGCTATTCAATTCCTGTTAGGTGCAAACAACCTTGTAGTGGCCACACTAACCTCCTGAAAAGGGAGGGTTTTACCTGGTTTGAGTCTGTGTAGTGGTGGGCTCAAACCCCGTGGATTAGTCGGCCAATATGTTGGAAATCACGGTTACCAAAAAAAAAAAAACTTTTTATATTTTTTTGTTTCTGATTTTCTAGATAAGGAAATAGTTCTCTTTTCAAAAGAAGAGTTGAAAATTTTGAAAACTTGTTTAAATGAAATTGTATTTTTCATTTTCCAAATTTCATTTCATTTCTAGATAAGCGAATAATTAACGAAAACTTAAAAACCTGAGGAAAACGTAAAAAAACCGACGAAGATGTAAATAACTGAGGAAACTTAAATTTACGTTTTCGCCAGTACTTTTACGTTTTCGTCAGTAAATTTACGTTTATGTCAGTAAATTTACGTTTTACCCAGTATTTTTACGTTTTCGTCAGTAAACTTACGTTTTTGTCATTAATTTTACGTTTTCGTCATTAATTTTACGTTTTCGGCATTATTTTTACGTTTTCGTCAGTAAATTTACGTTTTTGTGAGTATTTTTACGTTTTTGTCAGTATAATTACGTTTTCGTTAATATTTTTACGTTTTCATCAGTATTTTTTTCGTTTTCGTCAGAATTTTCACGTTTTTGTCAGTATTTTTACATTTTTGTCAGTAAACTTACGTTTTTTCAGTAATTTTACGTTTTCGTCATTATTTTTACGTTTTCATCAGTAATTTCACGTTTTCGTCAGTAATTTTACGTTTTCGTCAGTAAATTTGCGTTTGGTCAATATATTTACATTTCGTCAGTATTTTTACGTTTTCATCCGTATTTTTACGTTTTCATCCGTATTTTTACGTTTTCGTCATAATTTTTACGTTTCTGTCAGTAAATTTAACGTTTTCCTCAGTAAATTTATGTTTTCGTCAGTAAACTTACGTTTTCATCAGTAATTTTACGTTTTCGTCATTATTTTAACGTTTTGGCAATAACTATAAATTTTCGTCAGTAAAATTCCTAACCAAAACGTAAATTCCTGACGAAAACATAAAATTACTGACGAAAACGTAAAAATAATGACGAAAACGTAAGTTTACTGACGTAAACGTAAATTTAGTGACGAAAACGTAAAATTACTGATGAAAACGTAAGTTTACTGGCGAAAACATTAACTTACTGACGAAAACGTAAAATTACTCACAAAACTAAGTTTACTGGCGAAAACGTAAAAATACTGATGAAAATGTAAATTTAGTGAAGAAAACGTAAAAATACTGATGAAAACGTAAAAATACTAATGAAAAATGTAATAATGACGAAAACGTGAAAAAACTGACAAAACTTAATTTTTTTTCAAAAAAACGTAAAAAAGTGACGGAACGTACAATAGGGTTAGAAAAATATATGGGAATATGTTTTATTATTATTTGGGAAAAGAGATAGAAAAGTGTAATATGAAGTTTTCTTGTTTTCTATATAAAATTAAAAAATGAAAATTTCTTGATTTTTGAAAAATATGGAAAAAAGATGGAACTAAACATGTTTTCTATTTTTACATTTTCGAATGAAAATTTTTCGAGAAAAATGAGGGATTTTTCTCCAACTAAACACACCTTTAGATTTTACTTTACAAATAAAAAGATTTATTAGTGACTTAATAGAGTAAGGTACTAAGGTGTATAAAAATATTAAGTAATAAAATTAAAGTTGTATGCATTAAGAGATCTAAGTGTGGCAACGAGTGACCCTCGCCACTCCAATAGTCCTATGTGGCATTCGCCATCTCCTCGCCACCACACCGCCTACCTTTGCCAAAGTCTCGCAGTCGATCTTTCACCAATTACATGAGTACACAACGAGAATAAAAACAAGAAAAAGTAGAGCCCACAGTAAAAAGTTGTTAATGCATGTGTGACACAATCTTGTAAGTTGGAGGGTTTGTTTGTAAATATTTCTATATTCTGCCAAGTTTGTTTGTTTTGATTTGTGTAGGGACTTAAGTGTAATAAGGGTTTTTTGGCTCGAGTATATAAGCTGGAAAAAGCTGATGGTTCATTCATTCATTCACAATCGTTCACACACACATATCATTCTCTCTCAATCGTTCAGTTACGACTTGGGGTTCTCATCTTGGTTTTACACAGTTTCTGTTAAGATCTTTTTGATCTTGTTTCTTCAGTTTGGTTAGGTTTCGATAGTGTGAGTGATTGTATAGATTGATAGGATCCACCTAGTAGGGACTATCTTGATTTTTGTTTGTAATCGTTTGGTGAACACCTGTGTTAGGGACTCATCTACTTGTGTTTATTGTTATAATAAAAGAAATCACTAAGGGGTGGTTGGTTGAGTGATTCAGATTTGATCTTGCTGGTTTTGATATCATTTTAACATGGTATCAAATCCCTAGGTTGATTCTTGGAGCTCGATTGGTGTTGATCTTCATAATAAGGGATTTCTCTTGAAACCCTAATTTTTGGGGGGGGTTGATTAATTGGTGGTTATTGGAGGTTCTTGTGTTGTTAATCGTTGATTAACGTGATTCTTGATCGTCTCTGAGGGTCGATTTGAAGAAACCCTTATTTTTTAAATTTTAAGGTTTCTTGATCTGGTTGATTTGTGGTTAATTGGGGATCATTCTTGTTGATCTTGGTATATTCCGCTGCTTATTTCGCTCTATAAATCTTCTTTTTTCCCTAAAGTGAATCATTCTTGGTCAACGGGGAGCAAACAGGCTGATTAACATTTTGACCTACCACCATTTGAGTGGTTTAAATACCTGCTCTGGTCAGTCTCATTCTCGTTGGCAAGTTTTGAGGAGCTTGGGTGTGAGTTTGTTATTTCTATTTTTTTGTTTGGTAGTTTGTTTTTTTATGTTTCTTGTTTGGTATTTGTTCTTGTTTGGTTTTCTTGTTTAATCATTATGGCTATTCTCATCAATGCTTTAGACCAGAGTAATCCTTTTCATTTTCATCCTAATGACTCTAATTGTACTTCTATTGTATCTGTTAAGTTGTCTGGTGTGGAAAATTATAGGGTTTAGGCATCTGCTATGAAACTTGCTTTGCAAATTAAGAGAAAACTGGGTATAGTTGATGGCAAGGGCGGACATACTAACAAAGTTTGGGGGGCGGCGCCCCCATAGCTAGCCCGATAAAATGAGATTAGTGTAAATTTTCTCTGATTTTAAGCATTTTTCGAACGTGCCCCCACCCATAAACCAAATTGCCCCCCACTTACATATTAAAACACAACATTTAACTCTCTAACACCTTATAAATCCCTGTTGGAAATACGTTTTTCGTATTTAGAAAGTCTCGGTCACTCCAACAATGTAGTTAAGGGCTCGCAGTATACTTTAGTTATATTTTATGTTAGCCCGACCCATGGGCATGTTCATGGGCCGAAGGCCTAATTCCACTAAGGGACTTGGGTATATAAACCCCTTTCCTTCATGGAAAGGGGTGTTGGTTGTTTCATTTTCACTTAATACATTTCACACATTTTCTCCTATCTCTCTCTCTCTACTTTCTCTCTCTAAAAACATCAACCCTCTTGATAGATCATATATTACCAAGTTTCTACAATTGGTATCAAGAGCCATGGGATGAAATAGAGGTTGTTTTGTGTTTGTCATGCTTATTTTAGTGTGTTCATGTGTTTTTGATTGATTTTTACTGATGTAGAATTTTCGTACACGTTTTAGGAAAAACGCGTATGAGCGGCAAGTATTAAACTCGACGATTTAGGAAAACCGACAAGTCGAATAAATGCGGGTTCGTTCTCGAAGGAGGTGTGTGTATTTAAGTGTGCCAATTATATAAAATCAAAGTTTGGATTAGTGACGTTTTTGGTTTAGAAGAGAAAAAGTAAAGACGAGCTACGACTACGATTACACTACGACGTAATGACGTAAAACGCGAACGTAAATACGTAAACGTGACAAAATTGAAAATTAAACCTAAAAATTAATTAAAAGTTAAAACTAAGTCTAAAATAATATAAATAATAATAAAAATTCAATAAATAAATTTTAAAACCTTCTATTAATTAAATATTCAATTTTAAATGCTAATTAAAGCCCTAAAATTAAATATAATTAAGAAAAAGCCCAAAATATTATTTTATTTGACAAATAACTCACTTATATTATTTAAAGACTAAAAAGTATTTTTCCTAAATTTTTAAAACTATTTTTCTATTTCTAAAATACTAAAAACTATTTTTAAGCTAAAATAATGATTAAAAATATTAAAATAATGCTAAAAATAATTTGACAATTTTAATAATCCTAAATTATACTAATGAACAGTAGAAAAATGAAAAAGTTTGAAAAAAGTAAAATTTTCCACTAAAAGACAAAACAGTTTATAATTAAACCCTAATTAAACTAAAATTAATTCTAAAAATTAATAAAAAAGGTGAACAGTGAAATATTTTTTAACTAAAAGTCTTAAAATATATTTCTAAGTCTAAGAAAATTTGTAAAACTGAAAAACATTAATTTTTGTCACTAAAAGACAAAAACAAAATATTAAAAACTAATTTAAAATGCAATTTAATCTAAAAAATAATAGATGAACAGTAACAATAAAATAAATTAAACAAAAAAATCAGAAAATAAATAAGAAAAATAATGAAACAAAAATCAAGTTCTAAATCCTAATTCTGACCACTAAAGACAAAAAAAAGTAGATAACTGATAGTGACATGTTGGATGGTTTGTTTGTTTGCTTAGTAGTACCAATAATGACACTAGCAGTGGGAACTTGGTTCCCACTGGTAGAACAAAATCAAGGTCTGAATGGCAATAAGCTTAGGAAAGCTTATTTGATGGCTTTTTCTTGGACAATAAGGCACCCCTACACTCAGTGGAGTGTAGGGAGTCTATATAAACTAGAAAAAACACAGCTTGTTCACACAAATTCCACACAAAGGCCCAAAAATCAGTTGCTATGATGGTGGTGAGTGTCTGATGAACAGTGCTGGTGTAAATGGCTTCAAAAACGAATTTCAAAGCTCCAAAAATTGATGGCTATCTACCCAAACAACAAATTAGCTACCCATAACCCTAAGCTAACATCATATCTAACAACATACAAGATTGGTGGTCAAATTTTTGCTAAAACAAGGCAGTTATGACCCTTACTGATTTTTTAGGCAGTTTTACACATGCAAACTTGTTTTAAGCATACCAAACTTGAAGATAACTAACAACAACTCCTAATACTCACATATAAGATATGTTTAAGCAGATTTAAACCCAAATCTTGTCACCAAATTCAGTTTAACCCTAGTCCCAAACACTCCTTTATATTTCTGAAAATGAAATTAACAAACAAAAAGCTTGCAAATCTTAATTATACTGACTTAGACCTATCTAAACAAGCACATAACAGCTAAACAAGCAAGATTACACAGATAAATGAACAAGTAAAAAGGTCAAACTCAAAATCATGCTAAATCACAAAATCATCACATAAAAATCTATTTCTAGGAGGGTTCAAGCCCGTTACCTGGTGTGGTTAACATCCAACCACACAAAGGACAACTGAGGCCTTCTCCTATAAGCTGGAGGCTTATGTCTGACTTGGTGATAAGTTGATGTAGAGAAAAACACAAATATCTTCAAGAATCAGTTATGAAATGAAATGGAGAACAAGAGACTGTATGTTCTTGTGAACCTGCCAAGAAAACACAATGAAAGTGAACCGATACAAATAATGATAAGCTATGAGCTAGGCTTATTGGTTAAGCCAGCTTATGGTGTAGCTTATGATGAGGAAAAATGGAAAATCACTTTTTCAAACTGTAAAGCTTTAAAAACTCCTAAAATCTTGACAAGAATCTTTTGGATAAGCTGAGACCAAACCCCCAATCCACTTTCACTTCATGTGGGGTTTGGAATCAAGCTAATAAAAATCTTTTTCAAAACTAAGAAATGAACTTTTCTGAAAACGTATTATAAACTGAAATTTTTGGAATCCTTTAAACTAACTTGCATTAAAGATAAATTTAAACTAGGAAAGACAATAAAAGATGAACTCAGTTATGCACATTTTAAAATTTTCATTTTCATTACTTTTAAGAAAAATACACAAAAACTGGAACAAAAGGTTGAGCTACAAACTAGCTCCCCTTTTATACTGAAATATAGAACTTTCTAGGCTACAGGTGAAATACTAAAACCCTAGCAACTGAATTCCCTCTTATGCCCTTTGAATAATTTGAATCTTGGTCAAGCTATGGCTCACATGTGATGAAAGTGATAACCAGATGTTCTCTGATTGATCTGGGACGTTAATCTCAAACTTTCGGACCAAGAATTTGCATTGGAGACGTTGGATGCCTGTGAGATTCGTTTGTTGCCAAAAAGAGTGAAGCAGGGTTGTCCCGTGTGGGGTCCAGGGGTCACGGGTCACAAATTTTGGGTGTGGGATGTGATTAGGTTAAGCTAAATTAAAGTTCTGGAGACTTTGAAAGCTAATTATCAAGTAAAGATCATGGGGGAAATTAGGGTTCTTGGTCTGGGTATTTAGGAAGATTAGGGGTGATTAGTAAACAGTTATTGTTTCTCGCCCCCAATTAATATATAAAAACGAATTTAAAAAAATGGTTAATAAATATTAAAGGGGGTAGTGGGTTTTGACGTGGAGGTTGAGGAGGTGTTTGATTGGTGGATGGGAGAGTGGATGATGACGTGGTGGTCTGGGAGTGGGTGAGGGGTATTAGGTTGTCGGGGTAGGTTAAGTAAAATGGGTTTGTTGGTTAAAATTTTTGGAAAGTTGGCAGAATTGACCCCCCTGTTAAGTTACTCTCTTGAACAGCTTTGCATAATTAGTCCTCATCCATTGACATTGTTAGTCCTTTATGCATTTCACCATTAGTCCTTGTGTAACTTTGGAAGATTAAAGGACTAATATTGAAACTTCAATCAATTCTCAAGGGCTTTTCTTGTAAGATCTTCAAACTTTAGGGACCCCATTTATATTTTTGGATATTTGAGGGGTATAAAGTGTCATTCTTCAAAAGTTGAGGGACCAAACTTGTACAATCTTCAAACTTCAAGGGCATTTTTGAAAAATTCATTCTTCGGGCCCGGTTCTTTGTGCGACTTCGTTTCCCGTGTTCGTTTTTGCTTCATTCTTGTGATCATTTGTTGATTTCACGATATCCGTACCTAAAATACACAATGAACAAACACAAGCATATATTTGGGTATTTTGATGATATTTTTAGCGTTTTAAGCCCGATTTGGACGATGAGACTATGTATAAATACAGTCTCATCACTCCCCCATACTAAACCATTGCCGTGTCCCCACGCAATGCTAGAATTAAGTATCGTAGCACTTCCAAAATTCATTTTATGATGACATTTATTGAAAATGTAAACTTAAATAAACTACTACACGTATTTTAGACATAATGTATTGTTTTCATCACGATTAAGTGACTTTTGGGATCATAGAATAAGAACACGTGAATGCTTCGTTAGAAATAATTTCGTCGTCCTCGATTTTCACCCAATTCCATGCTAAGCATGTAACGAGATCATTGTTATTATAAGTTAGCAACACGATCATGTCTCATGAGTGTTAATTACGAACCTAAACTCCCTTATTCCTACTTGGTATCTCTTATATTTTATTTTTGTCTTAATGATCACGAGGATACAGTATTGACTTATGCGTGAATAGAGATTAAGTCTAAAAATAGAGTTTTAACGGTGTAACCAAAATCATTAAATTAATAATTCACCCTAATAGACAACGATGTCAAAAAATTAAGTCAACAAGAAGGATCGATAAACACGGTTTTATAACGGTTTTGAACATGAGACTTATTACCAAGACTTTTATACGCCCCCTAACGGAAGGGCCTTATTATCATAGGTTTACCTCCATCTTTTATTCAACTTCGCCATGAAGCTTTTATTATGACTTTGGTCTTGCCTTGCCTTTTATTATCCGCCTCATCGGTGGTTTTATTAGCCAAAGACGTATATCCTCACGCTAAAGCGAATTTTGGATCTTTAAAGCTTCAAAGATTAAGGCATAATTCACTTTCAATTTGGGCATAGATTTTTCGGCCTTGTGAGCTTCAGATTTTTGCTTAATTTAGGTGAGCACTTGAAATCTTATTATTAGGTGAAGCTTTCGATTATTCGGGTGCCAATACTTCAAAACCGTGACGCTGGCGAATCCTCAATGTTTTCCCAATTTAATTACATGGAAGCTACTAAAACAAATTAGAAACCAACAATAGTGACTAAACCGCTAAATCAATATTTATTAACAATTTATTATACAAAAGTGTGGGGAGAATAAGCTAATAATTACTACATATGAGATCGTGACGATTACGAGACTTATAAATAACTCTATCATTTCTCGTCCTCATTTAAGAGACTTAGCATAAAAAGTTAAGGAATCGAAGCTAAGTGCTCAACACGTACGGTCGAGTCAAAAATTACTCTTATTCTCACCATCGGAAAACCTACATTCGTGTCTTAAACACTTATGAAAAATAAGAAAAATTTTAAAATTTGGCCATTTTTAGCCTTATTTTGCAACAAAACGATGAATATTGGATTGCGTGTTGACGTGAGCAAGGTGAAGTATCTACTCACCCCCCATACTAAAACTAAACATTGTCCTCAATGTTTCGAGTCTAGGGGTGAAAACACCCCCATACTAGAGACGAAGTCGAATGCTTAATCTCGAGCATGGAAAGGGTAAAATGAATAACCTAAAAGCCGTTTATGAATTATGCTAATAAGATAAACGTTAGAACATAAAAGGATATCATCGGATATCGGAATCTCCAAAGGAAACGATCGAAGCTCGAGTGATTCGTAAACGAACACGAGAGGCTTCAATGATGACGATGAACCTAATGAATCACAATTACAAACAACCACGAAACAAAGGTTGGAAGAGCACAAGTCCCCTCGTTACGTTAAACTAAGAAAGCGATAATATTTACAAGGATAAGCATGAGAATCCCCCACGAGGCACCTTGTTTTTGATAACCGAGTCAAAAGCTCGACTCGAATCCCCATAAATGTGATCATTTAGGGATAATCTTGGTATGGTAATTTTTGGTGGGGCTTACATGATAAACAATGCCCAAAAGTACGTTGAGTACTTTAAAAACCCGATACACGAATACCGGGGTCAAAGATAGCGTCCTCGTTTTCGGATGAAAGACGAAACAACGCCACTCCAACTAGAACCCCAATGGGGTAGAAGAAAATAGATAAGAAGTAGAAAGGTGGGGCAATGGGTAAGTCAAACTTATGAGCTACTCGAGGTAGACTCACACCAAGAAAATAGATAAGTTTTCCATTTATTGCATCGGTGGAAGACCGAGATTTCCCTTTACAAGAAATTCCAGGATCGTAAATCTCGTCCTCGGTGGAAAAATATGAGGGAAAATAAGGGGCTTCCCCCATACTAGATCCACACCAACCGTCGTCAAAAGGAGTAGATGAGGTGGTAGCACTCATAACACGATGTGATGACGGAGTTAAACATGTAGAAAATTCTTTTAAAACATTTTTAAAATCCTTTCCTTTTTCATCGTTTAAAAACTCTTTATGAAAACCCGATTGAATAATGTCGAAAATATTTGGCGTGTCAAATTCAAAATTCGTCGCGCTAAAAATCCTCACATTTAAGTCATTGGTGGAAGGGGGTGGCGGATTATATAAGTTCTCAAAACGTCTATCAATAAAGAACACCGCCCCCTCGGGGTCAACATACTCGTCATCCTCATGAACGTCGATCTCATCGATTTCTTATCAAATATAGGCTTGTCAAACCAAGGTTTGTCATTCCCCTCCTTGAGTATTTTAGAAACTCTCTCGAAAAGATCACGATCAAGCACAAAACCATCATTCTTTTGTGGGGATTGTTGATAAGTTAAATCCTCACGAATGTGGTAAATGTAATTCTCATTTGAGGAGTGTTGATTAGGTAACTCCTCGAGAATTGGATTTTTTATGGTCACATGAGTTGGTTCGTCATCGAAAATAAGACGTTCCAACTCATTAAGTTCATCCTCGATTTTGGAACGATCGACCTCACTCGTAGGTGGAAGTGGAGGCAAAAGAGCTAGCTTTCGTTCAATGATTTCCTCAATCTCGGGATCAAACTCGTAATCATCGTACTTCACATGAGAAGAGGTCTTTTTAGGAGAATCCTCAAAAATAGCATGTGGATTTCGAAGTACGTGATCAATCTCGGCAAAATCGCCATCGTCATCGTCGAAGAAAGAGTCGATGTAAGCACTCACAACCATGGTCTTACAAGTCGAATGACTATGCTTAGGTGAATTTTCTAAGACGAGAGGATCGATGTCAATAAAACCTTTAGCCTCAACGGGTGTTGGGCTAGGCAATGGAGGCACTTCGATGGAGTTAGAAGTTGAAGCCTCAAAGACGTGGTCCTTCGAAGGTGGTGAAGACGAGCCCATTTTGGTCATTGTTGTGATGGCACTAACGTCGCCCTTCGGAATTGGTTGTTCACTTGTTTCATCGAATGCATCCCAAAATGAATTTTCATTCATAAATTTAGACATATCCTTTTGAATTAGGTACACGTATTCTGTATCATTAAAATCCTCATCTTTAAAACCGTTCTTATAAATTTTTTCAAAACATGCATTAAGCCTCATTCTTTCCGCTAAAGTGAACATTTTGAAATCATTAGGTTTAGAAACATTAGGTTTTGAAACCTCGGTTTTTTCCTTATCACAAGACACTTGGGATTTACTCGTGAAAAAGTCCATTTTATCCTCCCCATATCTCATAGTAAGTCTCCCCTCGTGAACGTCGATTACGGTTCGAGCCGTCGATAAAAATGGTCGGCCTAAAATAATGGGACATTTAGGGTCACACTCGTAATCGGATATAACGAAATCCGCGGGAAAAACAAACTTTCCAACTTTCACAAAGACATACTCGGCTATTCCAATTGGTATTAATGCTGTACAATTTGCAAGCTCGATTGTCATGTTCGTGGGGGTAAGATTAGGCAATCTCATCAATTTCCAAAGAGAATGAGGCATGAGATTTATGCTAGCACCTAAATCGGCAAGGGCTAAACATCCCTCAATCTCGGAAAAATCACAAGGTAATAGAAATTGGCCCGGATCCTCTTCCTTTCTCGGCATATGCCTTTTGGGTTTTTTAAGAAGGATCGAAGCACAAGTTTCTTCAAGGGTTACTTTGGTAAGGTCGATAAAACTCTCTTTTTGAACCGTGGATGGAATTTGAGGTACACGGGGGTGTGCACTCTTTTCCTTGGTCGCCACTTTCACCCCATCGACTTTAGAACCATAAGACGTCTTAGAAGTCGAGGGTTGAGAAGAAGGAACAACTCGAAATCCTTCAAGGTTAGGGGTAATCATACGACCTTTCTCACGAGACGAGGCGGCTTTACATTGTTCCTTCGGATTTGCAACGGTGTCACTAGGTAACGAACTCGACGAAGCACCCGAGGCTTTGTTCATAATAGCCAAAAACATCTTTTTTATGTCAATTTGTCCTTGCTCAATCTTCGTGTTTTGAAGTTTCAAAGTATTTGTAAAGTCGTTTTTCAAACTACCAATTTCTCCCTCTAATCGTCTCATATTAGCCTCATTCGTTTTCATGTAATTTTGAAAATCGTTTGACGAACTATTTTGATTAGAATTAAAGTTCCCTTGGTTTTGATTACTTCTTTGAAAATTGTTTTGATTCCCACTTGAAAAATTGTTTCCTTGATTGTTGTTGTTTGAAAAATTCGAGTTTTGATTATTGTCTCGATTTTGCCAATTCAAATTACGACCTTGATTATAACCTTGATTATAACCTTGATTTTGATTTGAAAAATTTCCTTGTTGATTATTTCCTTGAAAATTGTTTCGGTTTTGATTAAAATTGTTGCCTTGGTTATAATTGCCTTGTTGTGATGGACCCGCGTTATTTTGATTGTGAAAATTGTTGTTTCCATTTAACGCACTCACATTCAACGTTTGGCCATCCGTAGTCGCACACTCGTAATAATTATGAGGTCCACCACAAAACGTACACGATGTCTCAACCGCTTTCACCGTAGCGGGAGCGTCTTTCTTTTGCATTTCAATGAGAAAAGACGTAAACACATTCGTCAACTTGTCGACTTTCGCATCAACTCTCTCAATGTCGCAATTAGAATTACTAACATTGGCGACATTGGCAACACTCGGTGCGTTGCGGAGTTGGTAAACCTTGGATTGATTTTCGATAATTATCAAAGCATCTTTCCAAGTTTTACACAAAAAGTTGCCACCGGCGGCGGAATTCAACGAATCTTGTCCTTGAAAATTAAGACCGTTGTAAAACGTATCGATTTGGTGCAACTCGGAAAAACCATGGTGAGGACATTGCCTAAGCAATTCCTTAAAACAATCCCACACGTCTCTTTTTGCTCAAATTTCGTAATTTCATTTTTGAAAAACGTCGTCTTAGACGGTGGGAAAAAATAATTAACGAACTTGGAGACGAGATCCTTCCACGTAGTTATTGAATTAGGTGGCTCTTTCTCGTACCAATCCTTGGCGGCACCATCGAGCGAGTACGGAAAAAGCATAAGCTTGACGACATCGGTGTCGACGTTCTTAAACTTGCTCGTGGCCAAAAGACGATCAAAATTCCGAATGTGGTCGTGAGGGTTATCGGCTTCACGACCTCGAAACTTTGTAGCTTGAATCAACGAAAGCATTCCGCTCTTAATCTCAAAATTCTCCGCTTCGATAGCGGGAATTATGATCGCGTCTCCATAACCCTCGGTGGGCGCTTGGAGCAATTCCATCATCGAACGATTGTCGGCCATCTCCTCTACGGTCTCTTCAACAACGATATTAGGAACGTCGGTTTCTAAATCTCGTCTACGTCGTCGATTCCTTCGATTACGATTGCGTCGATTCGAAGCGTCGCTAGAATTAGAATAATCCTTCGATCGAGTGCGCATGCACTAAGCGTAGAATGGGAGGTAGCAAAGAAGATTCTTTTTGCGGTTTTTTAATTTTTCAATTTTTTTGGTTTTTGATTGTTTTTTAATTTTTTTGGATTTTTGTTGTATTACGTAGACAAAAATCTACAAACCTCCCCTCGAATCGATCTTCTCGATTAAAGGAGCCTCAAAGAATGAAAACGATCACGTGGAGTGAACGCCTTCGATGACTTTAGAACGTTGGTGGAACACCAAAACGTTCAAGAGAGTTTAATCTTGAAAACAAGCAAATATATATGATTTGGGCGGCAAACCCTCGATTAGCCCTCTTTCTCAAAACACACACAAGCAAGCGGGGGAAACGAAGCGGCGCTAAGCACTTAAGAGCCTTTTTCCCTTAGGTCGTGAAATACAACCGCCTTATACCCACCTTATTGTTTGTGTTAACTGAAATTAAGCCTCACGAAAGTATTTATCTATTTTGCCTTTAAACTTTTGCTTTAGATTCGAATACAATGATCGAGTGATGAAATCCCGAATCAAGGTTGCGTTTTCACGCTTTTGGAGTACTTGTATATTTATTGTTCAACGTAAGTACAATATAGTAATAATATTCACAAGAAAAACGAAAACGATAATGGATATCTACAATATAGTAAAAGTTGTTGTGTGTTTAATTTAAGAAAACTAAACACGATTTATTTGGATACTATAATATATTAATGAAAAATAACAAAAATGAGTATGTACGATATTTACGCTTTCCAAAAATGAAAAGCAAAAATGCACTACTCACACAAACACGATAGTAATAATGGCACACTAAAACACCTCCCCGGCAGCGGCGCCAAAATTTTGATGTAGGATTTTCGTACACGTTTTAGGAAAAACGCGTATGAGCGGCAAGTATTAAACTCGACGATTTAGGAAAACCGACAAGTCGAATAAATGCGGGTTCGTTCTCGAAGTAGGTGTGTGTATTTAAGTGTGCCAATTATATAAAATCAAAGTTTGGATTAGTGACGTTTTTGGTTTAGAAGAGAAAAAGTAAAGACGAGCTACGACTACGATTACACTACGACGTAATGACGTAAAACGCGAACGTAAATACGTAAAACGTGACAAAATTGAAAATTAAACCTAAAAATTAATTAAAAGTTAAAACTAAGTCTAAAATAATATAAATAAGAATAAAAATTCAATAATAAATTTTAAAACCTTTTATTAATTAAATATTCAATTTTAAATGCTAATTAAAGCCCTAAAATTAGATATAATTAAGAAAAAGCCAAAATATTATTTTATTGAACAAATAACTCACTTATATTATTTAAAGACTAAAAAGTATTTTTCCTAAATTTTTAAAACTATTTTTCTATTTTTAAAACACTAAAAACTATTTTTAAGCTAAAATAATGATTAAAAATATTAAAATAATGCTAAAAATAATTTGAAAATTTTAAAAATCCTAAATTATACTAATGAACAGTAGAAAAATGAAAAAGTTTGAAAAAAGTAAAATTTTCCACTAAAAGATAAAACAGTTTATAATTAAACCCTAATTAAACTAAAATTAATTCTAAAAATTAATAAAAAAGGTGAACAGTGAAATATTTTTTAACTAAAAGTCTTAAAATATCTTTTTAAGTCTAAGAAAACTTGTAAAACTGAAAAACATTAATTTTTGTCACTAAAAGACAAAAACAGAATATTAAAAACTAATTTAAAATGCAATTTAATCTAAAAAATAATAGATGAACAGTAACAAGAAAATAAATTAAACAAAAAAATCAGAAAATAAATAAGAAAAATAATGAAACAAAAATCAAGTTCTAAATCCTAATTTTGACCACTAAAGACAAAAAAAGTAGATTACTGATAGTGACATGTTGGATGGTTTGTCTGTTTGCTTAGCAGTACCAATAATGACACTAGCAGTGGGAACTTGGTTCCCACTGGTAGAACAAAATCAATGTCTGAATGGCAATAAGCTTAGGAAAGCTTATTTGATGGCTTTTTCTTGGACAATAAGGCACCCCTACACTCAGTGGAGTGTAGGGAGTCTATATAAACTAGGAAAAACACAGCTTGTTCACACAAATTCCACACAAAGGCCCAAAAATCAGTTAATGTGATGGTGGTGAGTGTCTGATGAACAGTGCTGGTGTAAATGGCTTCAAAAACGAATTTCAAAGCTCCAAAACTTGATGGCTGATGAGATGGCATTTATACATGATCTCATCGTTCTTTTCGGGCTTTAAATGCATAAAATGTCATAAAAATACCATATATATTCTTGTGTTTGTTTACTTGTGTATTTTAGGTATGGATATCGTGAAAAAGACAAAAGATCACAAGTTACAAGAAAAAACAGACACGAGAAACGAAGCCGTACAAAGAACCGGGCCCTAATCTTGGAATTCTCAACAAATACCCTTGAAGACTTGAAGACAAACAAGATTGATCCTCATTTATTGAAGAAATGACACTTAAAACCCTTGTATATTCATAATTACAAGTTTGGTCCCTTAAGTTTTTCAAAATTACACAAAAGGTCCTTCAACTTTGAAGAAATGGCAAGATTAGTCCCTCAACAAATCAAAATTGCCAATAATGGTCCCTCATGAAGTCAAAGATACAATGAAGACCTTTGAAGATCAAGAATGTCCAAGATCAGCCCTTGAAATATCTCAAAATGGCAAAAATAACCCTTGAAATCCTTTTTCCAAAGTTTTGTGCCAAAAGTGACAAATGGTGAAACTTATTTACAAAGGGGAATACGTTTTAAGGCTGAAATGCTTTGTTTACCAAAAATACCAAAGAACAAGGGCCAAAGGTGTCTATTTGAAACATTCAAACTGAAAATGCGCCAAACAAACACCTTTCCCCCAAAATCGGATCAAATGACTTACTGTTCATCTTTTACCCCACCCAGAATTACCACCACTTAAACTTAGGGTAAAATACAATTACCTTTGCACATGAGTGATTCACATGTGCAGAAACTCATCCAAACCATAAAACCCTTATTCCCACTCACCATGGACCCCACCCCCAATTCACGTTTAGCCAATCACATGACAACTTAGCCTCCAAGTTATCTGACGTGTCCAAATCAACAACCTAGGATCCTTGCTTCATTCCAAAGCTAAAATGAACAGCCTTGATCAAATTAGACAGCTCAAATTTAGAAAACGTCTAGAAGACTCAAGGGCACAATAGGGAATTCAGTTCTAGGGTTTGTGAATAGTGTTTAGCCAGGCATTTGCCTATAAAAGGAGACCTCAACATGTGAGAGTCCCTTTGTTCCAGATTTTAGCTTTTAGTCTTTGTAATTCCTTTTTATGAAATAAAGTTTGAATTTCTTAAAATTTTGAGTTCTAATCTGTTATTTATAAAAGTTTGGTGTTTGAGAAGCTAAAATCTGAGTTCCATTATCCTGTTTGAAGGTTTTTGAGGCAAGGTTTTAAGTGATAAAGCTTGTGCATCAAAAATCAGAAGTTGGCATTATTTTTGATCTCACCTTGTGGTTTGTTCTTCTTAGCAGCTTGGAAGCTGGTACTTGTTTTGCTAGTACCTCAGCTCAAACAATCCAAGGCCTGGATGTAGGTCTTGGAGGTTTGCATCTTCTTTCCTTTTCATTTTCTCTTTAAGTTTCTGATTATTTGTGATTTTTGTGGATTTATGCTTGAATCTGTGTTATTGTGGTTGATTATTGTTGATTTGGCTTGGTTTGATGTTATTGAGGTGTTATTGATCTGATTTATGGGTTGAATCTTCATAAGCCTTTGAAGATTTGTGAAATCAAGTTTTAAAAGGGTGTTTGGGATTACTGCATAAGTTGGATTTGTGGTTTGCTAAGTGCTTGTTTTGTGTAAGCAAGAGTTGGTATCTGTTGTTTGGGTGATATTGTTCATCTGTTTGCAGGTTTTGAGGTTTTGAACACACAGATTCTTGAATTGGCTATAAAATCTTTAAAACTTGGTAAAATTGGCTAGGATTTTGAGGACACCTAGATCTAGGCTTAGGCTAGGGCTAACAAGTGCTAAATCATAGTTAATCACACCAGGGAAGAAGGATTTGAAGCTTAAAATTGGATCAAGTGTCAAGTATATCAGCAAAACTTGTCTACATATTGTTCTTTGTTCATCAGAAACATTTTGTGCTTTGATCTTGCTATTTACTTTGATTCAGTGTTTGATTCTTGTTGCTTTGTGTTTATTGTTACTTTATATAGCTTGTGTATGCATCCTGTTAAGTTTGGTTGGCTTATTATGCTTAAATCTGCTTATTAAGTGCTTAACTACTTATTTCCCTATCTGGTGCATATCTGGTGACTGTTTGGCTTATTGTGGCTTATTGTGTGAACCATTTTGTGATTTTATTGTTGCTATTGACTCCTTGTGATTCACTGATCACAAAGGTGCCTTTGTTTCCAATTGGATCAAACCAGAACTCTCAAATAAGCTTGGTCAAATAGTCAAAGCAGTGGGAACTCCTTTCCCCTGCTGGTTGCCACTGATAGTGTAAATTTGGTGTCAGCTTATTAATAAGCTATAATAGCTTATTCCAACCTGCAACAACTTTGTTTTTGTAATAGGTGCTCATATTTTGACCCATTTGTTCATACTGGAGCATTTGGGTGTTTGACTTTAAGGTTTGACTAGAAAACCAACCCATTTGACTTTTACATAAGTTCATTTGTGCTTATTCTGGCTTATTGGTTGTGCTTATTGGATTTTTGTTGATTGATTTTGCTTATTGAGTCCATTTGAAAGCTTTTGCAAGTTGAATCAAGTCCTGAGGTGCATTATTTCTCAAAAACGACTATTTTGTCGTTTTGTGGATTTTTGCTTTTCTATTTTCTGGCTTATTGAGTGTGCTTTTTAGAAATTTCTTTTGACAGATCTCTTAAGCATCCTAAAAGAGGGTTGTGTGTCAAATTAGAGCTTATGGCATTAGCTTATGGCTTAATGGGCTGAAAAGCCCAATAAGAATAAGCTTTGTGTTCAATAAGCTGTGATAAGCTCACATTCAGCTTTTGGGCCTTTAGAGTTTTGTTCTTAGAATTGAATTTTAAGTCAGATAGGGCTTTTCCAAGTCAATTGGGCCAAGTTTGACTTTTTGGGCCCAAAAGCCCATTTAGGTTGACTGTTTTTGGATTTGGCCCATTTGAGGGCCTATTAGGGGTATTTTGGTAATTTCACTTTGATTTTCTGATTAATTAGGTTAAAATAAACTAGTTTGCAAGTTTTTAGAATTTTTTATAATTTTTGGATTTTTAATATTATTTTATTATTATTTTTAAAATTTCACATTTTCCAACTTTTTACATTTTTCTTAGGTTTAATACATTAAAATAGGAATTTAGCAACTTTTAGAATAATTTTATCACTTTCAGAATAATTTTTATAATTATTTTAAGTTTTAATAGTTTTTAAATCATTTTAAATAGTTTTTATTAGTTTAAAAATTTCTAAAAATAGTTTTTAATCTTTTTAGGTCATTTTAGAGGTTTACCAATTGAAAAACCTTTATTTGGGCTTTTTGATAATTTATTTGATTTTTAGGGCTTTAATTAGCATTTAAAAATTGAATATTTAATTATTTAAAAGGTTTGAAAAAGTTTTGATCATTGGTAAACTCTTAGTTTATTATTTTTGATTTTTGGTGAATTTTTGGTAATTTTTAGAATTTATTTTTATTTTTGTGATTTTTAAGGTTCTACGTTTTAACTTTCTAGTAGTGATTTTTTGTTAATTTTTATTTTTACGTTTTCGTCATCTTCTTTTCTAATCCCCTTCTAAACCAATCATTAATCACAAACTTTTACAAGTTTTTCACAACACATATACCTCCTTGGGAAACGAACTTTCATTTCATTAAGGGTCATTAGTGTTGATTTTCCTAAATCATCACTTGATACTTACCGCTTTTACGCCTTTTCCCTAAAAGGTCGTATTTTACCACAATCATTTTGGCGCCGCTGCCGGGGAGGTGTCTCGTGATTAATTTGCATTGTTGTTTTTAATATTAACCAAATAGTATTTGTATTAGTAGAACTCTACTAATACGTATTATCGGTTTTCTTGGTTTTTCTTGTACAAATATTATTACTATATTGTATTAAGTATCACAATAAATTCACAATATCTCCAAAAGTGTGAAAACACAACCTTAATTGGGATTTCATCACTCAATTATTGTATTCGAATCTCAAACAAAAAGAAAAAGGCAAAAATAGATAAATACTTTCGTGAAGCTCGATTTTGAAAAATACAAACTATAAGGTGGGTATAAGGCGGGTATTATAAAATATACCCTAAGGAAAAAGGATCTTAAGTGCTTCGCGCCGCCTCGTTTCCCCGCTTGCTTGTGAGTATTTTGAGATTGAAGGCTAATCGAGGGTTTTGCCGCACAAAGTATTATTACGTATAATATATTTGCTTGGTTTTCTTTGTGATTAAACCCTCTTAAACAATTTGGTTTTCACCAAAGTTCTAAAGTCATTCGAAGGCGTTCACCCCACGTGATCGTTTTCATTCCTTTGAGGCTTCTTTAATCAAGAGTTTGATTCGAGGAGAGATTTTGTAGATTGTTGTCTACAAAGATACACCAAAATCCAAAAAAAATTAAATATCATCAAAAACAAAAAAAAAATTGAAAATTCACAAAACAACCAAAAAAGGAATCTTCTTTGCTCACCTCCCATTCTTCGTGAAGTTTATGATCACTCGTAATCAAGCAAAACGAGCTCGTAAACGACTTCAAAAGCAAGCCAATCAAGAGACGTTGATTGTTGAAGAACCTCCAATTGTTGAACCTATTGTAGAACAAGAAGTCGTCATGGCTAATCGTACTATGATGGAGTTGCTACAAGCACCCACCGAGGGTTTTGGAGAGGCTATTGTGATTCCCGCCATCCTTGCGGAGAATTTCGAAATTAAGACGGGTTTAATGTCGATATTGCAAGCAAATAAGTTTAGAGGTCACGAGAAAGACAACCCGCACTATCACATTAGGAATTTTAACCGTCTCACCGCCACTAGCAAATTTAAGGATGTTCCACATGACGCCATCAAGATGATGTTGTTTCCATACTCGTTGGATGGACCCGCAAAAATTTGGCTCGAGAAAGAACCGCCAAATTCGATTTTGACATGGGCCGATCTCGTTTCTAAGTTTGTGAACAAGTTTTTTCCACCATCTAAAACAACACACTTGAAAAATGAGATTTCACGATTTGTGCAAAGAAATAATGGAAGTTTTTCAATGGCATGGGAACGCTTTAAAGAAATGCTACATGAATGTCCACACCATGATTTTACGGAATTGCATCAAGTGGATACTTTTTATAATGGGCTTAATGATCATGAACGAGATTATTTGAATGCCGCCGCGGGTGGTAATTTTTTGTGCAAGACGACAAATGAGGCTTTACAAATCATTGAGAATAGATCTAAGGTTTATAACCCTCGTAACACACCGAGTGTTGCCAATATGGGTTCGTCATCTTCGTCACAATCGTCTCGTAGCATTAATGCCTTACATGATGAAGCTAATGAGGAAAATCGGGTTTTTGATAGATTTGCTAATCTTATGTCCCATTGGAAGGCTCAAGAAGCTTCCAATTCCGCTTCGGTTAAAGCGGTTGCTAAGAGTTGTTTATCTTGTGGGGGAGCTCATGATCTTTCCGAGTGCATTACCGCGGATGGTAACACTTTGAGTGCTTATGTAGCAACGGGAACTTACAACCAAAACGGTCAAGGTTCCCGCCAAAATCAAGCTCCACCCAACCAAAATGTTAACAATTATCGAAACAACAACCAAGGTAATTACCAAGGCAATTCACGCAATTACAACAAGGGGAATTATCAAAGTGGGAATGGACAAATTTCTAATCAAAACCAAAACCGTGATTTTCAAAACACTACACAAGGTTTTCAAAATGCTCACACTAAAATTTTGCAAGGAGAATTTTTGGATTATGCTAAAGCAAATGATGCTAAATTTGATAACATGCAACGTGAGATGATTAGCTTAAGATCCGAGTTGAAAAACGAGCTAAAAATGAACTTGCTAATGAACTCAAAACTCATGCAAACAAAATGGAAGGAAATGTCCAACGTCTACAACAAAATCAACAAAAGATGGAATTAGGACAACATGAGATTAAGCAAGAGTTATTAAAAGCGGATGCTAGGCAATCAAAATTTGAAGACCGAATGGCTAAAATGTTTGAAGCAATCATGTGTAAACCCTCTTCCTCGGGTGGTCTTCCTAGTGATACCATTGCAAACCCGAAGGGAGAAATGAAGGTTATTACTACACGAAGTGGTAAAACTTTCAAGGAACCAATCTCTCGTCCAAGTACTTCTACGGAGAAGGAAATCGAGAAAGAACCCGAGGTGATGGTCGAAAAGGAGCACATTACAATCCCACGAAGTACCGCTCATCCCACACCTACGGTTGAACCAATACCAATTGTGGAACCCGAGTTTCCAAGGCCATTGCCTAATGACCAACCCACACCACCTTTACCCTACCCTTCGAGACGAAACAAAGAGAAAATGCAAGAACGTAACAAACAACAAATCTAGCTTTTTATAAAAATGTTTCAACAAGTGCATTTTGATGTGAGTTTAGCCGACGCGTTGTTATATATGCCTCGTTTCGCTTCCACTTTTAAAAGTATGATGAGCGATAAGGAAAAGCTTTCAAAGCTTGCTAATTGTTCTTCGGTTTATCTTAACCGCATACCGGAAAAAGTTGGTGATCCCGGAAAGTTTCTCATTCCTTGTGACATACAAGATATGAAATGCATCGCCTTGGCCGATCTTGGTGCGAGCATTAATTTGATGCCATTTTCCATTTGGAAATCGCTTTCGCTTCCGGCTCTCATTCCTTCGAACATGTCCATCGAGATGGCCGATCATTCTACGATTATGGCATGTGTAGTAGCCGAAGATGTTTTCATGAAAGTGGGGAAGTTCTACTATCCCGTTGATTTTATAGTAGTTGACATCCCCGCGGATCCTCAAGTTCCTCTAATTTTAGGTCGATCATTTTTGATACTTCGAGATCACTTATCGATGTTCATGCAAGAACTATCACTTTGAGATTCAACGAAGAGGAACTTGTTATAAACGCTACTCAAAACTCGAAACCTTCTCATGTTTATGCAATCGCTACCATCAATCACATTGACATCTTTGATGTGGTTTGCGATGAGTTTTCACAAGAAGTGTTAGGTTTTTCCGATAGCTCGTCAAGTGGCAATCCCACTATTTTGGATCCGATTCTTGCTAATTCCACACCAAATCTCACTCCATTCCAAGGAGGCGATTTCACTTCAAATGAAATCGACAATGAAGATGAGGTGTTGATTAGTGATGATACTTCTATTCCACCATTTCTTTCGCCGATGGAAGTTATGAGTGTTGAACCAAAATCTTCAATCGAGGAACCACCTATCCTTGAATTGAAAGATCTTCCTTCTCACCTTGAATACGCATTCTTGGAAGGTGATGACAAGTTGCCGGTTATTATTGCAAAAGGTCTTGCTAATAATGAAAAAACCGAGCTCTTGAAAGTTCTTAAGGCTCATAAAGGGGCAATTGCGTGGAAAATATCCGACATTAAGGGAATTGACCCAAAATTTTGTACTCACAAGATTTTAATGGAGGAGGACTACAAACCCGCAATTCAAAGTCAAAGAAGGGTGAATCCCAAAATTCACGATGTCATTAAAAAGAGGTCCTTAGACTCCTAGACGCGGGAATGATTTATCCTATATCCGATAGCCCATGGGTGAGCCCTATCCATTGTGTCCCTAAGAAGGGAGGAATGACCGTTGTGCCTAATGAAAACAACGAGTTAATTCCCACTCGTGTTGTGACCGGTTGGAGGGTGTGTATTGACTACCGAAAGTTAAATGACGCCACTCGTAAAGACCACTTTCCTTTGCCCTTCATGGATCAAATGTTGGAGTGACTTGCGGGAAATGAATTCTATTGCTTTTTAGATGGTTTTTCCGGTTACTTTCAAATTCCTATCGACCCTCGTGATCAAGAGAAGACTACGTTTACGTGTCCTTATGGAACGTTCGCTTATCGTAGGATGCCTTTCGGACTTTGTAATGCACCCGGTACGTTTCAACGGTGTATGATGGCAATTTTTCACGATATGATAGAGAAGTCGATGGAAGTGTTTATGGATGACTTCTCGGTGTTTGGTAATTCGTTCACGTCATGTTTATCTAATCTCGAGCAAATGTTGAAACGTTGTGAAGAAACCAATCTTGTGCTTAATTGGGAAAAATGTCATTTTATGTGTAAACAAGGAATCGTCTTAGGACATAAGGTGTCGAAGGCGGGGATTGAGGTCGATAAAGCTAAGGTAGACGTCATCGCCAAGTTGCCTCATCCCAAAACCGTTAAGGGAGTTAGGAGTTTCCTAGGCCACGCGGGCTTTTATCGTCGTTTCATCAAGGACTTTTCAAAAATTTCTCGTCCTATGACACACCTTCTCGAGAAGGATGCTCCTTTTAACTTCAATGAGGATTGTGTTAAGGCTTTCGAAACTCTTAAAAGGAAACTTACCGAAGCTCCCATTCTTGTTGCTCCTAATTGGGAATTACCCTTTGAAATCATGTGCGATGCAAGTGATTATGCTATAGGGGCCGTCTTAGGGCAACGTTATGACAAGCATTTCCGTCCTATCCACTATGCTAGTAAGACGATGACCGAGGCTCAATTAAAGTACACCACAACGGAAAAGGAATTCCTTGCCGTGGTCTATGCTTTTGAGAAATTCCGACCTTATCTCGTCTTAACTAAAAGCATCGTGTATACCGACCATTCGGCTATCAAGTATCTCTTAGCTAAGCAAGATGCTAAGCCGAGATTGCTTCGTTGGATGCTCCTCCTCCAAGAATTTGATGTCACCGTGCTTGACAAAAAAGGAGCCGAGAATCTAGCGGTCGATCATCTCTCTCGTCTAGAAGATCCTCACAAAGATGTTTTCGAGAACAAGGAAATCACCGAAACATTTCCTCTTGAGACTCTCGGTGTAGTGAATTCTAAAGACACAACCCCATGGTTTGCCGACATTGCAAATTACCATGCGGGCAATTTCATAATCAAGGGTATGACGACACAACAAAAACGAAAATTCTTTCGAGACGTCAAGTTCTATTTTTGGGACGACCCTTATCTCTTTCGGATTTGTGCGGATCAACTCGTTCGACTTTGTGTGTTTGGTGCCGAAGCTTCTAATATCCTTAGAGCTTGTCACGAGGGACCCACGGGTGGTCACCACGGTGCTAATCTCACGGCTAAGAAAGTGTTCGATGCCGGTTTCTTTTGGCCTTCTATCTATCGTGATGCACACGCACTTGTGAAGTCGTGTGATTCGTGCCAACGTCAAGGAAAATCGTCTCAACGTGATGAAATGCCGCAAAACATAATTCAAGTATGTGAGATTTTCGACATATGGGGAATAGACTTTATGGGGCCGTTCCCATCGTCTCATGGAAACAAATATATCCTCGTCGCGGTGGACTACCTTTCTAAGTGGGTGGAAGCTAAGGCTTTACCTACTAATGATGCTCGTGTGGTAGTGAAGTTTTTGAAGCAACTATTCTCTCGGTTCGGAACCCCTCGTGCTATTATAATCGATCGAGGAACCCATTTTTGTAATGACCAATTCGAAAAGGTTCTAAAGAAATATGGAGTTACTCATCGTCTTTCTACGGCTTATCACCCGCAAACGAGTGGGCAAGTCGAGGTTTCGAACCGAGCTTTGAAGAGGATTTTAGAGAGGTCAATTGGAGAAAACCGTGCTTCATGGTCCGACAAACTCGATGACGCTTTATGGGCCTTTAAGACCGCTTATAAGACACCTATCGGTTGCACTCCTTATAAGCTAGTCTATGGGAAGAATTGTCATTTGCCCATTGAGTTGGAGCACAAGGCATATTGGGGCCCTTAAGCATGCAAACTTTGACTTGAAGACCGCGGGAGATCACCGGAAAATACAATTGAATGAATTGGATGAATTAAGAGATAATGCTTATGAAAATTCATTAACTTTTAAAGAAAAGACTAAAAAGTTTCATGATTCAAAGATTAAAAACCGGGTTTTTAACGTTGGTGATCAAGTGTTGCTTTTTAACTCTCGTCTTAAGATATTTTCCGGGAAATTGAAATCTCGTTGATCGGGTCCGTTCACCATTACACAAGTGTTTCCATATGGGACCACTGAGCTAGCTCAATATGATGGTCCTAATTTCAAGGTGAATGGACATAGACTTAAGCACTACTTTGGTGGGGAAATTCCTTCAATGGTTGCCCTCGACCAAGTCACCTTCCCCAATGATAATTAGTATGAGGGGATCGAGTTGAGCTCATGACTCGGTAATCAAAAACGAGGTACCTCGTGGGGGAGATCCCATGTTTATCTTTTATGCTCACTATTCACTAATAAGGGGACTTGTACCTTTTCAACTCGTTGTCTCGTGGTTGTTTGTGATTGTGTTATCTAGATCATCATTATCTTCGATTGAAGACTCTCGTGTTCGTTTACGTGAGCCTCCATCGTTCGTTTGAAGAAGTTTTTCACGAATCCATGACATATCCTTTATTGTTCTAACATTTATCTTTTAGCATACTTAATAAACGGCTTTAGATATATTGTTGATCACCCTTTCCATGCTAGATCCTAAGCATTCGACTCTTCGTCTCTAGTATGGGGGTGCTCCACCTTTAGACTCGAAACATTGAGGACAATGTTTACTTTTAGTATGGGGGGGTGAATAGGTACTTGCTTTGCTACGTCCTCACGCTTTCCAACTTTCAATGTTTTGTTTTGCTAATAAGGCTAAAAATGGCCAAATTTTAAAATTTTTCTTAGTTTTATTAAGTGTTTTTAAGACACGAATGTATATTTTCCGTTGGGTAGAATAAGAGTTAATTTTTGACTTGATGGGCATTTGGAGCCATTTACATTCCTTAACCCGCTCAATTCAAGTTTTTCTAGACTTTTATATAGGGAGCTTTAAAACGCGAAAGTCTTAATTCATACGGGTTAAGAACAAGAACTTTTCGCAAGTTCCTATAATTGATTCTAGAAAGTCACTTATCAAGGGAACTTTAAAACGCATTCTCTAAACTTGAAAAAGTCCAAGAAAGTGCAAGATCCTATAGGTGGCTTGAAAACCCAAAACTTTGATTTGATATAGTCTTAATGAAAGCTAATCCAAATTTGGCTTAATTTTGACTTGCATGGCTAAGTATTCACGAGTCTCTTTAATTAGAGGTCTTTATATAGTGAAGAACGAGAAATGATAGAGTTAGACAAGTGATCATGCTAAACGTAGAACATGAAAATGTTCTTTCAAAAATTCATATGTTTTTAATTGTGGCTTTTTCTTCCCATAAGATCAATGCATTAGGAATAAATCATAATTGCAATAAGTAAGGTCGTACGATTTGAAAGGTTACTTAGCCTCTAGCGCAAGATCGTTTAAAAGTTGCTCGGGGTTGAATAGAGTTCATAGCCAAGGAATAACTTATTGAAGCGGGACGCGAAGATTGGCGATCATCCAAAAAGGCCCTAACAAGGCATGAGGAGCTCTATTTTTGCTAAAGATCCAAGATGATGTGAAGTATCATTATTCCTAAATCAATATGAAGGATCGAGACACACGACGAGAAGCAATTACTCCCCTAAAGATCAAGGAGAAAGTCTATCCAAAAAGACCCTAACAAGGTATGAGGATAAATATATCCAAGTCCGAAAAGGAGGCGGATCGTTGTATACCAAAATCCAAAGTAAAGATTGAAGAAAAATGATGAAGTCGTGGTCCTATATGAAGAATCTCTCAAGAACGTCAAGTGAAGAAATTCCAAATATATGAAGAGAAGACCATAATTTCAAGAACGTCTTCCAAAGATTTGAAGTATGAAGTACATGCCAAATATCGGTCCGAGAAAGGTCTCAAATCGTGAAACGAGTTATGCCAAGATATGAACTTAAGGAGATACACGAGAAGCCGTTTTAAAAGATTTTGTCCTTCGGCTAACTATTGATCAAATCGTGCTACTTTGCTTTCGGACTAATAACTACTCAAATAAGTCAATATGAATCACTTGTGATCCATGACAAATAGATAAAAAATGCTAGTAACCCATTTCCTTTTATAATAACTAGGATTGCGGGGAGAAAAAGTATTACACAATTTGGACGTATGAGTAGTGTTAGCATTGTGACTTGTACCAACAATGATCTTGTTTTTGCACTTAGCATGGAATGTATGACAATCAAGGATGACGAAATTTACTCTAAGGGACATTTACTTGTTTCTATTCTTTGACCCTAAAAGTCACTTTTTGTGATGAAAATCATACATTATGTCTTTACACATCTTCGTAGTATGTTGCAAGTCTTTTTACTTTTCAATAAAGACTAATAAAATTGAACTTTGGTGATGCTTAGATACTTTATTCTAGCATTGCGTGAGGGCACGGCAATGGCTTAGTATGGGGGAGTGATGAGATGGCATTTATACATGATCTCATCGTTCTTTTCGGGCTTTAAATGCATAAAATGTCATAAAAATACCATATATATGCTTGTGTTTGTTTACTTGTGTATTTTAGGTATGGATATCGTGAAAAAGACAAAAGATCACAAGTTACAAGGAAAAACAGACATGAGAAACGAAGCCGTACAAAGAACCGGGCCCTAATCATGGAATTCTCAACAAATACCCTTGAAGACTTGAAGACAAACAAGATTGATCCTCATTTATTGAAGAAATGACACTTAAAACCCTTTTATATTCATAATTACAAGTTTGGTCCCTTAAGTTTGTCAAAATTACACAAAAGGTCCTTCAACTTTGAAGAAATGGCAAGATTAGTCCCTCAACAAATCAAAATTGCCAATAATGGTCCCTCATGAAGTCAAAGATACAATGAAGACCTTTGAAGATCAAGAATGTCCAAGATCAGCCCTTGAAATATCTCAAAATGGCAAAAATAACCCTTGAAATCCTTTTTCCAAAGTTTTGTGCCAAAAGTGACAAATGGTGAAACTTATTTACAAAGGGGAATACGTTTTAGGGCTGAAATGCTTTGTTTACCAAAAATACCAAAGAACAAGGGCCAAAGGTGTCTATTTGAAACATTCAAACTGAAAATAAATGACTTACTGTTCATCTTTTACCCCACCCAGAATTACCACCACTTAAACTTAGGGTAAAATACAATTACCTTTGCACATGAGTGATTCACATGTGCAGAAACTCATCCAAACCATAAAACCCTTATTCCCACTCACCATGGACCCCACCCCCAATTCCCGTTTAGCCAATCACATGACAACTTAGCCTCCAAGTTATCTGACGTGTCCAAATCAACAGCCTAGGATCCTTGCTTCATTCCAAAGCTAAAATGAACAGCCTTGATCAAATTGGACAGCTCAAATTCAGAAAACGTCTAGAAGACTCAAGGGCACAATAGGGAATTCAGTTCTAGGGTTTGTGAATAGTGTTTAGCCAGGCATTTGCCTATAAAAGGAGACCTCAACATGTGAGAGTCCCTTTGTTCCAGATTTTAGCTTTTAATCTTTGTAATTCCTTTTTATGAAATAAAGTTTGAATTTCTTAAAATTTTGAGTTCTAATCTGTTATTTATAAAAGTTTGGTGTTTGAGAAGCTAAAATCTGAGTTCCATTATCCTGTTTGAAGGTTTTTGAGGCAAGGTTTTAAGTGATAAAGCTTGTGCATCAAAAATCAGAAGTTGGCATTATTTTTTATCTCACCTTGTGGTTTGTTCTTCTTAGCAGCTTAGAAGCTGGTACTTGTTTTGCTAGTACCTCAGCTCAAACAATCCAAGGCCTGGATGTAGGTCTTGGAGGTTTGCATCTTCTTCCCTTTTCATTTTCTCTTTAAGTTTCTGATTATTTGTGATTTTTGTGGATTTATGCTTGAATCTGTGTTATTGTGGTTGATTATTGTTGATTTGGCTTGGTTTGATGTTATTGAGGTGTTATTGATCTGATTTGTGGGTTGAATCTTCATAAGCCTTTGAAGATTTGTGAAATCAAGTTTTAAAAGGGTGTTTGGGATTACTGCATAAGTTGGATTTGTGGTTTGCTAAGTGCTTGTTTTGTTTAAGCAAGAGTTGGTATCTGTTGTTTGGGTGATATTGTTCATCTGTTTGCAGGTTTTGAGGTTTTGAACACATTGATTCTTGAATTGGCTATAAAATCTCTAAAACTTGGTAAAATTGGCTAGGATTTTGAGGACACCTAGATCTAGGCTTAGGCTAGGGCTAACAAGTGCTAAATCATAGTTAATCACACCAGGGAAGAAGGATTTGAAGCTTAAAATTGGATCAAGTGTCAAGTATATCAGCAAAACATGTCTGCATATTGTTCTTTGTTCATCAGAAACATTTTGTGCTTTGATCTTGCTATTTACTTTGATTCAGTGTTTGATTCTTGTTGCTTTGTGTTTATTGTTAGTTTATATAGCTTGTGTATGCATCCTGTTAAGTTTGGTTGGCTTATTCTGCTTAAATCTGCTTATTAAGTGCTTAACTGCTTATTTCCCTATCTGGTGCATATTTGGTGACTGTTTGGCTTATTGTGTTAACCATTTTGTGATTTTATTGTTGCTATTGACTCCTTGTGATTCACTGATCACAAGGGTGCCTTTGTTTCCAATTGGATCAAACCAGAACTCTCAAATAAGCTTGGTCAAATAGTCAAAGCAGTGGGAACTCCTTTCCCCTGCTGGTTGCCACTGATAGTGTAAATTTGGTGTCAGCTTATTAATAAGCTATAATAGCTTATTCCAACCTGCAACAACTTTGTTTTTGTAATAGGTGCTCATATTTTGACCCATTTGTTCATACTGAAGCATTTGGGTGTTTGACTTTAAGGTTTGACTAGAAAACCAACCCATTTGACTTTTACATAAGTTCATTTGTGCTTATTCTAGCTTATTGGTTGTGATTATTGGATTTTTGTTGATTGATTTTGCTTATTGAGTCCATTTGAAAGCTTTTGCAAGTTGAATCAAGTCCTGAGGTGCATTATTTCTCTAAAACGACTATTTTGTCGTTTTGTGGATTTTTGCTTTTCTATTTTCTGGCTTATTGAGTGTGCTTTTTGGAAATTTCTTTTGACAGATCTCTTAAGCATCCTAAAAGAGGGCTGTGTGTCAAATTAGATCTTATGGCATTAGCTTATGGCTTAATGGGCTGAAAAGCCCAATAAGAATAAGCTTTGTGTTCAATAAGCTGTGATAAGCTCACATTCAGCTTTTGGGCCTTTAGAGTTTTGTTCTTAGAATTGAATTTTAAGTCAGATAGGGCGTTTCCAAGTCATTTGGGCCAAGTTTGACTTTTTGGGCCCAAAAGCCCATTTCGGTTGACTGCTTTTGGATTTGGCCCATTTGAGGGCCCATTAGGGGTATTCTGGTAATTTCACTTTGATTTTATGATTAATTAGGTTAAAATAAACTAGTTTGCAAGTTTTTAGAATTTTTTATAATTTTTGGATTTTTAATATTATTTTATTATTATTTTTAAAATTTCACATTTTCCAACTTTTTACATTTTTCTTAGGTTTAATACATTAAAATAGGAATTTAGCAACTTTTAGAATAATTTTATCACTTTTAGAATAATTTTTATAATTATTTTAAGTTTTAATAGTTTTTAAATCATTTTAAATAGTTTTTATTAGTTTAAAAATTTTTAAAAATAGTTTTTAATCTTTTTAGGTCATTTTAGAGGTTTACCAATTGAAAAACCTTTATTTGGGCTTTTTGATAATTTATTTGATTTTTAGGGCTTTAATTAGCATTTTAAAATTGAATATTTAATTATTTAAAAGGTTTGAAAAAGTTTTGATCATTGGTAAACTCTTAGTTTATTATTTTTGATTTTTGGTGAATTTTTGGTAATTTTTAGAATTTATTTTTATTTTTGTGATTTTTAAGGTTCTACGTTTTAACTTTCTAGTAGTGATTTTTTGTTAATTTTTATTTTTACGTTTTCGTCATCTTCTTTTCTAATCCCCTTCTAAACCAATCATTAATCACAAACTTTTACAAGTTTTTCACAACACATATACCTCCTTGGGAAACGAACTTTCATTTCATTAAGGGTCATTAGTGTTGATTTTCCTAAATCATCACTTGATACTTACCGCTTTTACGCCTTTTCCCTAAAAGGTCGTATTTTACCACAATCATTGGCTATCTACCCAAACAACAAATTAGCTACCCACAACCCTAAGCTAACATCATATCTAACAGCATACAAGATTGGTGGTCAAATTTTTGCTAAAACAAGGCAGTTATGACCCTTACTGATTTTTTAGGCAGTTTTACACATGCAAACTTGTTTTAAGCATACCAAACTTGAAGATAACTAACAACAACTCCTAATACTCACATATAAGATATGTTTAAGCAGATTTAAACCCAAATCTTGTCACCAAATTCAGTTTAACCCTAGTCCCAAACACTCCTTTATATTTCTGAAAATGAAATTAACAAACAAAAAGCTTGCAAATCTTAATTATACTGACTTAGACCTATCTAAACAAGCACATAACAGCTAAACAAGCAAGATTACACAAATAAATGAACAAGTAAAAAGGTCAAACTCAAAATCATGCTAAATCACAAAATCATCACATAAAAACCTATTTCTAGGAGGGTTCAAGCCCGTTACCTGGTGTGGTTAACATCCAACCACACAAAGGCCAGTTGAGGCCTTCTCCTATAAGCTGGAGGCTTATGCTTGACTTGGTGATAAGCTGATGTAGAGAAAAACACAAATATCTTCAAGAATCAATTATGAAATGAAATGGAGAACAAGAGACTGTATGTTCTTGTGAACCTGCCAAGAAAACACAATGAAAGTGAACTGATACAAATAATGATAAGCTATGAGCTAGGCTTATTGGTTAAGCCAGCTTATGGCTTGTAGCTTATGATGAGGAAAAATGGAAAATCACTTTTTCAAACTGTAAAGCATTAAAAACTCCTAAAATCTTGACAAGAATCTTTTGAATAAGCTAAGACCAAACCCCCAATCCACTTTCACTTCATGTGGGGTTTGGAATCAAGCTAATAAAAATCTTTTTCAAAACTAAGAAATGAACTTTTCTGAAAACGTATTATAAACTGAAATTTTTGGAATCCTTTAAACTAACTTGCATTAAAGATAAATTTAAACTAGGAAAGACAGTAAAAGAGGAACTCAGTTATGCACATTTTAAAATTTTCATTTTCATTACTTTTAAGAAAATACACAAAAACTGGAACAAAAGGTTGAGCTACAAACCAGCTCCCCTTTTATACTGAAATATAGAACTTTCTAGGCTACAAGTGAAATACTAAAACCCTAGCAACTGAATTCCCTCTTATGCCCTTTGAATAATTCGAATCTTAGTCAAGCTATGGCTCACATGTGATGAAAGTGATAGCCAGATGTTCTCTGATTGATATGGGACGTTAATCTCAAACTTTGGGACCAAGAATTTGCATTGGAGACGTTGGATGCCTGTGAGATTCGTTTGTTGCCAAAAAGAGTGAAGCAGGGTTGTCCCGTGTGGGGTCCAGGGGTCACGGGTCACAAATTTTGGGTGTGGGATATGATTAGGTTAAGCTAAATTAAAGTTCTGGAGACTTTGAAAGCTAATTATCAAATGAAGATCATGGGGAAAATTAGGGTTCTTGGTCTGGGTATTTAGGAAGATTAGGGGTGATTAGTAAACAGTTATTGTTTCCCGCCCCCAATTAATATATAAAAAAGAATTTAAAAAATGGTTAATAAATATAAAAGGGAGTAGTGGGTTTTGACGTGGAGGATGAGGAGGTGTTTGATTGGTGGATGGGAGAGTGGATGATGACGTGGTGGCCTGGGAGTGGGTGAGGGGTATTAGGTTGTCGGGGTGGGTTAAGTAAAATGGGTTTGTTGGTTAAATTTTTTGGAAAGTTGGCAGAATTGACCCCCCTGTTAAGTTACTCTCTTGAACAGCTTTGCATTATTAGTCCTCAATTGACATTGTTAGTCCTTTATGCATTTCACCATTAGTCCTTGTGTAACTTTGGAAGATTAAAGGACTAATATTGCAACATCAATCAATTCTCAAGGGCTTTTCTTGTAAGATATTCAAACTTTAGGGACCCCATTTATATTTTTGGATATTTGAGGGGTATAAAGTGTCATTCTTCAAAAGTTGAGGGACCAAACTTGTACAATCTTCAAACTTCAAGGGCATTTTTGCAAATTTCATTCTTCGGGCTCGGTTCTTTGTGCGACTTCGTTTCCCGTGTTCGTTTTTGCTTCATTCTTGTGATCATTTGTTGATTTCACGATATCCGTACCTAAAATACACAATGAACAAACACAAGCATATATTTGGGTATTTTGATGATATTTTTAGCGTTTTAAGCCCGATTTGGACGATGAGACTATGTATAAATACAGTCTCATCATTTACCCAAGTTTCAAAATTTTTTCTTGTTTGTTATTCCAAGTGATTCATATATCTTCTACATAGTTGTGGTAGAGATTTGGGTTCTTTGGGTTGGTTAAAATCACGGATTTCTAGTCAAAAATCTCACTTTTTTACCTAAAGTTTCGGAACAGTACACTTATTGTGACATCATTACCTTGATTTCCATCGCAAAGGCTAGGGTTTATGTATTGCGATCAATATTGCGACCAGTATTGCGATAGAACTTTTTTTGTAGTATTGCGACAGATTCTGGTTTGAGGTATTGCGATCGAACTTGTTTTGTGGTATTGCGACAGATTCTGGTTTGAGGTATTGCAATAGAACTTGTTTGAGTTATTGCGACAAAACTTGTTCGTGTTATTGCGACATTATACTTAGTGTGTATTGCGACAGAATCTTGCTTGTTTTGGTATTGCGACAGAGTTACTTTTGAGACATTGCGACGGTTTGATTTTTGACATTGCGATAGATTGAACTTTTTGGGTATTGTGAAGAATTAGCATAACTTAGAGATTTTTCGACTTTGCATTTATTTGTAGATTTTAACAAAAACACACAACCAAAAGATAACAACATCTTGTTTTAACAACACTAAAACACTTAACCTTATTTCATTGCTCGGTCATTTTGGTAATCTTTCTTCAAGTGATCAAAAATGAATTCACATTCATTCATGCCTACAATGACATCGCTTACTGACCTTTCTATCATCTCGGGTACCGATACCCGTCCACCGTTGCTTACCAAAGAGCTATTTGAAGCATGGCAAGGTCGCATGATGTCTTATATTATGGGTAGACCCAGTAGGAGACTTATGGTTCAATCCATTGAGCAAGAACCACTCGATTTAGGCGAAGTTACTGTAGACAATATGACTCGGCCAAGGATATTTTCTGATTTAACACCTGTCAACCAAATCATGGCCGATGCGGATGAGAAGGCCGTTCAGACCATACTTCAAGCTCTTCCACCCGATATTTATCGTATGGTAAGCAAACCCAAGGTAGCAAAGGAACTTTGGGATCACTTAACGGTTTTGTTACAAGGGACTTCACTTTCCAAGCAGGAACACGAGTGTCAACTCTATGACTTGTTCGATAGGTTCTCATACATTCCAGGGGAAACACTTCATGACTACTACTGGCGCTTCACTACATTGATGAATGATTTGAATGTGTATAATCTAATGATTGCCCAGTTTCAACTCAACACGAAGTTCTTGAACATGTTACCCCCAGAGTGGAGCCAATACATCACTGACGTTAAATTAATTTGGGATTTGCACAAATTTGGATCAATTGTATGCTTTCTTGCAGCAACACGAGAATCATTTGATCTAGAAACGTATGTCTCAAAGATCTTATCCCGAACCTTTGGCGTTAATGGCAAATCATCCAACATTTTCATATAACAACACTCCGTATGCTATGGGACACCAATCTTATCATAAGCCTGTGTATCAGACTCCAAGCTTTCCTCAGTATTCGATACTACCACAACCACCTACATCATATCAACAACAATATCAACTACCAGCACCATCATCACAACATGATTCACATCAATCACCATATTCTCAACAACCATACTCTCCTTATCAACCTCCGTCAAATCCTGCTATCACATACCAGCAACAAGAAGTTCCTCAACCCCAGTATTCACAACATGTCAGTACTCCTTCCAGTGTGTATGTAGCTCTACCAGCACCAGTTTTCTACTGCGATGATGAGGTTCCAGTTCCTGAGTTCAAACAAGGGGATAATCCTACTGATGTACTAGCACAAATGTCTGCCTATATAACTCAAACGTTGAACAAAAGAGGTTACAGAGGACCATCTCCAACAAACAATCAGTTGAGAAATTCTTCTAACTCTTGTCAACAAGCAAAAATTCAAGATGGTAGAGTTACTGTGCAGCCACTTCAGGGGAGACCAAGTTCATCCAATACCGGTGCACGCCCATTTAACATTGCTCCAAGAGGAAACAACATTGGCAAAGTGAAGATGATCATCTGCTACAACTGCAAAGGGGAAGGACATATGGCTCGGGAGTGTAATCAACCAAAGAGGAAGATGGATGGTACATGGTTTCAAGAAAATATTTACTTGGTTAATGCTCAAGCACAAGGTCGAGAGCTCGATGAGGAGGAGTTAGCATTTCTTGCAGATCCAGGAGTTGCGGAAAATAAGGGACTAACAACGTCTTTCACTCAAAATGCAACATATCAGTGTGATGATCTTGATGCATATGATTCAGACTGTGATGACTTCAACACCGCCAAGGCAGCTCTCATGGCAAATCTTTCACTCTATGGGTCTGACCAAATCTCTGAGGTACCAAATACTACCAATGATACTAGTATTGTACCTTATCAAGTTGAGCAAGTGTCTGAGTATCCAGAACAACCTCCGGTAGTTAGTAATTCACACGAGGAGACAAACAATGATAGTGATATCAATGCAAGTCCCCAGAATTTGAGTGAAACACAACCGGGAGCTATTACGTATACGAATTCGTCTGCTCAACAAGATTTGGTTATGGTGTCAGCATCTATGCTTGACCAAATGAATATTGTGGTCCTTGAAACCCTCATTGTTAATCGGACATTATCTATCGAGATTGCTTTGTACAAGGAAAAGGTTTGAACCTTGGAATTAACTCCGCTGACCAATACCTTAACCAATCCAGAGTTTGATAGGTTTAGGAAAGTCCAAATGGATAACTTGCTAGAACTTGAACATTTAAGAGCAAATCTTTCAAAAGAAATTAAAGAAAAAGAGTCAGTCGTTACACATTTTCAAAAACTACTAACGGATTTCGAAACTCTCGAGTCTAAAAGGGTTGAAACGGAAATTAAGGCGTCTGAGAAAATTAAAAAGACTGAAGATTTGCTTTTAAAACAATACTCCACTTCTCATTTAGTACACTTGTTTCATTCATCTTTTAAGGAATTTACTCTATCGCATCTAACAGACCTGCCACCTAACCCGGGTTATACAAAGCAAGCTCTTAACCACAACCTACGACTGTATGATGCAACAAAATTAGGTTTGGTCTTAGACCCGATTAGTAATTCGAATGATTCCGAGTATATATCACTCATTGACGAGAATCGGTCGAAAATGCTTTTGGAGTATCCTAAATTTGATTATGATAAACAAAATCAAGAGAATGCAAAAACGTAATTTAGAACTCGCTTTAATATACAAAGGGAATTTATCCATACACCAAATTCCGTGTCCACTAGAGAAAACCCTAGTATATTTCCTACACTTGTCATCCCGAATGAACCTAAGGAAATTCCTAAGGGTCTTCCACCGGTAAGTACAGTATTGGAAAGCTTGAAAGAGATTAGACGATACTTTACCAGTTTTGACAAGGTCATTAAGGAATGTACTACTTCAACGACTCAAACCGCTGGAGAATGGGCTTTCGAACACATGAAATCGGTGTTTGAGAAAGAGATCGTTCCGTTTGTAAACAATCTTAAAGAGGGCTTTCTAGATCTCGTGGATAATCTTAATTTCGAAATGGCTGAAGTTCAAAAAAATTTCTATGAAATGGATGATGCTTATGAGCAACATTTACTTGGGAAAGAAAAGATTTTGTCCGAATATTGAATGTGATGCAAGTTGTGACTATTGAATGTGCTATTGAGATTACATCTGTTGTGAATAAATGTGATGATGTGCATGATCTTTCTGTGAATATTGTTGAGCCTGTGAATAATGTAGATAATCATTCTTGTCACGAATCTAACGCTGAATTTTTAAAGCTTCAAGATTCTTATAACTCACTTTCAAAACATTTTGATGAGCTTCAACAACATTGTATATCTCTTGCAATTGAACAATAATCTAAAACTGAAACTCTTTCAAAAACAACTGATTTTGAAAACAACGTTGAGACAAGTGACAAGGTGATTCAGGTGGTTCAGGTATTAGAGGAAGAATTCATGAGACTTAAGAGAGAGTCACTAGCAGAGAAAGTGGAACTAGAGGCTGCAGAGAATAAAAACCATGCCCTAGAAAATAGAATTACTTCTATGCTAGGAGAGTTTGAAAAAGTAAGGCAGGGTGTCTGACAAGTTTCTGGTTCAACAGAAGAACGCTTCGCTTTTAATGCGGCAGAGCAAAAGTCACTTGTTGACCAACTGACCAAGAAATGTGAGGAAATCTCTGACCTAAATATTCAGCTCATAGATAAAAACATGGTTATAGCTGAATTAAAGGAGACACTTCAACTCAAAAGACAAGAAGTTGTTGATAATGCAGTTACTATCTCTGCCACGACCTCTAGTGCTCCAAAAACAAAAGAAGTGGTGCTTTATAGGAACTTGGACCTTAAGAATTCAACGGTTTACATGGATTATATGAAAAAGGCAATTAGGCATGTGCTTCTTACAAGGGACATTTTAGATGACTTATATGAATCTGATCCCACAAACAACGAGTACAATGCTGCTCATTTATATATTGAGCGAGTTCAATATTGCCTATCATATCTTAATTTCATAGGCCCACCTAGTTCTGCATCACTTAAACAACAAACCCCCACCATTGCCATGACTCCATTCAATAAGACCCCAGGAGCTAAGCCTACTTTAAACACACCCATCAAGGCTAAATCAAAATCTGCCACTAATGTTCCCTTGCCTTCTACAAGAGTAACTGCGTCTACTAAGGCTAAAGGATCTCAAATAAAGAAAGATAGGATCAAGCCTTCAAATAGTAGCACTATGAAGAAGAAAGTAGAAGTTCATCCTAGGAATGTTATTTCAGATTTAAATAAAAAGAATCATGTAGCTAAGACAAAAGGTTCTGCCTCTATGCAGAAGCCTAAGCAAAATGTGAATTCTAATATGAGATGTTGGAATTGTAATGAATGTATGTTTTCTCAGCGTCATGATTTATGCCTTGTTGACCATGTTAATGAAATGTATGCCATTAGGAACAATCTTGAATGGACTCCAACCGGGAAGAAATTCACCCAAGTTGGTTGGCAATGGAAACCCACTGGTAGGACCTTTACTGCAAATGGAACTAAGTGCCCTTTAACTAGGATCACATCCACTGAAGTTAGGTCTCGGCGTCCTTCAAAAAGGAACTCTCGCACTAAGAAATGGAAAAAGCGCCCTTTAACTAGGTCTGTGTCCACTATTCTGCCTACCAGTGAAGAAGTACCTCAGGATCTTTGACAACTAGAATCTAAGCCGACATCTAGGAAGAAAATTTAGAAACCTAAGAATTCTTTTGATAGCAAATCTAAGATAAATATATTTGTACCTGCTAACACAGAGGAACAATTAGATTCCGATACATCATCTTTGTCTGGTGATATTTTCAGGTGGTCCAAATCATCCTCTGGTACTTGGACTCTTGATGCTCCAAGCATATGACCATAGATCGCTCGATGCTCAGAAATTTCGTCAGCAAGTTTCTAGGAACGATGAAATTTGGTAACAACCATATTGCAAAGATCATGGGTTATGGTGAATATCAAATTGGGAATGTTACGATTTCAAGGGTGTATTACGTGGAGGGACTCGGTCATAACTTATTCTCAGTAGGACAATTTTGTGATTCAAACCTTGAGGTTGCTTTTCGACAACATACTTGCTTCATTCGTGATCTTACAGGAAATGACTTGTTAAAAGGTTCCCGAGGGGATAATCTCTATACACTATCCATTCAAAACATGATGGCCGCTTCTCCAGTATGCCTTCTCTCCAAAGCATCTAAGACCAACTCATGGTTGTGGCATCGACGATTATCTTATCTTAACTTTGATGCAATTAACCATTTGGCTAAAAACGAACTTGTTCGTGGTCTTCCAAAGCTCAAGTTTAACAAGGATCATTTATGTTCTGCATGTTCATTGGGAAAAAGCACCAAAAAGTCTTACAAACCTAAAGCTGAAGATACCAACCAGGAAATTCTACATCTTTTGCACATGGATCTCTGCGGGCCAATGCGTACGGCTAGTGTGAGTGGAAGAAAATACATCCTCGTCATGGTGGATGGTTTTTCTAGGTTTACATGGGTAAAGTTCTTGGAAACAAAGGATCAAGTACCTGGATTTATTATCAAATTTCTTAGGATGATCCAAGTGTGTCTCAATGCTACTGTTCACCGCATTCGAACTGATAATGGATCTGACTTCGTTAATCAGACTCTACGGGATTATTATGAAGAGGTTGGCATTTCACACGAAACATCAGCTGCTCGCACTCCACAACAAAACGGCGTCGCGGAAAGACGTAATCGTACACTTATGGAAGCTGCTAGAACTATGTTGATTTATGAGAATGCTCCTTTATTCTTATGGGCTGAAGAAGTGGCAACCACATGTTATACCCAAAACCGCTCTATCATTCGTAAGCGCCATGGAAAAACTCCATATGAGCTTCTTCATGGGCACAAACCCGATATTTCCTTTCTTCATGTGTGTTGGTGCACTGTGCTATCCAAATACTAATAGTGAGAATTTGGGCAAACTTCAACCGAAGGCTGATATTGGAATTTTCATTGGTTACTCACCCGCAAAGAAAGCTTACCAGATTTATAATCGTCGTCTTGGCAAGATAGTAGAAACTTTAGATGCCAATTTTGATGAGCTGACAGCGATGGCTTCTGAGCAACGCATCTCTGAACCCGCACTTCATGAGATGGGAACCGGTACTATCAGTTCCGGATTAACTCCCAACAATCCTACTTCTCCATCATTTACACCACCTAAACGGCTCGAGTGGGATGAGTTATTTCAACCTATGTTTGATGAATTCTTTGATCCTCCAAGTGATGATTCTCCAGCACCTATAGTAGTAGCTCCGATTCCCGAAGTTGTTGCTCAATATAATGGAAATCAATCTGATGCATCTACAGTCACTATTGAACCAGATGCACCATCCCCCAACAATTCTCAAACTACACCCGAATCAACACCCCCACTCTTTCCTGATGATGTTGAAGAGGATTATGATGATCATGATTTAGAAATTGCTCACCTACAAGAGCTTCCATTCTTTGGTTTACAAATGCCCGAAAACCCTAACGGTGCGTCTACCTCAGAGGAAGCTCCTGCAATCGTTCACTCCAAACCACCACGGATTGAAAATCACAACACCAAATGGACAAAGGATCACCTAATCCGTAATATTATTGGTGACGCCGATCGACCAGTCTCAACACGCCATCAACTACTAGAACACGCATTATACTGCTACTTTGATGCATTTCTCTCAGAGGTTGAACCTAAAACTTGGCAACAAGCCATGACATAATCATCTTGGATTGAAGCCATGCAAAAGGAACTTAATGAATTTCAGCGACTTGAAGTATGGGAATTAGTTCCTTTACCCGACAAAGTCGACATTCTTACTTTGTTGTGGTTTTTAAGGTTAAGCTCGATGAGTTGGGTGGTGTGTTAAAGAACAAGGCTATATTGGTTGCGCGAGGTTACAAACAAGCACTGGGTATTGACTTTGAAGAATCCTTTGCTCTTGTTGCAAGATTGGAGGCGATTAGACTATTCCTTGCTTATGCTGCTCACATGAATATGATCGTCTACCAAATGGATGTTAAGACAACATTTCTCAATAGTGAATTAAGGGAATATGTCTACGTAAGCCAGCCAAATGGATTCGTCAACTCGGAGTATCCTAATCACGTGTACAAGCTCAAGAAGGCTCTTTTTGGGTTGAAACAAGCTCCACGCGCGTGGTACGATCTCCTATCGTCTTATCTCATCTCGGAATGCTTCTCCAAAGGCAAAGTGGACCCAACATTGTTCATTATCAAGGAGGACAATGACATGATACTGGTACAAATTTATGTTGATGATATAATATTTGCTACCACTACTCAACGACTGTCTGACCATTTTAATAAAATCATGTCCACACGTTTTAAGATGTCGATGATGGGAAAATTTTCATTTTTCTTAGGGTTACAAATTTCTCAAAATCCCAGAGGCATCTTCATTAATCAGTCTAAATATGCTCTTGAATCTTTGAAAAAGTATCACTTTAAAAACTGTGACCCCGTGGATACTCGAATGGTGGAGAGATCTAAGTTGGATGAGGATAGGGATGGGATTTCTGTCGATCCTAAACTTTATCGTGGAATGATCGACACCCTTCTCTATCTGACTGCTAGCAGGCTTGATTTGTAATTTGCTATATGCATGTATGCCTGGTATCAGGCTCGGCCTACCGAAAAGCACTTACATGTTGTGAAAAGGATCTTTCGATATCTTAAAGGAACACTTCATCGTGGTCTGTGGTATCCGAAGGATTCCTCTATTGCTCTAATATCATATGCAGATGCGGATTATGCTGGGTGTCAAGATACTAGACGTAGCACTTCTGGCAGTGTGCAACTTCTTGGAGATAGACTGATTAGTTGGGCATCTAAAAGGTAGAAAAGCATTGCAATATCAACTACAGAGGCTGAATACATTGCTATGTCCGGTTGTTGTGCTCAAGTTCTATGGATGAGATCACAATTAACTGACTACGGTCTTGGCTTCAACAAAATTCTGATGTACTATGACAACAAAAGCGCCATTGCCCTTTGCTGCAACTATGTTCAACACTCCCGGGCGAAGCATATTGACATACGCTACCACTTCATCAAAGAGCAAGTGGAAAATGGATTGATCGAGCTGTATTTTGTCAACACTGAGTATCATCTGGCGGATATATTCACAAAGGCTTTAGATCAAGGACGTATCGAGTTTTTGATCGAAAAGCTGGGCATGAAATCATTCTTACCGGTGACTCTTAAGGAGTTGGCAGAAGAATTTACACAATAGTGGTGGTAAACTATTCTAGAGTACCCTTTTATCGTGATCATGTATATTATCATATATATAAACCACCAAAAGAAAAATACAAAAATATAAAACCTACAAAAACCATAAAAAATATAAACTCAAGAAAATCCAAAAATATTTTTCTTTTTAAATCGGGCATGTCTTTTAGTACGGTAATATTTACGGCCTTAGAAATGTCGATTAATATTGAAAAACGACGCCATAAATAGAGTCCGTATAAAAGTTGTACATATTTTAAAACATGCCCAAATGGCTTGTAGTTATTTCTGACTGCAACCCGCTTTTCGCATTAAAGTCACTTATTTCTTTTGAAAATGCTGGCTCACAACGGGAATTAATTTTCTTGGGGAAGGTTTATTTTAAAACCTTATAAGGGATCAAGTCTACTTTATAACTTGGTCTAACACAAATTTATGTACGCTTCAGTGCCTATCTATTTTGTTAAAATAAGAGAAATCTTATTGCCACCAGAATCGTTTCTTAAAAATCACTTAACGGAAAATGTCTTCATAGGTGTTCGACTCTTTAAACAATGACTACAGCTCTTTGAATAGAAAACGGGTCAGATTTTAAGGGGGAGAAAATATCTTTTCGTCTTGGATTTCAAATTGGTCTTCAAAATGTATTTTCAGATAAATGCCTTATGTGTGCTTTATGTGCTATGTGTGCCTTACGTGGAATTGAATTGGCCTTAGGTATCTTCTTACTTGCCTTAAGTTATAACGATAAGAGCGTTAGTCGTGTGTTCGTGTTTCTCATGAAAGATAAGACGTAATGGGGTAATTTTTTTGTTTACTTGTCTATACAAGTTTCTAACAGAAAATACTTACAAAATGGGGGACCAAATTGCAAATTCTGTAAAAAGGTTGTGTTTTGACCAAAGTCAAAACACCCCCTGGTTCTCATTCTCCTTTATTTCAAAAACACACACACCTAATCTATCTATCATTGTTGCCATTGATCTCCACTCCAAGATCTGATATCTTTTTTGATTTCATACTGTGACTCTTCATAGGTATTAATCTTATATGCTATCATATGTGCTTATTCATTGCAAACGAACCACTTATATCGATTCACTTAAGATTAGGGTTTCGAATTTTCATGTGTTATGATAGATGAAATTGATTGAGGGGTTTCGTTCCTATAACTTATATAAACATAGGTTTAGAATGGTTTTGCTTGAATCATAGTATCGAACTCATAATCGAACCAAACAAAGTTGCCTCGTAATATACGCCTGCATTACGATGAACATGGCGCAATTATTGCGATGTGTCATTGCATTGCGATGACCATTGCGCAATGTCACTAGTGACATTGCGATGGGTTTGACATTGCGATGGTTTGTGTATTGCGATGGTTTGTGTATTGCGATGGATTTCTAGTATTGCAGTGGATCTTTGGTATTGCGATGGAGTTTTGGCATTGCGATGGATTTTTTTTTGGCATTGCGATAGATTATTTTTTGCAACTATTATTGCGATGGAAATGGTTCACTGATATTGCGATGGAATTGCTTGTATGTTATTACGATGGAAATGATTGTGATGGATATTGCGATGACAATGACTGTCATTGCGACACATGTGTTATATTTATGGTACGATAGTTTGACATTGCGATAGTTATGAATCATTGCGATAACTATCATATAACCACATTGCGACAACAAAGCCTCATAGGCATTGCGATAAGTGGAACTAGAGACATTTCGATATGTTTGTTGTTGTTAAGGAATCAATTACATATAACTGTTAAGATAACAAATTTCCAACTAATACATTCGACTTAGATGACAATACGGGTTTTGTGGTATAACAAATTAGGGCCATTAAAACGAAACCAAGTTTTATTGGAATTAATTAATTTTTCTCATAGGAATACTTGAAAGGTTTCTAATTACAAAAATTCATCTTATCTAATAAGTTGATATTTCTATAAACAAAAGAGATAAAATTACTTATTCCATATCTTGTGTCTTGTCTTCAGTCCATGGACGATAATGCATCAACCTTGCCAAATCCTGCGCTTCAACGCTCTCGTTTCACTAGTTCTCCCACTGAAGTAGTGGTTATGACAACCAGGAAACCCAAATCCTCTGGGAATTCAAGCTAGTTCTTTATGTATTAGAATTAAATGTCTGTGTTGTACTACCATGTGTTTAGGTTTTAATCTGAATGTATGATTGTATTTCACATGAACGTTGTCTGTATTATCTTAATGTGTTTAACAATATGTGATGACATTTGCAGTGATATACTCACCATGCTACGGATTTACATATATAATGAGATGTATATGTTTGTATATATCAATTGTGTGTGTGTTATCTTAAGTAGGAACCATGTCAATCACCAAAGAACAACAACAACAACTAGACCTCGCACTCGTTCCACTCAGTGTCAGGCTACCACATACAGAGAACAACTGTCGTCTGAAAGAGGACTTTGATCCAACTTTTGCAGCCTTCAAAGTTGCAATGGATATCCTGGATATGTCACCCCTGAAGGATGCCCTAAGAGCCACTGCATCAGTTCCTGAAGTTTATATGCACGAGTTTTAGGCCACAGCGTCAATCTCACAAGGAAAACAATTATCAAACAAGATTATCACCTTTAAGATCAACAAGAAGACAATGACTCTTAGCTTAAGTCGGTTGAGGAATCTGTTCAGATTCCCTAAGTTAGCCAAAGATGAAAAGCATGTGCCTAACCCAGAAATAGTTGAATTACTTAGAGTAATTCGAAATCTGAACTATGAGGGTGAAATTCTTAATTTGTCTCAGTTTCACACTTCACAAATCGGGCAACCGTGGAAAGAAATATTTACTATCATCATCAAGTGCTTCACTTCAAAGGTTCGTGGATCAGACACAATGAGACCCCCTCAGGATCATATATTTTGGGGTCTCTACACTGCAGCTAAAGTGGATTACGCCCTACTACTTTGGGACGAATTTTGCTACCAGTTCACCAGTACCAAGAAGAAGTCTATGCATCTTCCATTTCCACGGTTCATAAAACTCATCATCAATCATTACATGAAGAGTTTCCCATCCATTGATAAGCGTGGGAACTTTTTCTACCATACACTAGATAGAGACTACGGGATGGAGCATATGAATGAAGACGGTTATTCTACTAAGTACTCATTTCGTCCAGCTCTAGTGCCCGATGTAATGATCAATGAAGGGATCAAGTAGAGTGAACCAAATAAACAAATGCTCAGGGATATTGAAGCACAGATAAAAAGAGCAAACGAAGATCCATCTGCTAAGCAAAAGGGTAAAAGGAAGAAAATTGTTGCAAAGCGCCAAAAGACTTCTTCATCCACAACTAAAGGCAAAGCCAAGGGGAAAGAGCAACTCTATAATGAAGGATAAGAGGAAGAAGATACTACAGCATCAATGTCTGACGAAAAACAGATGAGAATTGCTCTTCAGCAGAGTCGGATGGAAAAACTTGCCAAGAAAAAAGGTAGTGGTTCTGGATCAAAGACTCCTAAAGAATTAGCCCTGGCAGCTATTGGAAATCCAGACAACTCAACTGATGAAGAAAACCAAGAGACCAGAATCCAAGATGATGATATCGTAGACGATTTTATAAACTATGATTATGAAGACCAAAATCTAGGAGGTGGAGAAGAAGATATGGAAACACTTTTGTACGATGACGTCAACCTTAGTGAACCACTTCCTACTCCTTCAGCAATGATTTCATCAGACGACGCTCATCTGACGGTGGTTCCTACCAAACAACAAACACCTCCTTTGCCACCATTATTCAGCACTGTCGTGACAACCGTTCCCTTGATTGAACCCACAATCGAAACCCTACAACCAGTATGAACCACCACCCCACAATCTGTACCAACCACCGCCCAAATGACTGTCCCTACACCGCCACCGATCATCCAACAACCCGTACCAACCACCGCCCAAATAACTGTCCCGACACCACCATCGACCATCCAACAACCTGTACTAACCACCACCCAACAACTTGTATCATCCACAACCCCTCTAACACTCGTGGTAACACCTCCACCATCAACAGTACAACAAGTACCATCCACCTCAATCCATTTCTCACGGTCAATGATCCACTCATTAAGCACCTTCACAAAAAATTGGAGGTTCAGGCAAAACAGATTATAGCTCTAAAAACATCGATCACTAATCCTGACACACGAGCCTTCAGAGCACAAAAACGTGACGATTCCAAACTTCAAGATACATACGCCAGTGTATTGAAACTTACAGAGCAACATAAGGAATTCACTGCCGAAAAGGAAGAACGTGACAAAGAAAACCTTGCCTTCATCGATTCCATCAATGACACTATGACTAACATCATACAAAGTGAAGTCAAGTCATGTGTTCATCAGGAGCTTCCAGCACTACTAACTAAAGGCCTTACCGACCTTGAGTTAATGAAGACTTAGGAGACTCGATTAACCAAGATCGAGTTACCAAAAACAAAGGCTCAACACAAGCTACAAAGAGCTCTTGCTAAAGCAATATTGTAAGCTTCTAACACATCACCATTGGAAGACACTGAAGTTCCTCAATCTTCAAAGAAAAGGAAACGTCAGGTGCCTGAAAATGAAGATGAGGAAGAAGATGAGGAAGAGGATGAGGAGAAGGAAGAACATTCTGATAAGAATGAGGAAGAAGAAGAGGATGATGACGAGGATGAGGATGAGGATGACGGGGAGGACGAGGATGAGGATAGTGATGGGGATGATGATGATGAAAATGATGAAGGTAATGAGAATGTTAAAGTTAAGGGAAAAGGAATGGTGATGATGGTAAAGGTGATAGTACTGATGAAGAAGAATCTGAGGAATCTGAGAAAGGTTATGAGGATGAGGAAGAAAGTGATTATGGTACCAAAGAAAAGGTTGGTGATAAAGAACAAAAGGAGAGTGAACACAAAGACGATGACGAGAATGATGAAACCAATGACAGCAACAAGGAGGATTCACCATGCATATCACTAACTAGTGATGATGGTAATAGAGAAAACCGTCAAAAGAATCTCCATGGCAAATTCATCTACAGAGAATCTTCATCTAAAGACACAGGTAAGTCAACTAAACCGGTTCTTACTAATTTGTCACCAGTAGAACCTGTAGAACCAGTACACGAAGACGAACCTATGCATGAAGATAAACCGATACCGTCTGTGGAACATCACTCTCCACCTCCAACACCTGTTCAACATCACACAGACACAGACACAGGTATGTCCTCTGAACCGGTTCCTACTACTGTTTCTCCAACAACACCTGTAGAACCTATGCACGAAGACGAACCTATGCATGAAGACGAACCGATACCGTCTGTGATACATCACTCTCCACCACCAACAACGGTTCAACATTACACCGATATGGATATTGAAGACTTAACTCAACCAGATCCTGAGTTTGCTGACACATTCAATGTTGACGAGACTGTTTCAGAGCAGCCATGGCTTACACAAGCAGCAACTACACGTACAATCTCTGACCATGAAAAGGTGGATCTTACACAATTTCTCAATAGCCCAATTGATTTCTCTGGATTCCTAATGGACAGATATGAAGTACCTATCATGGATCCAAATGAACTTTAAACGACGCATAAAGATAAAAACTTTTGGGATTCCATGAAGATTGCCAAAGATGAGGGAGAATATCACTTCAATGAGCTCATGAAAGCAATGAAATCAACAGCTTCAGGTGAACAAGCTCCAGTCCTTCTTCCACTAACAGCTTCTGTCATTGCTACAGATAAGCACCTCCCAATGCAGTACTTTGTCAACCGTGATCTTGATTACTTAGAAAAAAATGCGAACAAGTATGCTACATCATTAACAATGGGTAAGGCAGTAAACTTGGAGAATGTTCCTTGGATTGAAGATAAGGTTCCAAACCTATGGAGCAAAAAGCTTGTTAAGGCATACGATCCATATGCGGAATTAGGTATCTCTCATTGGGTTGGCAAGAAGAGGTTGGCTTACAAATTCTTTAATCCTGAGAAATCAGGTACACTCATAACTTCAAACCGTTGAATCACAAGCATACATGGAGTTACTTTTCTACATATATTCGGGTATTCTTACTTGCAAGAGATCAGATTCAAACGAGATGACGGTAAGATTTATAGTGTAAGTGAAGGGGATCTCCAATTCCTACGTCTTGAAGATATTGAAGATTTTCTACTTATCTTGGCTCAAGGCAAGGTCCCTCACCTAGAAACTGAAGTTGTCATTGCCTTAAGTTCCAACATTCGCCAATATACTCGAAGAGTTGTGATCAAGCATCGGGTTGAAGACTTACAACTTGGTGTAGAGAGTTATCAATACAGGCTAAGTCTGCAACGACCTCACACAACACCTTTGAGTCGCTATCACCAAGACAAGAATCCATACATGGGTACACTTAAACCGGAAATGGGCATCTTCTACCTGAATGAAGCAGAGGTCCAGAAATATATGAGAATATCTGAACTGCACAAATTCAGCGATGGTACTCTTAAGCATGTTCGTGACAAGCTGCTGATGCTCAATTCCAACCAAGGCCTTCCGAAGTGAAGTATCAATGGACAGGCAGGTTTAAAAAGAGTGCCACTTACACCATCCAGAAGATTGAAGAGAAGTTAAGGGAAAGACGGTTGATCCGCAGTCTGGAACGATTCGTGGGTGACAGACCATATGGAGTTCACCACAGGCTTATGGAACGATCCGTTTAAACGTGGTGATCGTATTACATCAGGTCAACTCCATACACTCATTTGTGAAAATGTATATATATAATATGTGCATTAGGCTTTTGTGGCTTGTTGTAGTGTGAAAGTATGATATTTTTCAAGAATTTCTCACGAGATTCTAAATTTTCAAAATATATCGTACTCAAGCACTACAACTAACCCTCAATAAATTGAGGGGGAGCATTACTATGTTCTATGGCCATCAACCAATTTCATTTTGTTACCCAAATACCAGTTAATCCATTAATATCCAAAATATTGATGGTTAACATATTAGATAAGGGGAGAAAATGGGCTTAAGGAGACTTGTAAATATACGTGGCTAAAAATGAAAGAAGGCTTAATAGAAAATCCAACTTGATATATGTTATGCATATGTTAAGGGGGAGCATTTTGTTGTCAAAAACACTGAAGGTACAATAACTCTTGATATTTATATCACAAGTACCTCAGTGATTTTTAAGGAATTTTCATGAAGACGAACACTTACCCAAAACACGCTTAACTCACGACGGTTATGGTGACAAAAGGGTGGTAGGATTAGGTACTAGTCCAATGAGTCTTCCAGAACCGGAGAATCTTCCCAAGGACAATTCCATAGTTAGAAAATAGAAGTCCTTAGGAAAGATGGGGAATGGATTGTGAACGTAGCTGAATGTCGACCAAGTACTAATGCTAGCACTGGAACAATCACAACAAGGTGCTAGTGATGATGTATTGGTAAGACTTGAAGGGGTTGAAGAATGAAAAAGAAATGTAAAGATAAAGGGTGTAAAGAAAGAATTCCTCCTTACAACTTAGGCAGAAACCGGGTCAACTCATCTTGAAGACGAAAGTATCATGGACCTAGTGATACGATGCACAACCCCTCCCAGCCAACTCAAATATCTCTCAAAAGATATTTGTTTTAATGTCACAAAGTTCAACACGTTATCTATTGGTTATTCACTCCGAATAAATTGATATTGAAAAGGTGGCAATCCTCTCCAGCCTCCGCTCACCAAAACAAAATGCACCATGGAGTCTAGAGCCACGAGATCATCAAAAGTCTCATTAGGACACAATTTTAAAACAAGAAAGATTATTATGAGTCCTACGCAATATTCTTGTAATATTGCCGGAACACCTGAGTGATACGAAAGTATTACAATGAAGATGGAAATCCTGCTTGAGCCAACGTCAAACAAGCTCATGCTAGGTGACACGTGTGGTACTTTAAGAACTAATATTGTGATAACTAGAAAGAAACGATGGTTTAACTCTTAATTGAGATTAAACTTGTTCCAGGGCCTCTACGCAAAATCCAAGTGATCTTGCCAGAACACTCAGAGTGGCACCCTTTAGTGTTCATAGTGAAGAGTGGAAATCCTTCCAGTGTCAACATCAAACAACAATGCGGTAGGTGATAAGCAAGATTCTATTAGAATCAAGCTCGTGACAACTAGAAAGCAACATTGGTGAAAATCTTAATTGAAATTCACTTGTTCCAGGTTCATGAATTGACGGCTTCAATCATAAGGATATTTCTTATCCAAATGATTCACTCTTTATGTTCGCAATCAGCTTTGGACGGTCGAATAAAGAGAACGGGTTTACCGGCGAAATCTTGTCAAGGAGATCTTTAATTAGAGCTACTTGTCACAAGTACGATATTTATTATCGTCCAACGGTCTTTAATATTGAGTATTTTGCAAGTTCGTTTTTTCTCGACTCAAGACAAATTGAAAGGCCCACTAATATCAAGTTTATATTGTTTTTGGTTGTTAAAAGTTTATTTGGATTCTAGTTCTAATTCAAACAAACACGTAAAAAGGGAAAATATTATAGATCTATTTAACCGTAAAACAAAGTGTAAGTACCACAAAATATTCACAAAGTACAAGTATTTTATGCATACAATGTAAAAGTACTTGTAATGTAAAGAAAATGAAAATATAGGGACTAAAAATGTAAAATCAGAGAGTATAGGGACCAAATGTGAAATTAGTAACAAACTATAGCAACTAATTAACAAACTCTCAAACCAACTAACAAAAAGTGTAACTAATCAAATTCTAGTGACCAAGTTATACAAACCCTAACAAACTTTAAGTTTCAAAGCTATTCAGCAAGTTTTAGAAAAGCCAAGGACCAAAGTGCAATAAAAAGCACAACATTTTCAAAAATGGGCACTAGCACATGAATAAGCTCGTATGAGCTTATTAATCCACTAAAATTGTTCTAGTTTTCTCTAAAGTGCTTAAAACTGAAATTCAGCTAGACTTGTAAAAGGATTTTGGTTGAAAGCTTTTAAATCTCTAGATAGCTTATTCCAATAAGCTCACAATAAGCTAAAAACAAATCCAGACATTCACTATGCGATTTTCTTGTTGAGAATGATTAATCAGGTTGTAAGAAGCTTGGAATGTCTTTTGGTTTTGAAAATCATCAAAAAAATAAGCTGGAATTCAATATAATCCAAAAGTGCTTATGTTGACTAAGTTTGACCAAAAATCTCAAAAAGCTGAAATTGATAGGATCTATTCAGGACATGTTTGCAAAGACTTATTTGAAAGAAAATAAGGTGATTTATGAAGTGGATTAAGAGATATTAAAAAACAGTAGGCTTAATGTCACAGAAACTAGCAATTGGTCTAGAGCTTATTGCTAAGCTGATTACATACTCAAATCAGAGAACTGTATAATTTCCTTACAAAGAATGAAAGTTTGTATGTTAAACTACAAGTGAGAACAAATTTTAGCTTAAATCATTAACTAACAAACAAATGGCATGGAATCAAAAAGTGCTTGTTTTGGCTGATAAACTTGTTCAAGTAATGACCCAAACTTTTCTAAAGTCAATTGCCTGTTTGACCTTTTCTTTGACTACAAAATTTGACCAAAAGACTTATACTCACTTCTTGAGTATAAGTGAACTCAAATCAACAAGTTTACAAGCTGACCTACCAAAATGATCTAAATCTAAACAATGGTTTACAATCTGATTATGAACTTTTTCAAAGACTTTTTGAGCACAAGTATATGACAGATAATGACACTTATCAAAACTTGTTTAGTGTATGAAATGAACTGGTTTTGAGTCAAAAACAAGCTAGTTTACATGTAAGAACTAGAAGTGAGCAAATGATGAAACTAGGACTGATGAAAACCAATTTTAAACAAGTGAAAACTGAATTAAGGCTATCAAACTACAAGTAGACAATCAGATTATCAAGATTACACTACAAATAAGCTAACACAATCACAGTTCAGCACTTAGAAGCTAATACTAGGAATTAAGCATGCAAGACTATGTAGGGGAATTTAAACAAGAGAAATGTGTTCCTTTTAGCTATAGGCCACCACTGATGGAGTAGAGGAGCGTTGAGCTCTCTAAGGATAACTAAACCACCATGAATTAACCACCAAACACTATCATATCATCATCCTCAACTGGCTATGATCTACCCTGCTACAATCTGCTGTAATGGCTATAGAATGAACTCAAATCGATTCTGAACCAGCTATAATCTTCAAAACATCATCAAATCATTCCATTGATCATGTTTGATCAACCGAATTACAGCAATAACAGGTATGACTGATTATGCAAAATTGAGAATGAGAATTGAGTGAAAGTGAAACATGAATTTAATAGAGGTAAAGTTGGTTACAAAGTGGTTACAACTAACTAACTAACTCTTAAGTGATTGTCAGTCACTTAAGAGTAGTTTTAACTAAACTGCTAAGTGAATTGAGAGAGAATTTTACAAGTGTGTGAAAAAATACACACTAACTACATACACAAAATGAAGGCCTAACTGGATATTTATAGAGGTTGGGATATAGTTAGTTGGAGTCTGGTGACGTGTTGCGACCAATAGCATCCTTCCACATGGCTTGATTCTCTTAATTGCTCATAGCCGTTGAAGAGCTCAAATTGGGGGTTTTTACTGTAGTTTATTTCAAGTTAATTGGTTGATGGGGTTGTGATCCTCACTTGAAATAGAGCAGATTTGATGTTGACAACTTCTCTTGATATGCAGCCATTCTCAAATTCGTTCCTGGGCTTGATATAGTTTGAATGTGCAACGTGGCTTTGTTTTATTGGATGATAAGAAGTGTTGCGGATCATTATTCGAAAAACGATTTTTGATTGGTTGGAAAAAGGTGAGTGGGTATTACTGTTTGGATTTGTTATTAATTGAAAAGTGACTGAGTGAGGTGACGTGTCCCATGAGGTGACAATCCGTGTGTATAGAATTCTCCTCTCCCATTGGTTGCCTTGCTTATTACTTGGATCATAACCAAACTTAACCCACATTTGTCATGTTTAGTCTTTGTAGTTGGCAGATTGTAAAATTGAGCTCCAAGCTTCATTTCTTTGATATTTTTTACCCTTCTAACTTAAATCTTGTTCATTTATCATCCTTTGACTTGTTGACTTGAATGTTGACCAAATTTGACTTTTTTCTTGACTTTTGCATAATTACACTTTAGTCCCTCATCTTTGGAAGTTGTCAAGAAAGGTCCTTTGTCTTTGCAAGGCTTGTCACTTTTCATCCTTCTTTTGTCTTTTCTTCATCATTAAGGCTTGATTTCACTTGTTTGCTCTAAAATTGTATCTTTGTTAACTAAACAAGCACAAACACAAAACATACCCATAATACTGCTTTTATGAATAAAATTAGGTATTTTGTTTTGTGTTTTAGGGTGATTTGTGATATTATTGATATGAGATTTCACTCATATCAAATCCCCTACACTTGATCATTGCCATGACCTCATGCAATGCCACATTTTAAAGCACCAATTTACAATTGAGCTCCAAGCTTCATTTCTTTGACATTTTTGGCCAATATGAAATGCTTTTACACTACTCTATACTATATGATGCATGATTTTGATTTTATACAATGCAATGCAAAGGAAAGCAATTCTAATTATATATTTTTGGATTTTCTTGAAATGGTTTTGATGAAAATAACTCATAAAGAAATAAATGACTTAGATTAGGGCTTTTCGTACCATGAACACTTATCACCCTCAAGTTTCACTTTCCCCATACCAAGCTTAAAAACAAGATCATTGTTATCCACAAGTGAAAGTGCGTCAAATCATTCATATATATTAATTGTGTTACCATTATACCCCGACTTATTATGCCTCTAAGACCGGTTATTATTTGAGAAAATTGCTTGAGAGCAATTTTGTCATTATTTAAAGCGTGAAATATAAGAAATGTAAAATCTCAAAATAAGGAAGCACGGTTTTAATCCTAAGTAACCATCTCATCGATTACTCGAAAAACCGCCTACAATTAGTATAAGTCCGACTCAAGAATAATAAGTCATTCGCCTTATGTGTAAGATCCTTATGTCATGCATTAATAAGTAGCTACACACTCGCTAAGGAAAGAAAAATAAAACTCACGCAATAATTTATATCCGTCGCATTTTTGGGACTTTGGATCTTCAATCCCGCAACCCGTCAAGGTAATATTGGATTGGAGCAACTATCAAATCCCCGCAACCCGTCAAGTTAATATTGGAATTCAATAGCTACTATAATTAACACTTCACCACCCCTCTTGGGAGTCTTGAATAATTATTATTTTTTTATTTATTTTTTCTTTTTTTTCTAGCCACTCATTTTTTTCATAAGCCGCTCTTATTTTTCTTTATTCCTCACAAAGAAAGTTGAAAAGAATAAAAGGAAAAATACCCGCTATGTATTAAGCATGACATAAGTCTAGTACACATAAAACGTTCTAACTTAGAATCTTAAGACGTACTAATACCAACCATGAATGATTAGTCAAAAATGCATAAGAGACTACAAACCAATTAAAACCGTTCTTGATTATTTATTAACATAAATACATGCGTTGGCAAGAAAGTAAAGGTTACGAAAGGGGATATAAAAGCCACAATTAGTGAATATGAGGTTTAACTAGCCCTTAACACTTATTTCAAACTCTATCATCTCTTGTTCTCCACTGTTTAAAATCTCAAATAATGAGACTAGTAGATGCTTAGCCTAATAAACCAATGAAGGTCTACATGGTTAAGGATACTAGCTAGAGAATGCTTGGATAAGCAAACTCGGGTTGAGTCAAAGTATCCATGACGGGCCTAATATGTCAAAGAAGTCTAAATTTGTTAAACCATGTCCTTTATTATATTTTTTCCTTTTTATATATTTTGGTGCAAAATAAAAGAAGAAATATATACAATGCAAATGTGTTATGCAAATGAAAAATGATTAATGCAAAAATTATGAATGCATATTTTTGGTGGCCAAAGTAGATCAAAAATTTGAAAAATGTTTGAAAAATTAATTTCCAAGTTATCATGAAGGTCAATGACAAAGTTCTAGGTAAGGTCACTTCGATAGAAGACCCCCCTACACTTGAGATAAACATTTTCCTTAATGTTTAAGAGTATTGGAGTAAACTCCCCTACACTTATGACATTGATAACTTTGCTTAACCCAAGCTAAGGAAAGTTCTACTATAGTGAATTCATTTTTAGCATAATGTGGTTATGAAAAATCACAATAGTAACGAAATGAACCGGATACAAGGGCCTCCTCCATAAGCTTCAATGCATGTAATGAGAGAGAGCAACCCTACAAACAACATGAAGACAAAATGAAGGCATCCCCCTACAATTATCCTCAACTCTATACCCTTATTTCTATCCTACCACACTCTAAGTCTAAAAACTCTAAGCCTAGTTATTCAAGCTTGATTTATGGAGTCTCTAGCTTGACTCTTCCCACAATGAATTAATTCATGGGGAAAATGGGGATCTCTTGGACCATTTCCACGGAAATGTCCTCCCCAAATTAATGCTTAACACGGTGACCATTCACTTTGAAATTTGGGCCATTTGGTTGTGACAACTCAATAGTCCCATATGGAAATACTTGAGCAATAATGAATGGACCAGACCATCTTGACTTAATCTTGCCCGCAAAGAGTTTCAACCTTGAGTTAAAGAGGAGAACCGGCTCTCCAACTTTGAACTCGCGGTTATTGATCTTAGCATCATGCAACTTCTTAGTCTTTTCCTTGTAAAGCAACGAGTTCTCATAAGCGTTGGCTCTCAATTCATCCATCCCATTGAGTTGGTCTTTTCTATGTGAACCGGCTTGGTTTAAATCAGAGTTTTCCCATTTGAGAGCCCATGAAGCCTTATGCTCTAACTCGAATGGGAGGTGACATGCTTTTCCATAGACAAGCCTATATGGAGTACAACCAATTGGTGTCTTAAAAGCCGTCCTAAAAGCCCACAAAGCATCATCAAGCTTATCCGACCAAGAAGCTCGATACTCTCCCATCGTTCTCTCTAAACTTCTCTTTAAACCACTGATACTTTGATTTTGTATGGTTCAATTTTACTCTCGATATCCTCTCGAATTGATCTAGGCCTTAAGTGGAATGATTTGTTCTTGGTTACTAAAAAGGAGTTGGTTTGTTTATCTATTTTTAAACTAATAACACTTAAATGTAAATGACGTTGAGTGACTTAAAATTGAGTGCTTGAAAACGTAAAGGAAAGATTTGAAAATTACTTTGAAAACTTAATTGAATTAATGCTTAAAAACTTGTTCTATCGGAATTTCAAAAATTATTTCTATCGGAATATAAGAAAATCAAAGGCATCGGAATGTAATCATAACTACCATCGGAATGTCCATGTTTATCACCATCGGAATATTCAAAATACAAGCTGTCGCAATGATGCTATCGGAATGCCCCAGATCGGAATAAAGCTATCGGAAAGTTTCTAGATCGGAATGTTGTATATAAAAATCGGCCAGAGTTTCGACCAGAAAAGGGACCTAAACCCCGTCGGAATGTGCGATCGCAATATGCGATCGCAATCCCAGATCGGAATAGGGGGGTTTACAACCTATCGCAAAGTAAAACCCCTTATGGGTTATTGCGATACCAAGCAAAGAAGACCCGTCGGAATGTGTTAAAACCCTTGTATTGCGATGGAAGTGGCTATGTTCCGAAAATGGTGGCAACTTTAAAAACTCAATAAGCAAAGGAAATAAGCTAGGTGATTCGAAATCTAAATACTTCAAAAAGATTAAATTTGATAACTTTTGAAAGTAAGAAACTTTAAAACTTAATAAACAAAACTTTTGAATGATTAAAACTTGAAGAAATCCGAAATCAATAAGCTTGAACAAGCAATAAGCCGCTAAGCATGGAGAGCTTATGGCTTCTTCACGTAGAGCTTAAAAAGACTAGAAAGATCAAACTCTATTCACGAACACATCCAAAATCCCAACCGTATGGTTTTAACAATCGGATCAAGGATTGACAAATCAAGAAAAGTAGAAAAAGATTAAGGAACTTAAAAGCATAAACTTGATTAATGAAATCAAAAGTACAAGAAAGCTTAAATTTAAAAGATGAAATCAAAAGAAAAGTTTAGTGAGAGAAAGTATGGAACTTTCTCTCTCTAAAAACTAGAGAGAAAATGAAAAGCTAAAGACTAGCTAAAAACTAAGTGTGTGAAAATTTGTGAGGTGAAGGCTTTATATAGGCGTGTGTATGGTGTTAATGGGCTTTTGATTGGGCTTTGATTTGGGCTTCTTTTTTCTTCTTTCTTCTTAAGTCTTCATGCGTCTTTTTAATAAACGTTTCCGACTTGGATTTGAGAAGTGTCGGTGAATAATTCCAACTCGTCCTATAATATTTTATTTAATAGATTCGAGTTCTTCGACATATATGAATCTTCCATCTTTGGCTCTATTCTTCGATAAATCTTCAAATAGGCACAATGACTTCAAATCTTTTGCATCTCTTGGACAATAGACTTCGTCTTGAGTCTTTTTCCTTGATAAAACCCGTGCAATCCCATGTTTTCTTTAATATTCATCCGGTCGACTCTGAAAACACAATAAACACAAAAACCACGCATAATTCCAAACAAATGATATTAAATACGTGTTTTGGTCTCGTTTTAGCCCGATTTAAGTGGTAAAAGGATGGGTGTTTTCACACCTATCAAATCCCCTACACTTAACCATTGCCATGCCCTCATGCAATGCTTAATGACAAAACATAATTACACTTTTCTCATTATCAATTAACCTTGGCCTTATTAAAATACTACTAAACAAAAATTTAAAGTACTAAGAAATTAAAATTTTAATGTAAACAAGAGAATAGAAAATAACTTATGTGGTAATAACTTGGAAAGAGATTGAGGACTTACATTAGGGCTTCGGCGCTGCGAAGATTTATCACCCTCAAGTTTCACGTTCCCCAAACTAAGCTTAAAAACGAGATCATTGTTATTATAAGTTAGTAATTCAAACACTCACACACATGGCTTAATTAAATGCTTAAACTCCCTTATTCCTAGGTGTATCTCTTATATTTTATTTTTGTCTTAGAATGATCATGAAGATGCATTTTTGGACTTATTTCGATAGTTTATTAGGGCTGAAAGCAAAGTAGGACGATTTGATCAATAGTTAGCTAAAGGACAAAATCTTTTAAAACTGCTTCTCGGGATATCAAAAAGTTCATATCTTGGCATAACTCGGTTCGCGATTTGAGACCTTTCTCGGGCCGATATTTGGCATGTACTTCATACTTCATATCTTGAGAGACGTTCTTGAGATAATGGTCTTCTCATCGTAATAGAGTTTCTTCACTTGGAGACTTTTAAGGGGTACTCCAACTTTGTTGACCACGACTTCATGATTATTCTTCAATCTCTAATTGGGATTTTGAGATACAACGATCCGCCTCCTTTTCGGACTTGGATCTATTTATCCTCATACCTTGTTAGGGTCTTTTCGGATAGACTTCTCCATGATCTTTATGGGAGTTGATTGCTTTTCGTCGTGAGTCTTGATCCTTCATATTGATTTTGGGAATAATGCTTTTCACATCACTTTGGATCTTCAGCAATAAAATTGAATCCTCATGCCTTGTTAGGGCCTTTTCGGACTCGCCAATCTTCGCGCCCCGCTTCATAAGTTATGCCTTGGCTATGAACTCTCGTCATTACCGAGCAACTTTTAAACGATCTTGGGCTAGAAGCTGAGTAACTTTTCAAATCGTACGACCTTACTTATTGCAGATAAATTATTAGCAAGTGATGGGAGAATAGGCAAATAATTACACCAAGTGAGCTTGCGCAAGAATACCGACTTATAATTGACTCTATCATTTCTCGTCCTCCACAATTTAAAATCTCAAGTAATGAGACTCGTGGACACTTAGCCTAATAAACCAATTAAGGTCTACATGGTTAAGGATACTAGCTAGAATAAACTTGGATAAGTCTATTCGGGTTGAGTCAAAATAAACGCAACAGGCCTAATATGTCAAAGATTTCTAAACTAGCTACACCACTTATTAATATTTTTGACTTTATTGCGGGATATATACATATGAAAGCAACGATAAAAATTTTAAAATTACGACTAAATGGCCAAAGTTAATTAAAAATTTGAAAGATGTTAAAAAATAGGATTTTCTGGTTAAATGAAGGCACTTTCATGGAAAAGTCCACTTAAAACTTCGATAGAAGTCCCCCCTACACTTAAGATAAACATTGTCCTCAATGTTTAAGCATGTGGGAAAAGTTTCCCCTACACTTATGACATTGTGCACGTTGGTTAACTCAAGTTAAGGAAGAGACGACTAAAGTGATCAATTTCAAATGTGAGTATGAAGAAAATTGAATCACGATAGTTGAGAGATAGAACCGGATTTCGGATAACACGGGAGCACGGTTCTTCAAAGTTTCCAAGAGTGCACTTATCCCTGTAATCACATCACCACACAAATACAAACACCTATGCAGGCCCCCCTACACTTAGGAGGTTAAAACGTAAAAGGATAGATACTCGGGCTGCCTCCCGAGGAGCGCTTGTTTTTGATAACCGAGTCACGAGCCTGACTCGACCCAAAATTAGTTCATGGGGAACGTGGTGAGGGATGGAATCATCTCCTGAAAGATGTCCTCACCAAAGTACAGCTTCAGACGCTGGCCATTCACCTTGAAATTGGGCCCATTTGGCTGAGAAAGCTCAATGGTCCCATACGGAAAGACGTTGGCGACGGTGAATGGACCAGACCAGCGGCTCTTCAACTTGCCAGAGAAGATCTTCAACCGAGAGTTGAAAAGTAAGACTTGATCACCAACATGGAACTCTCGGTTCTTGATTTTTGCGTCATGGAGGATCTTCGTCTTTTCTTTGTAGATCAGCGAGTTCTCATAAGCTTCATTTCTCAGTTCGTTGAGCTCGTTGAGTTGAATCTTGCGATGATCACCGGCTTTGTTGATGTCGAAGTTAGCCCACTTTAAGGCCCAGTGCGCCTTATGCTCCAGCTCGATGGGAAGGTGGCATGCTTTCCCGTACACAAGACGATAAGGTGTACAACCGATCGGGGTCTTGTAAGCAGTACGGAAAGCCCACAGAGCATCATCTAACTTATCGGCCCACGCGGCACGATGCTCTCCCACAGTACGCTCCAAAATTCGCTTCAATCCACGATTGGATATCTCGGCCTGCCCATTGGTTTGGGGAATATAAGCGGTGGAAAGACGGTGAGTGACACCATACTTGGCCATGACTCTTGCAAATTGATCGTTGCAAAAATGAGTCCCGCGGTCACTGATAATAGCACGAGGAACGCCGAATCGAGCGAACAGCGATTTCAAAAAGTTACAAACCACCCTTGCATCATTAGTAGGTAAAGCTTTGGCTTCAACCCACTTGGAGACGTAGTCAACGGCAACAAGGATGTATTTGTTTCCTTTAGATGAAGGAAATGGCCCCATAAAGTCGATACCCCAAACATCAAAGATTTCACACTCTTGAATGAAATTCTGAGGCATCTCGTCTTTATGTGTGATCGTGCCTTGTTTCTGGCAAGCATCATATTTTTTAACCATATCGTGAGCGTCACGATAAATGGAGGGCCAATAAAATCCTGAATCAAACACTTTTTTGGCGGTGTAGTTGGGACCAAAGTGACCACCAGTGGGTCCTTTGTGGCAAGCATCAAGGATTTCGAAAGCTGCCGGTCCATCAACGCATCGGCGAATAATCAAGTCAGCACATTGTTTGAAAAGATACGGGTCATCCCAGAAGTAAGTCTTTATGTCTTTGAAGAACTTCTTCTTTTGCTGGGATGTTAACCCGTCAACGAGGATTCCACCCGCCAAGTAGTTTGCAATGTCCGCAAACCACGGGGTTTCATCAGCAGTTGAATTGATAAACATTAAGGTCTCCAGGGGAAAAGAATCGTTGATTTCTTTGTTCGGATGAGCCCCCTGGTAAGGATCCTCAAGTCTACTGAGATGATCCGCGGCCAAGTTTTCTGCTCCTTTCTTATCGCGAATTTCGATTTTAAATTCCTGGAGCAGCAAAACCCAGCGAAGAAGTCTTGGTTTGGAATCTTGCTTTGTCAACAAGTACTTCAACGCGGAATGATCGGTATACACAATGGTGGTGGAAAGGACAAGATAGGGGCGGAATTTTTCAAAAGCATAGACAACAGCTAAAAGCTCTTTTTCTGTTGTCGTATAATGCAATTGTGCCCCAGTCATTGTCTTGCTAGCGTAATGGATCGGTTGGAAGTGTTTGTTCACTCTTTGTCCAAGAACCGCTCCAATAGCAAAGTCACTAGCATCGCACATCAACTCAAAGGGGAGCTCCCAATTAGGGGTAACCAAGACGGGTGCCTTAGTTAGCTTATCCTTAAGCGAGTTGAAGGCGTCAAGGCACTCTTTGGAAAAGATAAATGGATTATCTTTTTCCAAGAGGTGGGTCATCGGGCGAGCGATTTGAGAAAAATCTTTGATGAATCGACGGTAGAAGCCCGCATGACCCAGGAAACTTCTCACACCCTTCACGGTTGAAGGTGGAGGCAACTTAGCGATAACATCGACTTTAGCACGGTCTACTTCAAGACCGGCTTTGGAGATTTTATGTCCAAGCACGACGCCTTCTTTTACCATAAAATGGCATTTTTCCCAATTCAGAACTAGGCGAGTGTCTTCGCACCGCTTGAGCATACGTTCCAAATTGGCAAGGCACGCAGAGAATGAATCGCCATAGACCGAGAAATCATCCATGAATACTTCCATAGTGTCTTCCACCATGTCATGGAAGATAGCCATCATACACCTTTGGAATGTCCCAGGAGCATTGCATAAACCAAAAGGCATGCGTTTGTAAGCAAATGTTCCATAGGGACTAGTGAATGTGGTCTTTTCTTGGTCCTTGGGATCGATGGGTATTTGAAAATACCCGGAGAAACCGTCTAAGAAGCAGTAATAGTCATTACCAGCTAGACGCTCGAGCATTTGATCCATGAAGGGAAGAGGAAAGTGGTCTTTTCTCGTGGCATCATTGAGCTTGCGATAATCAATACAAACTCTCCACCCAGTAACGAGACGAGTGGGAATCAACTCGTTGTGTTCATTGGGAACAACGGTTATTCCGCCCTTCTTGGGCACACAATGGACGGGACTTACCCACGGCGAATCCGAAATAGGGTAGATCAATCCGGCATCTAGAAGTTTGATAACCTCTTGTTTGATGACGTCATGAATTTTAGGATTAACCCTTCTTTGGTTCTGGATTGTGGGTTTGAAGGCATCTTCCATGAGAATCTTGTGAGTACAAAAGTTCGGATCAATTCCGCGGATATCGGAAATTTTCCAAGCAATTGCCTTCTGATGAGCTTTAAGCACAGCGATGAGACGAGTTTTCTCTTCTTCTTGCAAATCCTTAGCGATGATGACGGGTGACTTCTTCTCTGCTTCAAGGAACGCATACTCGAGATGGGGCGGCAACTCCTTAAGTTCTAAATCCGGAGGATTGTCGACGGGAGGCGTGTTCGAAGTCGGAGTATCGATAGCAATGATAGTGGGAGATGGAGGAGAAGGGTTGTCTTCTTTGAGGAGATTTGCAATGAAACTGAGGTCTTCATCCCAAGTGGCAGTAGAATCGTCATTGTTTTGCTTCACATCTCCCAAGGTGGCTTCCAAATCTTTCCAAAGGAAATCACTTTCTCCAAATAGAGATAGTGATGAGTCGATAGAGGAAACGGTCTCAACATTGGGAAGAGAGGTAGGAATGTTTTTACAAGCATCCTTGAAGTGTTCTTCACAAGCCTCATCAAGAACGTCAATACAATTAACATTCTCGTAAGAAGAAGGCTGTTTAGATAACTTTCCCATGTTGAAGACTACTTTATCGTCACCCACTCTCATGATAAGCTCACCGGCTTCAACATCAATGAGAGTGCGACCGGTCCTCAAGAATGGACGACCAACAATGAGTGGCACACGGGGATCCATCTCGTAGTCGACGACAACAAAATCAGCAGGGAAGGTGAATTTGTCGACTCCTACAATGACATCTTCGGCTATCCCCACTGGATAAGCAACCGTACGGTTAGCTAATTCCAAAGTCATTTTGGTGGGGACTAGCTCTGGGAGAGATAATTGCTTCCAAACACTTAGAGGCATGAGATTAATACTGGCACCTAGATCGGCTAGGGCCATGCAATTCTCTACTCCCGGGAAATTGCAAGGGATAAGGAAACGACCCGGATCACCAAGCTTGATTGGCAATTTCCTTAAGAGCACTGCAGAGCAGTTCTCATTAAGTTGGGTGTTGGCGAGATCGAGGAGCTTTTCCTTGTCGCTCAGAAGATCTTTAAACATTTTCGCGTACTTAGGCATGTGAGCGAGAGCCTCAGCGAAGGAGATATTGAAATTCAGTTGTTTAAACATTTTAAGAAAGTTAGAAACCTGAATATCGTCCTTGCTTTTGAGCTTCTCTTTCCTCAACCTAGATGGATAAGGTATATTGGAAGAAGAGGAAGGCTTTGGGATGATAGGATCACTCACATCCTTGGGTGGAGGAGGGGTAGAAGGAAGAGGTGGAGAAATTGGGGAAGGAGAAGGGTGAGGAATAGGGGCAGGTGACTCGTTCTCCTTAGTCACAACCACCGGTGGAGGTATAGGAAGCTCGGGTTCCTTGGTACCTTTACCACTACGAGTGGTGATTGCTTTCATCTCCCCTCTTGGATTCGCAACGGTATTACTCGGAAGAGTACCCGAAGAAGAGGGTTGATTACCATTGAAGAAACTAGCCATCATGTTTCTCAAGTCATTCGTTTGACTATCCATAGTGTTCTTCATATCAGCTCGTAGATCATTCCCTTGTTTCATCAGATCTGCTTTCAAGTTGCGCACTTCCTGTTGAAGATTATCCACGATCACATCGTTAGTCCTCATGTAGGTTCCAATGTCTTGATGTGATGCGGGGGTTTGGTTGGAAGGAGCAGTGTATGCGGGTGGTTGATAAGCAGGTTGCTGGTAAACTTGGGTGTTTCGTTGTTGTGGTTGTTGCTGCTTATGAGGAGGGATGTATGGTGTGCGAGTTTGTTGTTGTTGAGGAGGGCGGTTGAGGTTTTGTTGTTGGTTTTGGTTGTTAGAGTTAAAACCAGGTGGTGAGAGATAGTTGTTGGAACGGTAGCTAAGCAGGTTGCGGTCACCTTGAGGTTTTGCTTGATAAGCAGGTTGAGTATAGGTGCCATATGCTGCATTAACATTCTCAGCAGGGTAATCTTGGGTGGCGGTACAAGTTGTGTAAGAATGGGGACCACCGCATATCTCACAAGGTTGGCTGACAGCGTTCACTTGTGCGTTTTTGGCGTTGTTGCTGTTGTTGTTGCTGACGGTGTGGGTGACAAGCGATTCAAGAAGCGTGGTGATTTTGTCAAGTCGCTTGTCGCTGTCATTAGTGCTAGCACTAGCAACATTGGTCCTAACACTCTTGGTTTGCACGCGAGATTTGTTCTCAATGATATCCCAAGCAGCATTGGAAGTCTTAGCCAATAGATTACCCCCTGAGGCACTATTCAGTGAATCTTGGTCATTCATGCTTAAACCATTGTAAAAAGTATTTATTTGATGAACTTTGGTAAAACCATGTTGTGGGCATTTTCTTAGAAGATCTTTAAAGCGATCCCAAGATTCACTGAATGACTCATCGTACTTTTGTTCAAAGTTTATAATCTCATTCCGCAAAGCGGTAGTACGAGAGGGTGGAAAAAAGTAATTGATGAACTTTGTTTCCAAATCCGTCCACGAGAGAATACTCTGTGGCGGTTCCTTAGCAAGCCAGTGCCGGGCTTGTCCCTCTAAAGAAAAGGGAAAAAGTTGTAACCTTATAACCTCCTGTGGCACTCCATTGAACTTGACCGTGTTGGTGAGTTGTAGAAATCTCTTGATATGGTCGTGTGGGTCATCAATGGTTCGTCCCAAGAATGGTTGAGCTGAGACCATCTGGATAAAGCCTGATTTTAGCTCAAAATTGTTGGCGGCAATTGGTGGTATAACAATTGGATCCGTATTGCCATCGACATGAGCTTGCAGCAATTCAATCATTGGGCGATTATCCGGAAGGTGCTCATTGTTGTTATTATTGTTCATGTTGTTGAAAGGCGGGTTGTTGTTGTTATTATTGTTGTTCGGAGGTGGTATGTTATTGTTGTTTTGTACACCAGTCATGTCTAGGTTATCGAGAGGCTCGGGCTCTTGATAAGACGTGGATCGAGTGCGCATACACCTGCAAAAGAACGAACAGACAAAACAAAAATATTTTTGATTTTTATGTTTTTTTTACTTTTTAGGATTTTTGAAAATTTTATATTTTTTAGTTGTTTTTGAAGATTTTCTTGAAAAAGTAACGTTCACGGGGAACGGATCCCAAAATCCAAGTTTTCACAAAAAACTTTTGATCTTAACGAGAAGAGCCGGCAGCGGCGCCATTTGATACTTTGATTTTGTATGGTTCAATTTTACTCTCGATATCCTCTCGAATTGATCTAGGCCTTAAGTGGAATGATTTGTTCTTGGTTACTAAAAAGGAGTTGGTTTGTTTATCTATTTTTAAACTAATAACACTTAAATGTAAATGACGTTGAGTGACTTAAAATTGAGTGCTTGAAAACGTAAAGGAAAGATTTGAAAATTACTTTGAAAACTTAATTGAATTAATGCTTAAAAACTTGTTCTATCGGAATTTCAAAAATTATTTCTATCGGAATATAAGAAAATCAAAGGCATCGGAATGTAATCATAACTACCATCGGAATGTCCATGTTTGTCACCATCGGAATATTCAAAATACAAGCTGTCGCAATGATGCTATCGGAATGCCCCAGATCGGAATAAAGCTATCGGAAAGTTTCTAGATCGGAATGTTGTATATAAAAATCGGCCAGAGTTTCGACCAGAAAAGGGACCTAAACCCCGTCGGAATGTGCGATCGCAATATGCGATCGCAATCCCAGATCGGAATAGGGGGGTTTACAACCTATCGCAAAGTAAAACCCCTTATGGGTTATTGCGATACCAAGCAAAGAAGACCCGTCAGAATGTGTTAAAACCCTTGTATTGCGATGGAAGTGGCTATGTTCCGAAAATGGTGGCAACTTTAAAAACTCAATAAGCAAAGGAAATAAGCTAGGTGATTCGAAATCTAAATACTTCAAAAAGATTAAATTTGATAACTTTTGAAAGTAAGAAACTTTAAAACTTAATAAACAAAACTTTTGAATGATTAAAACTTGAAGAAATCCGAAATCAATAAGCTTGAACAAGCAATAAGCCGCTAAGCATGGAGAGCTTATGGCTTCTTCACGTAGAGCTTAAAAAGACTAGAAAGATCAAACTCTATTCACGAACACATCCAAAATCCCAACCGTATGGTTTTAACAATCGGATCAAGGATTGACAAATCAAGAAAAGTAGAAAAAGATTAAGGAACTTAAAAGCATAAACTTGATTAATGAAATCAAAAGTACAAGAAAGCTTAAATTTAAAAGATGAAATCAAAAGAAAAGTTTAGTGAGAGAAAGTATGGAACTTTCTCTCTCTAAAAACTAGAGAGAAAATGAAAAGCTAAAGACTAGCTAAAAACTAAGTGTGTGAAAATTTGTGAGGTGAAGGCTTTATATAGGCGTGTGTATGGTGTTAATGGGCTTTTGATTGGGCTTTGATTTGGGCTTCTTTTTTCTTCTTTCTTCTTAAGTCTTCATGCGTCTTTTTAATAAACGTTTCCGACTTGGATTTGAGAAGTGTCGGTGAATAATTCCAACTCGTCCTATAATATTTTATTTAATAGAATCTTCATCTTTGGCTCTATTCTTCGATAAATCTTCAAATAGGCACAATGACTTCAAATCTTTTGCATCTCTTGGACAATAGACTTCGTCTTGAGTCTTTTTCCTTGATAAAACCCGTGCAATCCCATGTTTTCTTTAATATGCATCCGGTCGACTCTGAAAACACAATAAACACAAAAACCACGCATAATTCCAAACAAATGATATTAAATACGTGTTTTGGTCTCGTTTTAGCCCGATTTAAGTGGTAAAAGGATGGGTGTTTTCACACCTATCAACCACGATTCTTGACCTCGGTTTGCCCATTGGTTTGAGGGTGATACGCGGTAGAAATTCTATGGTTAACACTATACTTCTTCATGACTCTTGTAAATTGATCATTACAAAATGAGTCCCACGATCACTTATGATAGCCCGAGGTACACCAAATCTAGCAAATAATTGCTTCAAGAATTTCACTACAACTCTAGCATCATTAGTAGGCAAGGATTTGGCCTCAACCCACTTGGAAACATAGTCCATGGCTACGAGTATGTACTTATTTCCCTTTGATGATGGAAAAGGTCCCATAAAATCTATACCCTATACATAAAAATCTCACATTCTTGTATAAAATTTTGTGGCATCTCATCTCGTTGATTAATCTTTCCTTGTCTTTGACATACATCACAAAATTTTACCATCTCTTGGGCATCTTTGTATATGGAAGGCCAATAGAAACCCGAATCAAAGACTTTCTTGGCGGTGTAGTTGGGCCCAAAATGGCCTCCTGTAGGTCCCTTATGACAAGCTTCTAAGATTTTAAATGCTTCGGGACCATCTACACACCGTCTAATGATTTGGTCCGTACATTACCTAAAGAGGTAGGGGTCATCTCAAAAATAGTATTTTGCTTCCTTAAGAAACTTTTTCTTTTGTTGTGAAGTGAGACCCTCTATTAGCACATCCCCCACAAGATAGTTTGCAATGTTCGCAAACCAAGGGGTGGCATCCTCTTGTGAAGAGATAGACATGAGCTCCTTTAATGGAAAGGATTCATTAATTTCCTTATGAGGCAATTCACCTTGAAAAGGATACTCAAGTCTACTCAAGTGATCCACCGCTAAATTCTCGGCTCCTTTGTTATCACGAATCTCAATGGACAACTCTTGTATCAATAAAACCCATCTCAAAATCCTAGTCTTAGCATCTTGATTTGTCATGAGGTACTTGAGAGCGGAACGATCCGTATACACTATGGTCTTAGAAAGCACAAGATATGGTCTAAATTTCTCAAAGGCATAGACTATAGCAAGCAACTCTTTTTCCGTGGTGGTATAATGAAGTTGAGCACCAGTCATTGTTTTACTCGCATAGTGTATAGGTTGAAAATTCTTATTAACTCTTTGTCCTAACACGGCCCCCACGGCATAATCACTAGCATCACACATGAGCTCAAAAGGCAAATCCCAATTTAGAGAAACCAAAACGGGAGCCTTAGTCAACTTTTCCTTAAGAATATCAAAAGAGTCTAAACACTCTTGTGTGAATATGAAAGGAGCCTCTTCTTCCAAGAGGTGGGTCATGGGTCTTGCAATCTTAGAAAAATCTTGTATAAAGCGTCTATAGAATCCCGCATGACCTAAAAACTCCTAACTCCTTTCACCGTGGTAGGTGGGGGAAGTTTGGCAATAACATCAATTTTAGCACGATCCACTTCTAAACCCTTAATGGATATCTTATGTCCCAAAACTATCCCCTCTTTGACCATGAAATGACACTTCTCCCAATTAAGAACAAGACGTGTTTCTTCACACCTCTTAAGCATACGTTCTAAATGGGAGAGACAAGAAGTTAATGAATTTCCAAAGACCGAGAAATCATCCATGAAAACTTACATAGTGTGCTCAATCATGTCATGAAAGATTGCCATCATACACCTTTGGAATGTCCCCGGTGCAGTGCACAAGCCAAAAGGCATTCTTTTGTAAGCAAATGTACCATAGGGACAAGTGAATGTGGTTTTTTCTTGATCCTTTGGATCAATGGGTATTTAGAAATAACCCGAGAATCCATCTTGAAAGCAATAGTACTCATTTCCCGCTAAGCGTTCAAGCATTTGGTCCATAAAAGGCAATGAGAAATGATCTTTCCAAGTAGCATCATTGAGCTTCTTATAATCAATACAAACTCTCCAACCCGTGACAAGTCTAGTAGGAATAAGCTCATTGTTCTCATTAGGCACTACGGTGATTCCACCCTTCTTAGGAACACAATGTACCGGGCTAACCCATGGAGAGTCTGAAATGGGGTAAATCATACCTGTATCAAGGAGTTTGATAACTTCCTTTTTGATGACCTCATGGATTTTAGGGTTAACCCTTCTTTGGCTTTAAATGGCGGGTTTCTAATCATCATCCATAAGGATTTTGTGTGTACAAAAATTTGAATCAATTCCCCTTATGTCGGATATTTTCCATGCTATGGCTTTCTTATGTTTCTTAAGCACCTCTATGAGTTTTTCCTTCTCCTCATCTTTCAAGTCTTTTTCTATGATCACGGGTAATTGGTCTTTTCCCTCTAAGAAAGCATATTCAAGGTGTGATGGAAGATCCTTAAGTTCTAGGGAAGGTGGACTCTCAATGGAAGGTTTCACTATAGATGGATCATCAATGGTAACTTCTTATGGAGTAGGTGAAGGAATGGGATCCTCATTGAGCAACTTTTGGATAGTGAGAATGTCTTTTTCCCAATTAATAGGAGAATCATCATTGCCAAGGAAGTTGGACTCAAATTTCTCCAAGAGGAAATCACTATCTCCAAATGGTGTTAAGGAGGGAGCAATTGAGGCAACGGTCTCTACATGAGGCATGGTGAATAGGTACTTGCTTTGCTACGCCCTCACGCTTTCCAATTTTCAATGTTTTGTTGCTAATAAGGCTAAAAATGGCCAAATTTAAAAAATTTTCTTAGTTTTCTTAAGTGTTTTTAAGACACGAATGTATATTTTCCGATGGGTAGAATAAGAGTTAATTTTTGACTTGATGGGCATTTGGAGCCATTTACATTCCTTAACCCGCTCAATTCAAGTTTTGCTAGACTTTTGTATAGGGAGCTTTAAAACGCGAAAGTCTTAACTCTTTCGGGTTAAGAACAAGAACTTTTCGCAAGTTCCTATAATTGATCTTAGAAAGTCACTTTTCAAGGGAACTTTAAAACGCATTCTCTAAAAATTGAAAAAGTCCAAGAAAGTGCAAGATCCTATAGGTGGCTTGAAAACCCAAAACTTTGATTTGATATAGTCTTAATGAAAGCTAATCCAAATTTGGCTTAATTTTGACTTGCATGGCTAAGTATTCACGAGTCTCTTTAATTAGAGGTCTTTATATAGTGAAGAACGAGAAATGATAGAGTTAGACAAGTGATCATGCTAAACGTAGAACATGAAAGTGTTCTTTCAAAAACTCATATGTTTTTAATTGTGGCTTTTTCTTCCCATAAGATCAATGCATTAGGAATAAATCATAATTGCAATAAGTAAGGTCGTACGATTTGAAAGGTTACTTAGCCTCTAGCGCAAGATCGTTTAAAAGTTGCTCGGGGTTGAATAGAGTTCATAGCCAAGGCATAACTTATTGAAACGGGACGCGAAGATTGGCGATCATCCAAAAAGGCCCTAACAAGGCATGAGGAGCTCTATTTTTGCTAAAGATCCAAAGATGATATGAAGTATCATTATTCCTAAATCAATATGAAGGATCGAGACACACACGAGAAGCAATTACTCCCCTAAAGATCATGGAGAAAGTCTATCCAAAAAGGCCCTAACAAGGTATGAGGATAAATATATCCAAGTCCGAAAAGGAGGCGGATCGTTGTATATCAAAATCCAAAGTAAAGATTGAAGAAAAATGATGAAGTCGTGGTCCCAATATGAAGAATCTCTCAAAAACGTCAAGTGAAGAAATTCCAAATATATGACGAGAAGACCATAATTTCGAGAACGTCTTCCCAAGATTTGAAGTATGAAGTACATTCCAAATATCGGTCCGAGAAAGGTCTCAAATCGTGAAACGAGTTATGCCAAGATATGAACTTAAGGAGATACACGAGAAGCCGTTTTAAAAGATTTTGTCCTTCGGCTAACTATTGATCAAATCGTGCAACTTTGCTTTCGAACTAATAACTACTCAAATAAGTCAATATGAATCACTTGTGATCCATGACAAATAGATAAAAAATGCTAGTAACCCATTTCCTTTTATAATAACTAGGATTGCGGGGAGAAAAAGTATTACACAATTTGGACGTATGAGTAGTGTTAGCATTGTGACTTGTACCAACAATGATCTCGTTTTTGCACTTAGCATGGAATGTATGACAATCAAGGATGACGAAGTTTACTCTAAGGGACATTCACTTGTTTCTATTCTTTGACCCTAAAAGTCACTTTTTGATGAAAATCGTACATTATGTCTTTACACATCTTCGTAGTATGTTGCAAGTCTTTTACTCTTCAATAAAGGTTAATAAAATTGAACTTTGGTGATGCTTAGATACTTTATTCTAGCATTGCGGGAGGGCACGGCAATGGCTTAGTATGGGGAAGTGATGAGAGGGCATTTATACATGATTTCATCGTTCTTTTCGGGCTTTAAATGCACAAAAATGTCATAAAATACCATATATATGCTTGTGTTTCTTTACTTGTGTATTTTAGGTATGGATATCGTGAAAAAGATAAAAGATCACGAGATACAAGGAAAAACGGACACGAGAAACGAAGCCGTACAAAGAACCGGACCCTAATCATAAAGAATTCAACAAATACCCTTGAAGACTTGAAGACATACAAGATTGATCCTCATTTATTGAATAAATGACACTTAAAACCCTTGTATATTGATAATTACAAGTTTGGTCCCTTAAGTTTGTCAAAATTACACAAAAGGTCCTTCAACTTTGAAGAAATGGCAAGTTTAGTCCCTCAACTATTCAACATTGTCAATTATGGTCCCTCATCAAGCCAAAGATACATTGAAGACCTTTAAAGATCAAGAATGTCCAAGATCAGTCCTTCAAATATGCAAAAGTGGCAAAAATAACCCTTATAAATCTTTTTGGAAAGTTATGTGCGAAAACTGCCAAAGTGTGAAACTTAAATACAAAGGGAATTCGTTTTTAGGGCTGAAAAACTTGATTTACCAAAAATCCCAAAATACAAGGACCAAAGGTGACTGTTTGGCTTACCACTATTCACCCTTCTTCACCCCCAGATTTTACACCACTTAAACTTAGGGTAAAAATCAATTACCTTTGCACACACTTGATTCACATGTGTAGAAACCCATCCCAACCTTAAAACCCTTAATCCCACTCACTATGGACCCCACCCCCAATTCCCGTTTAACCAATCACATGACAACTTCACCTCCAAGTTATCTGACGTGTCCAAATCAACAGCTAAGGATCAATGCTTCATTCCAAAGCTAAAATGAACATCCAGGATCACTTTGGACAGCTCACACCAAGAAAACGTCTAGAAGGCTCAAGGACAAATAGGGAATTTCACTTCTAGGGTTTGTGAATAATGCTAGCCTTGGCATTTGCCTATATAAAGACTCCTCAACCTGTGAGAGAGCTTTGTTCCAGTTTTAGGCTATTATCTTTGTAATTCCTTTTTAAGTTTAAATAAAATTTGAATTTCTGAAATTTTGAAATCTCTTTTTGATTTGATTAAAAGTTGGTGTTTGAGTAGCCTAATTCTGAGTTCCATTTGATTGATTAGACCTTCCTTAACCTTGTGGTTAAGGCACGTCTAGGTTTGAAAGGTTTTCAAGGTTCAAAGGCCTTGAAATCCTTGTTTCTGATTTTGGCTATATTTGTGTACTAACCCTTAGCCATAAGCCTTGAGCTCCTTCAAGCTTGTTGACACCAAGCCTAAGAAGGGTTCTAAGCCTTTGGTTGAGTTTGTTTGCTGCTTGTGTTGAAGACATATCATAATCAAAGCCTTGTTCTGCTTTGAACATCAGCAGGCTTTGATCATCTTCATTGAAGTACCTTGGTCTTGTTCTAGTTGTTGAACAAGGTACAAGGAGCATAGCTGGCCTTCCTAGGATGTTGTGGAAGGCAGGTATAATCTCTTGGTTAATATTCCCCTAAAAATTTCATGTTTATGACTGTTTTTGATTTTGTGCTTTGATTTTGAGTATTTGTGTTTGTGCTGGTGATTTTTGAGTTTGATTGTGTTAGTTGCTACCTAGTAAGTGTTCTTGTTCATTAAAATCAGTAGGTTATTAGTTAAAATCACAAGTTTCTTTGTTAAGTGGTAGATTAAGGAGTGTTTGGGTCTACTGCATGATTTGGATTTATGGTTTGCTAAGTGCTTGTATTGTGATTGCAAGTGTTGGTATCTGTTTGTTAGGTGCTATTGTTCATATGTTTGCAGGTTTGAAGGTTTGAACACATAGATTCATAGATTGGCTATAAAATCTTAAATACTTGGTAAAATTGGCTAGGATTTTGAGGACACCTAGATCTATGCTTAGGCTAGGGATAACAAGTGCTAAACCTTAGTTAATCACACCAGGGAAGAAGGATTTGAGGCTTGAAATTGGATCAAGTGTCAAATAGATCAGCAAAACTTGTCTGCATATTGTTCATTGCTCATCAGAAACTTTTTATGCTTTGATCTTGTTGTTTACTTTGATTCAGTGTTTGATTCTTGATGCTTTGTGTTTATTCTTAGTTTATATAGCTTGTGTATGCATCCTGTTAAGTTTGGTTGGCTTATTCAGTCTAAATCCGCTTATTAAGTGCTTAACTGCTTATTTCCATATCTAGGCTATATCTGGTGACTGTTTGGCTTATTGTGTGAACCAATTTGTGATTTTCTTGTTGCTATTGACTCCTTGTGATTCACTGATCACAAGGGTGCCTTTGTTTCCGATTGAATCCAACCAGAACTCTCAAATAAGCTTGGTCAAATAGTCAAAGCAGTGGGAACCCCTTTCCCCTGCTAGTTGCCACTGATAGTGTAAAATTGGGTTCAGCTAATCAATAAGCTATAATAGCTTATTTTAACCAGCAACAACTTTGTTTTTGTAATAGGTGCTCATATTTTGACCCATTTGTTCATACTGGAGCATTTGGTGGGTTGACTTTAGGGTTTGACTAGAAAACCAACTTCATTGACTTTTTCATAAGTTCATTTGTGCTTATTCTGGCTTATTGGTTGTGCTTATTGGATTTTTGTTGATTGATTTGGCTTATTGAGTCCATTTGTGATCTTTTGCAAGTTGAATCAAGTCCTGAGGTGCCTTATTTCTCAAACCCGACTATTTTGTCGTTTTGTGAAATAATACTTTGCTTATTTCTTGCTTATTGAGTGAGCTTTTTCAAAATTTCTTTTTACAGATCTCATAAGCATCCCAAAAGAAGGTTGTGTGTCAAATTAGAGCTTATGGCATTAGCTTATTGCTTAATGGGCTGAAAAGCCCAATAAGAATAAGCTGTGTGTTAAATAAGCTGTGATAAACTCATATTCAGCTTTTGGGCCTTTAGAGTTTTGTTCTTAGAATTGAATTTTGAGTCATATAGGGCTTTTCCAAGTCAATTGGGCCAAGTTTGACTTTTTGGGCACAAAAGCCCAATTGTGTTGACTGTTTTTGGTTTTGGCCCATTTGAGGGCCCAATAGGGGTATTCTGGTAATTTCACTTTGATTTTCTGATTATTTAGGTTAAAATAAACTAGTTTGCAAGTTTTTAGAATTTTTTATAATTTTTGGATTTTTAATATTATTTTATTATTATTTTATTATTATTTTTAAAATTTCACTTTTTCCAACTTTTTACATTTTTCTTAGGTTTAATACATTAAAATAGGAATTTAGCAACTTTTAGAATAATTTTATCCCTTTTAGATTAATTTTTATAATTATTTTAAGTTTTAATAGTTTTAAATCATTTTAAATAGTTTTTATTAGTTTAAAAATTTCTAAAAATAGTTTTTAATCTTTTTAGGTCATTTTTGAGGTTTACCAATTGAAAAATCTTTATTTGGGCTTTTTGATAATTTATTTGATTTTTAGGGCTTTAATCAGCATTTAAAAATTGAATATTTAATTATTTAAAAGGTTTGAAAAAGTTTTGATCATTGGTAAACTCTTAGTTTATTTATTTTGATTTTTGGTAAGTTTTAGAATTAATTTTTATTTTTGTGGTTTTTAAGGTTCTACGTCTTAACTTTCTAGTAGTATTAATTTTTATTTTTACGTCTTCGTCACCTTCTTTTCTCATCCCCTTCTAAACCAAATATTAATCTCAAATCTTGTACATCTTAGTCACACACGTATACCTCCTTGGGAAACGAACTTCATAAGGGTCATTAGTGCTTGATTTTCCTAAATCATCACTCAATACTTACCGCTTTTACGCCTTTTTCCTAAAAGGTCGTATTTTACCACAATCATTTTGGCGCCGCTGCCGGGGAGGTGTGTCGTGATTAATTTGCATTGTTATTTTTAATATTAACCATAAATAGTATTTGTATTAGTAGAACTCTACTAATACGTATTATCGGTTTTCTGGGTTTTTCTTGTAAAAATATTATTACTATATTGTATTAAGTATCACAATAAATTCACAATATCTCCAAAAGTGTGAAAACACAACCTTAATTGGGATTTCATCACTCAATTATTGTATTCGAATCTCAAACAAAAAGAAAAAGGCAAAAATAGATAAATACTTTCGTGAAGCTCGATTTTGAAAAATACAAACTATAAGGTGGGTATAAGGCGGGTATTATAAACTATAAGATGGGTATAGTTGCTACCTAGTAAGTGTTCTTGTTCATTAAAATCAGTAGGTTATTAGTTAAAATCACAAGTTTCTTTGTTAAGTGGTAGATTAAGGAGTGTTTGGGTCTACTGCATGATTTGGATTTATGGTTTGCTAAGTGCTTGTATTGTGATTGCAAGTGTTGGTATCTGTTTGTTAGGTGCTATTGTTCATATGTTTGCAGGTTTGAAGGTTTGAACACATAGATACATAGATTGGCTATAAAATCTTAAATACTTGGTAAAATTGGCTATGATTTTGAGGACACCTAGATCTAAGCTTAGGCTAGGGATAACAAGTGCTAAACCTTAGTTAATCACACCAGGGAAGAAGGATTTGAGGCTTGAAATTGGATCAAGTGTCAAATAGATCAGCAAAACTTGTCTGCATATTGTTCATTGCTCATCAGAAACTTTTTATGCTTTGATCTTGTTGTTTACTTTGATTCAGTGTTTGATTCTTGATGCTTTGTGTTTATTCTTAGTTTATATAGCTTGTGTATGCTTTGTGTTTATTCTTAGTTTATAAGCCAAACAGTCACCAGATATAGCCCAGATATGGAAATAAGCAGTTAAGCACTTAATAAGCAGATTTAGACTGAATAAGCCAACCAAACTTAACAGGATGCATACACAAGCTATATAAACTAAGAATAAACACAAAGCATCAAGAATCAAACACTGAATCAAAGTAAACAACAAGATCAAAGCATAAAAAGTTTCTGATGAGCAATGAACAATATGCAGACAAGTTTTGCTGATCTATTTGACACTTGATCCAATTTCAAGCCTCAAATCCTTCTTCCCTGGTGTGATTAACTAAGGTTTAGCACTTGTTATCCCTAGCCTAAGCTTAGATCTAGGTGTCCTCAAAATCCTAGCCAATTTTACCAAGTATTTAAGATTTTATAGCCAATCTATGAATCTATGTGTTCAAACCTTCAAACCTGCAAACATATGAACAATAGCACCTAACAAACAGATACCAACACTTGCAATCACAATACAAGCACTTAGCAAACCATAAATCCAAATCATGCAGTAGACGCAAACACTCCTTAATCTACCACTTAACAAAGAAACTTGTGATTTTAACTAATAACCTACTGATTTTAATGAACAAGAACACTTACTAGGTAGCAACTAACACAATCAAACTCAAAAATCACCAGCACAAACACAAATACTCAAAATCAAAGCACAAAATCAAAAACAGTCATAAACATGAAATTTTTAGGGGAATCTTAACCAAGAGATTATACCTGCCTTCCACAACATCCTAGGAAGGCCAGCTATGATCCTTGGACCTTGTTCAACAACTAGAACAAGACCAAGGTACTTCAATGAAGATGATCAAAGCCTGCTGATGTTCAAAGCAGAACAAGGCTTTGATTATGATATGTCTTCAACACAAGCAGCAAACAAACTCAACCAAAGGCTTAGAACCCTTTTCAGGCTTGGTGTCAACAAGCTTGAAGGAGCTCAAGGCTTATGGCTAAGGGTTAGTACACAAATATAAGCCAAAATCAGAAACAAGGATTTCAAGGCCTTTGAACCTTGAAAACCTTTCAAACCTAGACGTGCCTTAACCACAAGGTTAAGGAAGGTCTAATCAATCAAATGGAACTCAGAATTAGGCTACTCAAACACCAACTTTTAATCAAATCAAAAAGAGATTTCAAAATTTCAGAAATTCAAATTTTATTTAAACTTAAAAAGGAATTACAAAGATAATAGCCTAAAACTGGAACAAAGCTCTCTCACAGGTTGAGGAGTCTTTATATAGGCAAATGCCAAGGCTAGCACTATTCACAAACCCTAGAAGTGAAATTCCCTATTTGTCCTTGAGCCTTCTAGACGTTTTCTTGGTGTGAGCTGTCCAAAGTGATCCTGGATGTTCATTTTAGCTTTGGAATGAAGCATTGATCCTTAGCTGTTGATTTGGACACGTCAGATAACTTGGAGGTGAAGTTGTCATGTGATTGGTTAAACGGGAATTGGGGGTGGGGTCCATAGTGAGTGGGATTAAGGGTTTTATGGTTGGGATGGGTTTCTGCACATGTGAATCAAGTGTGTGCAAAGGTAATTGATTTTTACCCTAAGTTTAAGTGGTGTAAAATCTGGGGGTGAAGAAGGGTGAATAGTGGTAAGTTTGATCCGAAATTGGGGGAAAAGAAGTGTTTGGCGCATTTTTCAGGTTTGAATGTTTAAGTTGCACACCTTTGGTCCTTGTATTTTGAGATTTTTGGTAAATCAAGTTTTTCAGCCCTAAAAACGAATTCCCTTTGTATTTAAGTTTCACACTTTGGCAGTTTTGGCACATAACTTTCCAAAAAGTTTTGTAAGGGTTATTTTTGCCACTTTTGCATATTTGAAGGACTGATCTTGGACATTCTTGATCTTCAAAGGTCTTCAATGTATCTTGGCTTGATGAGGGACCATAATTGACAATGTTGAATAGTTGAGGGACTAAACTTGCCATTTCTTCAAAGTTGAAGGACCTTTTGTGTAATTTTGACAAACTTATGGGACCAAACTTGTAATTATCAATATACAAGGGTTTTAAGTGTCATTTCTTCAATAAATGAGGATCAATCTTGTATGTCTTCAAGTCTTCAAGGGTATTTGTTGAATTCTTCATGATTAGGGCCCGGTTCTTTGTACGGCTTCGTTTCTCGTGTCCGTTTTTCCTTGTATCTTGTGATCTTTTGTCTTTTTCACGATATCCATACCTAAAATACACAAGTAAACAAACACAAGCATATATATGGTATTTTATGACATTTTTGTGCATTTAAAGCCCGAAAAGAACGATGAAATCATGTATAAATGCCATCTCATCACATGTTCTCACTATCATTCTTACAAGCTTCATGAAAATGCTCATCACACACCTCATCAAGAACATCCACTATGTTAATTGTTTTACAACTTTGAGACTTCTTAGTGACTTTTCTAGCTTAAACACCACTTTCTCATCCTCAACTCTCATAATTAATTCTCCTTCCGCCACATCTATAAGAGTACGACCCGTCCTCAAAAATGGTCTACCAACAATAAGAGGAACTCTCGGGTCCATATCATAATCAACCACTACAAAATCCGCAGCAAACATAAATTTATCAACCCCTATAAACACATCCTCCGCTATGCCTACCGGATAAGCTATGGAACGGTTAGCTAACTCAAGGGTCATCCTAGTAGGAGTGAGCTCGGGAAGAGAGAGTTTTTGCCAAACCGACAAAGGCATGAGATTAATGCTTGCCCCAAGATCCGCTAGTGCCATGAAATTTTCCACCCTGGGAAAATTACAAGGGATCAAAAATCGCCTCGGATCTCCAAGTTTTGTAGGTAAGGTTTTGAGCAACACGGCGGAGCAATTCTCATTAAGTGATGTGTTAGGAAAATCCACCAACTTTTCCTTGTTTGAGAGTGAAGGTCTACGTGATTAATGGCCTATTCTATATCATGGATTTGATGGATTAGGTTCGTTGATTTAGATGATAATCATAAGGAAATGAAGGAAGGAGATGAAGGATTAGAGAGAGAAAGGAGAGAAGGGAGAGGGTTAGAGAGAGAAAGTAAAGATGAATAATGATTAATGTGTGAAATGGTAATCAACAACCCCTCCTAACATGCTAGGAGGGGATATATATAGCCCACCCTACATGTGGGCTATATGGACCATACATAAAGTAAATAGATCACGAGCCCATTACATAATTATCGTTGGAGCGACCGATCCTTCATAAATACGTAAAACGTATTTCCAACAATCTCCCCCTAAGGGAGGTCGCTCCAAGTTACAAAGTTCTAAATAGTCTATATCTCGTGATCTATGCTAACTAAGATGTGACCGAGACTTTATTGGGAAAAAACGTATTTCCAACAATCTCCCCCTAAGGGAGGTCACATCTTTTTACAAAATCTTAAACCTAGCATCTATGCTTGAGTCTTCGATCTTGTTCTTGTGAATATGCTTGATGTGATCTTTGACTTTAGTCTTGAGCATGTTTCCTTGCCTTGAGCTTGTGCATTCTTCACTTGTGATATTTGCCTCTTTGTGACTTCATGTTCCACATACTTATACTTTTAAATTCTTGAAAGCTTCAGAGTTTGATACAGCGGAAGACTTGACCTTCAGGCTTTCTTGAATTTGTTGAAGTACTAGTTGTATGTAGTATAAGCATGTGGTGACGACTTCTTCTGGATTGTACACCGCAATGCCACCTTCTTGTTACGCTGCATAAGACAGTTAGCAACAAACAATATACACGGATGAAATAGCCTTGAACATTTCATTCTAATTCGGTAGCATTTTACCTCCGGTCGGTGAAGACCGTTGGACGATATTAAATATCATACTTGTGGCAGGTAGTTTCAATAAAGAACCTCCTTGACAAGATTTCGCGGGTAAACCCGTTCTCTTTACTCGACCGTCCAAGGCTGACTGCGAACGTAAAGAGTGAATCATTTGGATAATATTATCCGCATGATTTGAAGCCGTCAATTCATGTTCCTGGAACAAGTGAAGTTCAATTAAGAACCGCACCATCGTTGCTTTCCAGTTGTCACTAGCTTGATTCATATAGAATCTTGCAAGTTACCTACCAAGTGATGTTTGATGTTAACACTAGAAGGATTTCCATTCGTCACTGTAAATACTTAATAGTATTACTCTGAATGTTCTGGCAAGATCATTAAGATATTGCGTAGAGGCCTGGAACGTGTTTAAATTCATTTAAGAATTAAACCACTGTTGCTTTCCAGTTATCACAAGTTTGATTTATAAAGAATCGCACAAGTCACCTACCATGAGTTTTTTGATATTCGCTCAAGAAGGATTTCCATCTTCATTGTAAATACTTTCGTATTACTCGGATGTTCAGGCAAGATCATGAAGATTTTGCGTAGGACTCTTAAGAACTTTCTTACTTTGCACAGTGTGTGAAGAAGCAAGGAAATATGAAAGTGTGTCCTAAGGAGATATTTGATGATCTCAAATGGCTCTAGACTCGATCGTGCATTTTGGATTTTTAGTGATCGGAGGCTGGAGAGGAGTGCCACCTTTTCAATACCAATTTATTCGGAGTGAATAAATCAATAGATAATGTGTTGATCTCCGTGTGATTAAAACAAATACCTTTTGAGAGATATTTGAGTTAGCTGGGAAGGGTTGTGCATTGCATCACTGGGTCCATGACGTCTTTCTTCAATATCGAGAATCATTAACAAAAATGACCTCAATAGCATATGTATTGACCCGGTTTCTGCCTAAAGTTGTAAGGAGGGCTTCTTTCTTTACACCCTTTATCTTTACATTTCTTTTTCATTCTTCAACCCCTTCAATGCTTACCAATACGTCATCACTAGCACCTTGTTGTGATTGTTCCAGTGCTAACTTAAGTACTTGGTCGGCATTCAGCTACGTTCACAATCTTTCTCCATCTTTCCTAAGGACTACTATTTCTAGCTATGGAATGTCCTTGGGAAGATTCCTCCGGTTCTAGAGAAATCATTGGACTTTAACCTATCCTACCATCCTTATGTCACCACAATCTTCATCATCGTGAATAGAGATGTTTTAGGTAAGTGTATGTCACCATGAAATCCATTTTGAAGTACAAATCCATTTTGCTCCCCCTTAACATATGCCACGGTATCCGAAAACATTTTGCACATGTCGGGATGAGCTATCACGTTAAGTCAAACCATTTGTGATTGATCATATCCCATATTAAATCACATTTTCTCCCCCATATTAAAAATATTAACCCAATCGATGTTTTTAATATCAATTGATTTAATAGCATTTTAAGAAAATTTGGGAAGAAAAATGCAAGTCCAATTATCTTCATGAATTATACAAGCTCCCCCTCAAATTAATGAGGGTGTGCTGAAACGTAAAGTAAATACCTTTTAAACACAAGTGTAAGGTATTTATCACGTGCAAAGATCATATATGATAATGAATTCACAAGATTAACAAATTACGAGGAAGGACCTGAATGATGGAGAACATCATATGAAAGATTCACATGGTTCTTGTTCACGAATGTTGGTCACCTCGTCACGTCCCCGAGAAAATTAATTCCCGTTGTTGAGTCAAAGCTTTCCGGTGAAATGCTTGACTTGATTATGAAAAGCGGGTTGCTATCTGAAATAATAGCAAACCATTTTGAGCATGTTTTAAAAGTTTGAACTTCTGCTCGAACTTTATTTACAACCCCGTGTCATTATTGAATGACATTTCTAGGTTCGTAAATATTATCGATTCCAGAAGACATGCTCTTTTTATCAAAACATTTTTGAACACACAATTTTGAAAGATTTAGAAAAACCTTTTGAGAAATTCTCGAAAAATTGTGTTCAAAGTTTTGAAAAACAATTACTTGAGCTTAAGATGTTGAATATCTTAAAAGCGAGCTCAAGTCCGAGAAGCTGTGAACTTCCCGTTGTTAAGGATAAGTTACCATCGGCGATAAACTTTCCTTTTATCTGAAGGACGAGTCCTAAGCTGACATTTACTTAGAAGTCGTGTTCATGAGCTTGAAAACTTTGACTGTTTTAACGGAAAGCTCATGACCGAGAAAGGTTAATTTCTCGTTACGAGGAAAAGTACTCTTATTTAAAAGATACACTTTCCTTTCTGAGCTTAAAACTTCGAATGTTTTAATACAAGCTCATGACCGAGAAAGGTGAATTTCTCGTTAAGAGGATAAGTTATCATAAACGATAAACTTTCCTTTATTTTAAGTTCGAGTTACAGTCTGACATTTAACTGTAAGTCATTGTGCATGAGCTTAAAAACTTGGAATGTTTTTGATATAAGCTCATGCCCGAGAAAAATTAATTTCTCGTTGTTAGGATAAGTTTACCATCGGCGATAAACTTTCCTTTCTTTGAAGAGCGAGTTATAGTCTGTGATGTGACTATAAGTCCTAGTGCATGAGCTTAAAAACGTGGAATGTTTTTAACATAAGCTCATGCCCGAGAAAAATGAATTTCTCGTTTTTAGGATAAGTCATCATCGGGATGAACTTTCCTGTCTTTGGAGATCGAGTTACAGTCTGTTATGTGACTGTAAGTCCTTGTGCAAGCTTTAACCATGAATCCCCTGAGATACTAGTTTCTCTGATATCTGCTTCTTCAGCAACCAAACTCTGAGAGTGTCCTTAGTTGAACGGTATACAACGATTGGACCGCTTCGTTCTTTTGGAACATCAACTTTGGTACCTGCATTCTCATTAGGAGTTTGTATACTTTTGCATGGGTTAGAGATATCTATTTGTGAAGCACGTGGGGGTTCACAGTTGGCTTTACTTGTGTCAGAGGTGGCCTGAGGGGATGATTCACTTGTCTTAGTTGGCAAACGTTTCCTTTTATAGAAAACCTTAAGTTCAGGCTTAAGTGATGTATCATCCTTTGCAATTTCCTCCCTAGTAGTCTTCGTAGAATCAGAGACTATCCTAGTTAAAGGGCACTCGTTTCCTACAAGAGTGAAAGTTCTACCAGTGGGGTGCCACATTTTGCCAATGGGTTTGATTTTAGCAACCCACTGGGATTTAAGTCTAGCACGGGAGTTCACCTCATTAAGCAATTTTTTGATACAGGAATCATGATTTGCCGTAAAGACACATTTTCTACATGTTTTACAAGTAGCATATTTAATGTCCGAGTAAGATCTAGAATCCCTAGATGATTGATTGATGCTCCTAGGATTGGACATGCTACGGTTAGCAGTGTTGGGTAAACTAGAAGGCATCTGACTAGGTTTGAAATTCCTATCTCTTACATGTGTCTTTTGCTTAGCTTCCCTAAGATCAGATTCATGGCAAACGTCATTTGAACTAGTTCTAGACGTGGTCTTGGTATTTTTAGGGAAACTAGAGGCAATCATATGATTTGGACTTGCTAAAGCTGGAGTGATCACATTGGGCCTAGTTGTTGGAGTGACTGGTCTAATAAGATGAACCAAATCAACTTGGGAGGCAAACCGCGGTCTCGAGGATTGTGGTCGCTCGGATCTAAATGCAGTAGGTTGTCTGACAATCGGTTGTCTGACGAACTTATTTGTAGACGGTTTCCCCAAGATTGATGGTTTTTCAAGCTTAGTGTCCACACTAGGTCCTTTACTTTTCCTTAACTCGTTTTTCAACGCAGCTATAGCAAAAACCTTTTCCTGTACTTGGGCCTTTAAAGTCTCATTCTCTTTGAGCAAGTTATCTTGGGATGCCAACTTAGATGCAAGCAGTTGAATTTGTTTCAAAAGATTATCCTTTTCAGCTTTAGAATCTAGAACAGTTTGATCCAATTTTCTTTCAAGAACAACGTTTGAATTTTCAAGTTTTTCAAAATATGTTTCAAATTTGTCCGTTTTCTTAGAAAATTCAAGTTTGGCATCCTCAAGATCTTTAGATTGCCGAGCTATGATCGTTTCGAGCTCTTTAATCTTGGAATCAGAAGCAGTCAATGAAGCAGTTATAGGATAATTATCATGATGTTTAGCATTCTGAACAATCTCTCCCCCATTATGACTTACATCGGATGAATCAGAAGTGGTATTGCTATCACTCTTTTCCATCCCATGTTTGTTATAATTAGGTTCAGAATGCTCAATATGCGGCATTTCATCAGCATATACATCATAAACAACATTACATTGTACCATGTGTGCAGGCTCTTTGTCATAAACGGGCAAGGTGTCATCAAGAAGGATCTCGTGAGCATTCCCTGACGTGCCACTGGTATCATGTTGTCCTCCTGATTCCGTGCTCTTGGCATTGATAGGCTCCAAGTTTTCAACCGTATGACCAGTTTCCTCTTGCATCGAAGAGTCTTGCACTCCATTATCATACCCTTGCTGAAGTCGAGATCTTTCATAAATCGAAGACGAGACCGATGTCATGAGTTTCAATATTGTATCACGAAAAACTCGAAGCTCGGTACGTGTATCTCGAAGAAATGATTGGCAAAGCATCAAACTTTCAGACTTGATGATATTGAATTGGAGGAAAGGCGTGAGTTGTGTCACAAGAGCCTTATAAGCAAGTGACGATGCAGATTGATTAAAGTTGTCACGGTTGAGTTGCTCGGCGAGTTCGGTCAAAGTGGTGAACATTGATTCGATGAATATATGACGATCTTGTCCAAAGATTGTCACAAATTCTCTCCCTCCTTGAAGCCCCGAAAGAGTGACAAGATGAGATTGGAGCATTTGAAATGAATTTATACCACTTTCTCGAGCTTTGTCTTGCATTCGATGCAAGTCTCCCTCTTTAAGTGTCGAATTGAACGAATCCATTGAAAATCGAGGAAAGATAAGGAAAATGATGTGGATGTTGTTGTAGTCGGGTTTTTACAAGTCGACTCGGCTCAAAAAATGTTGTCGGTCTCAGATGATGAAAAAATTAAACCCGATCAAAAATTCGTAGTCACTAAAAATGAAGTCCGTCACTTTTGTCTTTCAAATCCGGCCACAAAAATGTTAAACCCGTAAAAATTTTACCACTTTGATACTTTCAAAATACTCGCCTCAACACAATTTGCCAAAAACCAACAATAATAAAAAAATAAAAATTTTGAAAATATAAAAAGATAAAAATATGACCCAAAAAATAATAACTTTTATGTTTGAAATATTTCTTAAAAACAAAAAACTATAAAAGAAAGAAAAGAAAAAAATAACGTTAAAAAAGAATATAAAAAATTAAGTCAAATATAAAAGATTAAGCCACGATTTGCCAAAGAAAAAAAATAACGTTTATAAAATACTGATCACCTAGTTTACTCCGTCAATCAAAAACACGTTGCCCAATAAAGAAGCACAGTTGCCAAAAACGTGGCACTTAGTTATAGAAACCTGGTAATTAAATAAATAATTATAACTATATGGCCTCGTTTCCTCCGTCCCCTTGTTTATTCCGCCTCAATAAAATAATAAACAGACCTAATCAATTTAATCTCTCTCTCCTAAACTCATACTCACAAACCGGCCACCTTCCAAAGCTCTCTTCCAACTCTCTCTCTCTCTACCAAAGCTCTCAAACCTAATCTCACAGCCTGAAAAACTTGCAACAAAACACGGCCACCTTGTAACCCTCCTTCTCCTTCGTTCACTCACGCAGCCACCTAAAAAAAGATTGATCAATAACATATGAATTGCATCCCATTCAAACAACCCGTCTTTAATTATGTGCAAGAAACTGATCAAGAAACTTCTACAAGATCTTTAATTAGGTCTCGGGTAGGTACTCTTCTCTAATTTAAGTTTTTGTTGAGTCCCTCTCTCTACTGTAGTGTCCTTCTGGTGTGGGTTTCTGTTGGTGTTCAAGTCCGTGGTGGAAACGGAGGTGTTTGTTTAAGGAATCGAAAAAATAATGATCTTAACAAGTTTGTTAAAGATCTTTATTTAATTTCGTATATTAAAACAGGGTTTATAACCAAATACGAATCAATGATGATTGAAATCGATTTTTAAAGATGTATGAAAGTTCTATAAATCTTAAATCGATTCTCAAACTGAGATGTAGATGTGTATATTGATTTCGAAGGTGTCGAGGGTGTGGGGAGAGAGACGAGAGGGTTTGGGATGGGTGTTTGTATTTTCGTGTGAGGCGGTTAGGGAGTCACAGTTTGATTTGGTAAAGGTTCGTGAGTCGAGAAAGGTTTTGAGAGTTTGTGAGGTGAGGGGTCGAGTCAGGGACAATGGGTCGAGTCAGGGACAATAGGGACAATAGGGGGATTTGGTGATGGTTTGACTTAACTGTGTCCGAGTCTGGTCGAGAGAGGTTGGAGGGTTTTTAGAGAGGGAGTCAAATGAGAGGTTTGTTTGAAAAGGTTGAGGGGGTCTGTTTGAAAGATTTGTGTGAGTGTTTTAAATTGGTGTCGAGTCAAAACAAATGTTCCCGTTATGTTTGAATGGTCTTCATTCGGAAGTGTCATTCATTTGGAAGTTTTGTTCATTCAGAAGTTTTGTTCATTCGGATGTTTTGTTCATTCGGAAGTTTTTTCAAAAAAAATTGATTCGGAAGTTTTTTCAAAAAATTGATTCGGAAGTTTGTCAAAAAACTTGATTCGGATGTTCTTGATCCGGATGTTCTTGATCCGGATGTTCTTGATTCGGATGTTGTTGATTCGGATGTTCTTGATTCGGATGTTCTTGATTCGGATGTTCTTGATTCGGATGTTCTTGATTCGGATGTTCTTGATTCGGATGTTGTTGATTCGGAACTTTTGGCTCACTCGAAAAAATGCTTCACCCGGAACTTTTGCATCAGTATTGTTGGACAAAATTTGGACAGTTTTGATGGACCAAGATGAACAGAAAGGTTTGACAGATTAGGTAGTTTGACCAAAAATTAAGAAAGATCCAAAAATAAAAAAAAACGGATAAACGAAAATGATAACTGATTAAAAAAAACTGATTAAAATGATACTAAAAAAAAAATAAAAAAAATAATAATAAAATAATAATAAAAAAACAAAGATTAACGGTTGGACATGAAAATAGACATTAACGAGATCAAACTTTTTAATCAAATTTTTTAGATAGATAGATTAAAAACAATAAAAATAAAATTAAAAAAAAAATAATAATAATAATACAAACGTTTTAGAAATTGATGATTAACAAAAAAATTGTGATTTTTATAAAAAAATAAATAAATCAAACTTTTTATAGAAATTCGTGATTAAAAACAATAAAAAATACAAACTTTTTATAAAAACACAAACTTTTTATGAAAAAATACAAACTTTTTATGATCTAAAACATAAAAACACAAACTTTTTATAAAAAAATACAAACTTTTTAAAATTTAAGCATGATTAAATCAAAAAAACCCACCAAAATCAAAAAGAAAATAAGAGCTAGAATAAACCAATCAAACCTTGGCTCTTGATACCAATTGAAGGTCTACGTGATTAATGGCCTATTCTATATCATGGATTTGATGGATTAGGTTCGTTGATTTAGATGATAATCATAAGGAAATGAAGGAAGGAGATGAAGGATTAGAGAGAGAAAGGAGAGAAGGGAGAGGGTTAGAGAGAGAAAGTAAAGATGAATAATGATTAATGTGTGAAATGGTAATCAACAACCCCTCCTAACATGCTAGGAGGGGATATATATAGCCCACCCTACATGTGGGCTATATGGACCATACATAAAGTAAATAGATCACGAGCCCATTACATAATTATCGTTGGAGCGACCGATCCTTCATAAATACGTAAACGTATTTCCAACAGAGAGGAGATCTTTGAACATTTTAGAAAACTTTGGCATATATGCAAGAGCTTTTGGAAAGTTTATGTTAATGTTTAGTTGCTTGAACATTCTCAAAAAGTTTGACACTTGAATATCATCCTTGTTTTTAAGTTTCTCCTTTCTCAATCTTGATGGATATGGAAGGCTTTTTTTTGGTGTAGGTTGAGTAGTTGTTGTGGAAGGGTTCTCTTTGTTGGTTTCTTCATTGGAAGGTGTGGAAGTTAAAAGAGTAGTGGGTGTAGGATGAGAAGGTGTAGGTGTTGAAGTTGTAGAGCTTGAAGGTGGTGAGTTTGATGTTGAAGGCTTATCACAAGGTGTAACCATAGTAGGCTTAACCAAAGTAGGTGTAGGAGGTGAAGGATCATTAGTTGTCTTTCTACTTCTTGTTGTGATAGCATTGACATTAGCCCTTGGATTTGTTTGTGTGTTTGAAGGTAGAGCCCCTTGTAGTCTTTGATTAATCATCATTATAATCCTCTTGGTAGTCTCCTAATTCATGGCTCTTATTTGATCTTGTGTTCTCTCTTCACTTTCACAAATTCTTCTTTCGGTTTCTTGGTTCATCTTTTGAAGTAGCTCAAAGGTATCATTTTGCCCATATCCTTGATTATAACCTTGATTTTGAAAAGGTGGGGGAGGTGGTGGGTTAAATCCTTGATTGTTGGTATGAAAGTTATTTCCTTGATGTTGAAAGTTGTTGGGTGCTCTATAGTTGTTTCCTTGGTATTTAGGCCTAGGATCTTGATTTCTTTGAAGTAATTGAGGTGGGTTGGTTTAATTTTAGGTGGGTGGATGGGGTGGAAAGCCGGGTGGAGAAAGGTAGTTATTTGACTTGTAAGAGAGATTGGTGGGGTTAATGTTAGGTTTGAAATGCTCTCTATGTTCATCTTGATAAGCATAACATTCACCTTGTTAGTTTTGAACCTTATCACATTCTAGGTAAGAATGAGGGCCTCCACATGTTTCACAAGATGTAGCAATGACATTCACATTATTGGTGGAAGTGTTGCCCAAGGAAACTTTCATAAAGTCTTACATCATTGCTTGTTGCATCTTTTAGGTTTGGGCCAATTCTTGCATTTGTGAAAGGAATTGACTTTCAAATGATTTGAAAACACCCTCTTGAACAACATGGACTCTCTCATCAATTTGGTTGTTAGTTTGCACCATGGATTTAGTCTCAATAATGTCCCATGCCTCTCGTATGGATTTGGAAAGAATGTTCCCACCTGCGAAGGAGTTGAGGGAATCTTGATGATGTGGTCTTAATCCATTGTAGAAGGTATTGATTTGGTGAACTTCATTGAATCCATGATTGGGGCATTTTCTCAATTACTCCTTAAACTCTTCCCAAGCATCACTAAAGGTTTGATTATGTTTTTGTTGAAATCCAATAATTAGGTTTCTCAAAGTCGTGGTCTTGGATGGGGGAAAGAACATATTCAAAAACTTCTTGGTAAAGTAATCCCAAGTGGTGATACTCTTAGGAGGTTGTTTATCTAACCAATACTTAGCATTGCCCTCTAAGGAGAATGGAACTAAGATCAACTTAATGGAATCATGAGGAAATCCATTGTACTTAAGGGTATTGCAAATGGATAGAAACTTCTTGATATGATCATGTGGATCATCATTAGGTCTCCCGAAAAATGGTGTGTTAGAAACCAAGGTAATCATAGATGTCTTAAGCTCAAAGGTGTTTGCGGGTATCTCGGGTATAACAATGGCATCGGCATATCCTTCCACATTTGATTGGAGGTGCTCCATCAATGGTCTATTGTCAACGGCGACCATGGCTTCTTGTGTGTTGATCAAAGCACGATTCTCGGGATCGGCTTGATGGACGGTGTTGTTCTTACTCTTTCTCTTTTTCTTCCTTTTGGGACGAAGGGGTTGTACACCAAAAGGTATTTGTGCACGCCTTCGGGTGAGCATGCAACTCAAATCAAGGAGTGAGAGAGAAGCTCTCGTTCGACTTTGGAAAAGAAGGAATTATCCTTTCTGAGGTTCAATAAGTAATATCCACAAGAAAGTAGAGTATATGTAAGTAATACTTGGGTGGAAAGACCCCCAATCAAGCTTTCCATCTTAGAATACTCACTGGTGAACGGGGGGTTAGGTGGCGCGAAGCACTTAAGTACCTATTAACCCTTAGACGGCATTTTATAGCACGTCGCCTTTCTATTCACTTTGTAGTTTGTATTCTTCGAATTCTTGCCTATTGGAAGTATTTATCTATTCTTGCCTTAATTAAATTTGATCGATACACGTGTCAAGGACCGGAACTCTCCCGAACACGGTGTATTGCAAAAGCAATACTTATGGAAGATGTGTATTGAGTGTTCATCTACGTATACATATCTACATATAATAATATATCAAAAATATTTTTGTATTTATTGGGTTTTTAAGAAAAATACTATATGTACGTAAAAACGATGAAAACTGATATAATATATATTTTTGGGTGTAATCTTTTAGGAACAAGATTACTTTTTGAATTTTTTATTTTTTTGGTTCAATTATTTAGGAAAAGAATTGAATTTGTGGTTTTTTAGTTTTTATGTTTTTATATTTTTGATTTTTTAATTTTTTGGATTTATGATACGTAAAAAAACGTCCACTCGGGGAACGGATCCCAAAATCTAATCGAAACCGTCAATCAATAGTCTCTCTTAATGTCATGAACTGGCAGCGGCGCCATTTAATATTGAGTATTTTGCAAGTTCGTTTTTTCTCGACTCAAGACAAATTGAAAGGCCCACTAATATCAAGTTTATATTGTTTTTGGTTGTTAAAAGTTTATTTGGATTCTAGTTCTAATTCAAACAAACACGTAAAAAGGGAAAATATTATAGTTCTATTTAACCGTAAAACAAAGTGCAAGTACCACAAAATATTCACAAAGTACAAGTATTTTATGCATACAATGTAAAAGTACTTGAAATGTAAAGAAAATGAAAATATAGGGACTAAAAATGTAAAATCAAAAAGTATAGGGACCAAATGTGAAATTAGTAACAAACTATAGCAACTAATTAACAAACTATCAAACTAACTAACAAAAAGTGTAACTAATCAAATTCCAGGGACCAAGTTATGCAAACCCTAACAAACTTTAAGTTTCAAAGCTATTCAGCAAGTTTTAGAAGAGCCAAGGACCAAAGTGTAATAAAAAGCACAACTTTTTCAAAAACGGGCACTAGCACATGAATAAGCTCGTTTGAGCTTATTAATCCACTAAAATTGTTCTGGTTTTCTCTAAAGTGCTTAAAACTGAAATTCAGCTAGACTTGTAAAAGGATTTTAGATGAAAGCTTCTAAATCTCTGGATAGCTTATTCCAATAAGCTCACAATAAGCTAAAAACAAATCCAGACATTCACTATGTGATTTTCTTGTTGAGAATGATTAATCAGGTTGTAAGAAGCTTGGAATGTCTTTTGGTTTTGAAAATCATCAAGAAAATAAGCTGGAATTCAAAATAAGCCAAAAGTGCTTATGTTGACTAAGTTTGACCAAAAATCTCAAAAAGCTGAAATTGATAGGATCTATTCAGGACATGTTTGCAAAGACTTATGTGAAAGAAAATAAGGTGATTTATGAAGTGGATTAAGAGATCTTGAAAAATAGTAGGCTTAATGTCACAGAAACTAGCAATTGGTCTAGAGCTTATTGTTAAGCTGATTACACACTCAAATCAGAGAACTGTATAATTTCCTTACAAAGAATGAAAGTTTGTATGTTAAACTACAAGTGAGAACAAATTTCAGCTCAAATCATTAACTAACAAACAAATGGCATGGAATCAAAAAGTGCTTGTTTTGGCTGATAAACTTGTTCAAGTAATGACCCAAACATTTCTAAAGTCAATTGCCTGTTTGAACTTTTCTTTGACTACAAAATTTGACCAAAAGACTTATACTCACTTCTTGAGTATAAGTGAACTCAAATCAACAAGTTTTACAAGCTGACTTACCAAAATGATCTAAATCCAAACACTGGTTTACAATCTGATTATGAACTTTTTCAAAGGCTTTTTGAGCACAAGTATATGACAGATAATGACACTTATCAAAACTTGTTTAGTGTATGAAATGAACTGGTTTTGAGTAAAAAAACAAGCTAGTTTACATGTAAGAACTAGAAGTGAGCATATGATGAAACTAGGACTGATGAAAACTGATGAGACTGCTTTTATACATAGTCTCATCGTCCAAAACGGGCTTTAAATGCATTAAATATCATCAAAAATGCCACATATATGCTTGTGTTTATTACTTGTGTATTTTAGGTACGGATATTGAGAAAATGACAAAAGATCACAAGAATCATGCAAAAACGAAAATGGGAAACGAAGCCGCACAATGAACCGGACCCGATTGTTGAATTTTCCAAAAAGACCCTCAAGTTTGAAGATTTGTCAAGTTTGGTCCCTTAACTTTTGAAGACTTGTCATTTTAGGCCTTTGTAAACCTCAAAAATTACAAAGTGGTCCTTAAAATTTCAAGATATATCATTTTTAGCCCTTGAAGATTGTTGATATTACAAAATGAGACCTTAAGTCAAGAATATAAAGTATTTGTGCCATCTTTGACAAGATCATGAAAGATAATACAAAGGAAAGTTGCAAGAACACTGGCAAGACTTTATATGAAGATTTTTGTGAAGCCTAAGGGGGATTTCTGCCAATTTTAACAACCCAAACCCACCAAAATCCATTTACCCGCCCCATTTACCCACTAAGCCCAAATAAATAACCGATTTCCCAATCCATGACCGGACCATCCATTAAGTAAATAAACGTGTTTATTTAAAAGAAACTTAAACAAAGTTTATTTCTCTTAAACCGGGAAACATTTCCCTTCCACCTTCATAAGATCAACACCCCCAAAATATTCCATCATAAACCCTAATCTTATGGCCACTTAATCACAAGAGGGTAAGACCCAAGATGCTCCAGATCAGCGATTGAGGGCCCCTTACCACCTCTCACGCGCTCAAATAAAACCCCACACGCCACCAGGTCCCCACCCATATGCACCTCGCAACAACACTCCAAAAATTGTGCAGGGAATCCACGAACCAGAACCTTTGCTTGATGGGTAAGCACAAATAAACGCTTGGGATCGATTATCAACAGCTGTACAAGTCACAAGGCTCCAAAAAATCATCACATGTTTCTGATTTTTACCAAGAACAAGTCAAGACCCAAGGGGTATTTCTGGACTTTCAAACGATTAGGGTTAAATATTTTTTATTTTCTAGAATGATCATTGTGACCCTATATAAAGGGCATATAGGGCTTAGTTTATTCCTGTTCTTGTTTTCCTGGTTCACTCCCTTGTAAAGCCATTTTTATTTTCAATGAATGAAAACTTATGGTTTAGTGTTTGTAAAGAAAACGAGTTCCATTTTACTTTCAGTTTTTATAATCTGTTTGGAGTTTGTGTTTCAGTAAAATCTTTTCTTTTTCTTTTTTAAGCTACTGATTTTGGTTTCGAAAATTCCTAAGTCATTTTGCTAAGCACCTAGAGTTCTAATAGGCTAAATGATAGGCTCATAGTTGATCATAGCCAACTGATCTTGTTGATCAAGGGGTAGTGAAACCGTGATAGCATATTGCATAGGCTGTGGGACCTTGAGTCTTGCATAAGGCTTGTTCCGTTACTTGTCTGGTTTCTAAAATTATTCAGTTTATTTTGTGAGCTTACTACTTAAAATCTTCGAACCAAAAGCTCTTCATCAAGCTTTTGGTCCCAAGCTTTTAAGTTTGAATTTTTTATTCTTAGCAGTGATAACTTATTCACCCGTGGTGTTCGGTTCAGCTGTTGAACCCCAACGAACACCCTCGCCATTATTCCTGTCCAAGACACCCCTGCCTCGAACCTAGTAGTTGGTCGAGTTCAGGGGAGCATAGCTGACCCCTGTTGGATGTAAGCGGGGGTAGGTATAACATTCTCCCTTCTTAACACATAGAAACATGATTTAGGCTGTTTAAGTTTAAAAAAAATCTGGTTTTGCTTGTCATTGGGATAATCTGCTAATGTACATGAACTTTGGTACTTGATGTTAGAATCGGTTTTTTTTTAATGTGATAAGTGATTTGCTCATTTGCCTTGCTTGTTAAAATCTGCCATGTTTAATTGATTTATTGCTTACTGATTATCTTGGTTGCTGTACGCCCCTCGTTTCTATTAAGTCCTTGTCTTACATAAGTAAGTTGTAGGGGTGTTAGTTCTGCTTTATTGATTTGAGTCCAAGGAACCTCGTGTTGCTCCCTATAATCCCATCAGCAAGTATTAGGGGCAAGAGGGGGCAATTCCATATTTTGCTTCATAAAATATGGTAGGGTGATAGATTTAGTTGTAATCTAGGTGCTTTATCAGTTTACATAGATTAACTAGGCCTGTTATAGCTTCTTTGCTTAAAGGAAGTTCACCAAAAGGCGAAACAAGCTCAAATCACCATCTGTTATAGTGTTTCGCTGTGACTGTGTCGCAAGCAGTAGAGTTGGCCTGCATATAGTCGTCTCTAAGTGATGTGGTCTTGCTCTTTGTTAGTTGATAGGTCCTATTAGGATTTTGTTCCATTGTCTGTGATTTGGTTTGTTTTTTTTTGTGTGCATGTGCATCACGTACTAAACAAGTATCCATATAACCAGAAAACATAGTGCCTGCATGATTAAGATAGATTTGTATGCCTACTGTTAGGATTTAAGGGAGTTTGGGTCTGCTTAATTGTATCGTCTGCCTGCATTTCCTTGTCTGATTTGGTTTCCTGCGCTATAGATTTCTTGTTCACTTGATTTGTGTGTATGGATATGTTCGTGTATGATTAGTCCGTTGTTTGGTTTTCCTTCACTGTCGCCTATCTGTATTATTTACCACTTTATTGTCTGCTGTCGTGCTTGCGTGACTCCCTACAGGCACGAACGCCCGTAGGGGTGCCTTTGTCCCTCCAAAAAGTACCCAACATCATATCTCTTTCAAGAAATATAAAAGGGGAAAATTGTAATCTGAGCAAATTCAAGTTAAGTTCTATTGGGTTGGACTTTGAGCGTTGTATGTTACTGTAGATCGAGCTTCAGTAAGATTTAGGCCTTCGCATAGCATACATTGATCCAAGTGTTCATTGTTTCATTGTTTCATAGTGTGTTATGTCATGGACTGTGAACAAGAATAAAAGGAAGTTAAGGTTGCTCATTTAGGTCAAGTTGGTGAATCATAGTTGCAAAATCAGTAAGTCTCATTGTGTTAAGTTTAAATTTTGGAGTTGATTGTGTAACTTTGAAGCAAGAATCAAGAAGTATATAAAAAACATAAAAGATCAAAAAGAAGTTGAATCTGGTGGTTTTTGAGAGTGAATTTGAGCTTTAAGTTGATTATCAATCGATTGTGTTGTGTTTGGGTAAGTGGGGATACTGTTAAACACCAGTGGTAAAAAGAAATTAAAAAAAAAAACGTGTTTAAAAAAATTGGGATTCCACACCCTCGAACCTGTGACCTCTCGCTCAATTGCACCAAGTGATAACCAATTGCCCTTGGGACTTTTACTGGTAATACTTTACCAGTTTAATTACTAAAGGGCTCATTGGTTTTGGGCTTATTTATAAAAGCCGTAGCTTATTAAGCTCATAAGAGCTTATTAGATAAGCCATTTTGCAAGTTTTCATTTTTCTAGTGTTTGTTAGTTAGGTTAAGATTTTTCTAGCATAAGTTTGTATTCTTCACTTTCTTTATTTATTTTTTTATTAATTTTTAATTACCCGTTTTTAATTAAATAGATTAAAAATAGAAAAAATAGTTTTAAAATTTTACAAAAAATGTTTTTAGGGTTTCATTTAGTATTTTGAGGTTTACATCTATTAAACTTTTCATTTTAGTTAACTTTTAATTTTATTTAATTTTTAGGTTTTTCTTTTATTTTAAAAAATTAATATTAAATTATTAAATAGTTTTTAGAAATTTTGGTTTTCAAAATAGTGATTCTTGTATTTTTCTTTGTTTAGGATAAAATTTTGGTAATTTCTGGTACACTTTTCCGTTTTGTCGAATTTTACGTTTTTGCGTTTTTTACGTCTTAGGGTTATTTTTAGCATAATTCGTCTTTTTCTTCCCCTTTTCTCACCAATATAATCACAAAAATATTAATCAAATTAAACACACACATTAAGCCTCCTCGAGAACGATCCCACACAAAGGGTCATAAATGCTTTCGTTTTCCTAAACGAACACTTAATACTTACCGCTTTTGCTCTCTTTTCCTAAAGAGTAGTAAAACCACTACATCAAAAACCAATTCTGAACAAGTGAAAACTGAATTAAGGCTATCAAACTACAAGTAGACAATCAGATTATCAAGATTACACTACAAATAAGCTAACACAATCACAGTTCAGCACTTGGAAGCTAATACTAGGAATTAAGCATGCAAGACTGTTTAGGGAATTTAAACAAGAGAAATGTGTTCCTTTTAGCTACAGGCCACCACTGATGGAGTAGAGGAGCTGAGCTCTCTAAGGACAACTAAACCACCATGAATTAACCACCAAACACTATCATATCATCATCATCAACAGGCTATGATCTACCCTGCTACAATCTGCTGTAATGGCTATAGAATGAACTCAAATCGATTCTGAACCAACTACAATCTTCAAAACATCATCAAATCATTCCATTGATCATGTTTGATCAACAGAATCACAGCAATAACAGGTATGATTGATTATGCAGAATTGAGAATGAGAATTGAGTGAAAGTGAAACTTGAATTTAATAGAGGTAAAGTTGGTTACAAAGTGGTTACAACTAACTAACTAACTCTTAAGTGATTGTCAGTCACTTAAGAGTAGTTTTAACTAAAGTGCTAAGTGAACTGAGAGAGAATTTTACAAGTGTGTGAAAAACACACACTAACTACATACATAAAATGAAGGCCTAAATGGATATTTATAGAGGTTGGGATATAGTTAGTTGAAGTCTGGTGATGTAAAACCCGCATGCTTTTACTATGAATAGTACCCTTAAGATTGTACGTACTAGATTAAAACTTTCCTATTATAGCATGATTACGATTACGTGTTAGGATTTTACGTATTACGTACGTGTTAGAACACGATAAATATTTACTACGCACGAGCATGCAATAATTATTTAACAATAATTAATCAGAACATGTGATCATGAAATCATGAACGTAATTAAATCACGAACTATTATTAATTACGTATATATATTTATTACGAGCGTAAATAAATATATTAGGCCACGGTAATTATTTAACGAGAACACATTAAACGCGAACACAAATAATCACGAACGAGTAATTAAACATCGAGACACGGAAAACAGTACGGGTACCCCATGTGAGGCCCCCTACCCGTGGCAACAAGGGAGAGATGGGCCAAGCCGATCACAAAATTTACTAAGAAGGGTAAAAGGAAAAATCACTACTCATTTTCACTTTTACAGAAGATTTTTACAAAACCTAAAAAAGTTCTTCCTTTTGGCCGCCACCCATAAACACACCAAGGGGGTGTTTATTTGATCTTTTATCTTGGTTTTGGTGCAAGTGTTCGTGTTTGTTCATTCTTGTTTAGATCCACGCATTCGGTAAATTCTTTTAACCCTTTTTCTTTTTGATTCAATCTATTAAATAATTAAGAACATGTGTTTTTTTTAAAACCTAATTAAAACATAGATCTAACATGGAATTGGTTTTGGAATAAATCAAAAAGGGTGTTTTAGGGGTGTTTGTTTTTGGCCGGCGCCTAAACCAAACCCAAGGGGGTCTCGGTTTGGCTACTCGACCACCACCGAGACCATATGGTCCCGGTTGGTTAGTGTGTGTCCCACGGCAGCAACAAGACAAGGGGAACCCCGAAGTGGTTCGGGGTATGGTGTCGATTTCATGTCCGGTTCATGGTTCTTAGTCAAGATCCGGTTCACGGTGTATGTTAAGATTATTTTTTTATAATCTTATGTTAAAATTAAATTAATAAACATGACGTGATTAATTTAATAACATGACTTAGGTTATTTAATTATTAAAAACATGAAATTATTAACCTAAGTATTTTATATTTTTAGACTTATAATTAATTAATTATTTAAAAACCATGGTTATAATTAATTAATTAACATGACTTAGGTTATATTATTAATAAATAATAATACATGTTTTAACCTAAGTATTTAACTTTATTTAATTAAAAACATGATATACTTTAATTAAATATTTTAACCTATAGTTTATTTTAATTACATGAAATAATTAATAAACTATACATTATATCATATAACTTAGAAAATAATCATGAAAACACTTAGGCTTATATACTTAGCTTATTTAACCAACTTATATCTAATTATGGAAACGTTCTATTTTTAGAAACTTATCTATTTTAAGCAGTAATTCTATTTTTAAAAACTTTCTATTTTTGGAAACTTTCTATTTTTGGAAACTTTCTATTTTTTGAAACTTTCTATTTTTTGAAACTTTCTATTTTTGGAAACTTTCTATTTTTGGAAACTTTCTATTTTAGGAAACCTGCTATTTTTGGAAAGTTACTTATTATTACACAGTAAGTATAATAATACATGAAATACCAGAAATACTTAATCAGAGTAAACAGAATATAAGATAAACACAGTTTAAGGCTTAAAAAACAGTAGAACATGATAAGAACATATATAATTAGCTAAGACATGACATAAAATCAGTTACGTATTAATAAGCGGATACTCATTCATGTATGTATTTATGTAGCATTAGTGATACGGAAGTAGGATTCCTCTCAGTTCGTCTTCTTCGTTCACTGGACATAAGGTACGGATTCCCGTCCTTTCAATATGAACATTCTTTCCTTATTAGGATTTCCCGTATGCAGCCAAATGTTTTCCTATAGTATAAGTTATGTGTTTGATTTGCTTATGTTTAATTTAGAATACCTATATCCATATACATGCATGACCAGTTTCACCTAGTTATGGAGGTACCATAACCATGACATTAGAGGCACTGATGTTATGACTTCACCACGGCGGAGTGATTGCTCGTGGCGTCCCTTCAGCTTTTGGCCATTTATATTATATTTATCATGTGGGGCGTATGGGTGCATCCTAGTTACATGTTTTCAGTCAGGATTTCATGGTGAATGTGGTGTTTGTCTTGCATCCTTCACAAGGAGCTGATCCATCCTACCCAAACCAGAATATTAAATTGGAGGCAGCCCCTCTAATTTGCATGATGAGGTCACCCCTCCAAGTATTCATGCATAGTGGATTTTCATGACTTATATTGGCTAATGGTAAAATATGATAAACAGTTTTTACAAGATAAACATAAGGCTTTTCAAACTATAAAACCAGTTTTATCAAGACTTAACCAGATTACTCGGGACTTAGTTTCTTCCGCTGTTATATGTTATATGCTTATTCTATTCATGCTTTATTGTACATCCGTGCACTGAGCGTATTGCTCAGCCGTTTTCCTTTTCTATGTTCCCAAAACGGCAGGTACTTAGGGACGCTCGTAGACCTTAAGCGTACGTGCATATGGACTGGAAGCTTTCTAGCCTTTCTTTACTTTATGCATTACCTTTCTTTGATACATTTGCTATGGACATTGTTTAGTCCTTTCCTTTACTATACTATGTTTGTGTGTGATGAGCTTTAATTTTGGACTACCGATGTTTGATTCCGGTATTTTCCTTTTATGGTCATGTAATGTTTAGACATTTTTCCTTGTATGCTTTGATGACACGCCATAATTACGTGTGACATTTCCATTATCAAAATGGGGTGTTACAATTATGGTATCAGAGCCAAGGCTTCGACCTGTAGGCTCTCAAATATGACCTGTGATTAGTGGGTAGTCACTACGGTCTTCCTAGAACTGACAGTTGTTTTCATGCATTCATCATTTTTACGCATACATATATATGTCATTGTCGCAGATTTATGACTAAGTAATGGTTGGTACAGGACTGGCCCTATTTAGTCGCATGTGTTTTATCGAAACTTTTAAATTTGGGACCGACCCATAGGCGTCCCCTCGCCGTGTCTTTTGTTTTTGGGTGAACTGACCATAGGCGTTCACTCTCGAGCATACAAAAGTTTTCATAAAACTGCATCATGCATTCATACACAAAATTTTCTTGCATAAAATTTTTCTCTTGAAATTTTGGTAAAAAAAATTTTCATGTATATATATTTTATGTTTTGATCTATTTAATCATATGTTTTATGTTATACTGTCAGATGGCAAACACAGACGATCTCTGGGATATGTTTGCAGCTGCTGATGCAGAAATGCAAGACATCCTTCATCAGAACGACGGCTATCCTCCCACGCCTAACATCTTTCCCATGGAAGGAAGAAATCACCTCATGAGGGAATACTATACCATTAGACAGCGACCTGACGAAGACAGCAATGACTTCATGCAGCGTTTTCTTCGTTATGCCGGTGTCCTAAGAGCATCTGTGGGCACCACTGAAGAGCAGGCATTACATTTTTGTTGGGCTCTTAATCCTAGGATCGCCAATAACTTATCAGGTGCTCCGTTGGGTACGGTAGCACAAGTGGCCGATGCAACACGTAAGCTGGAGATGCTGCAGGAGAGAGATGAGTTCGGGGAAGCTGAGAGACCCGACAAGAGGTAAGCATTCGTATTCAAGCGGTGATCAATCCGTATTCTTCCCATATATGTCAATTATTCATCTCTTTAAATGTATCTTCCAGGCAGAAAACTGGGGACCGGTCTCAGCCGGCTACTCAGCAGCAGCCTCATCAGCCCAAGGGGAATGGTCAGGCTAACGACCGTTCTGCTACGGATAGGCGTGGCGGTAATGATAATTACCGTAACAACGCTGGACACTCCAACAACAGCAGGTCCTGATACTTACACATTTTCTTATGATTTCATGTTATAACTCATATTCTGACACTTTAGCAAAACTTCTACCAGGAACCATGGAAACGGTAGGGACCAGAACCAGAGAGGTTCACATCCTAGCCGTCCAGCTATCACTGGTATTTAATCTTACGATTATCCGCATTGTCCTTTGTACCCAATTATCATGTCTTATGTAAAATGTTTTATCAGGTTCCCAGCCAGCCAGAGCACCTGCTGGAGGATTTACTCATCCTCTTTGCTCTACTTGCCACCGTAGGCACCCAGAGCCATGTCGCCGTAACACTGACGCATGCTTCAAGTGTGGTCTTCCTGGCCATATCATGAAGGATTGCCGTAAGGGCGAGATGGAGGGTACATCGGGACATGCTGATTCCAAGCCGCCTCCTACCACCGGGCGTGTCTACATGACATCTCGAGACCAGGCCAACAAGTCTACAGGTACCATCACTGGAATCTTGTATATGTATGGTCAAGCTGCATGTGTTCTTTTTGATACGGGTGCTACTCACTCGGTTATTTCTACTGCTTATGCTAAGAACATTAGGATGCTCCCCATGCCACTAGAAAATAGGCTTACTATTTCCACGCCTTTGAGGGACTCTGTATTAATCACCCATGTATACAAGAGTCTTCCCCTAGAATATGACGATAAGGTTCGACCTGTTGACGCACTTCCGCTGGACATGGATGACTTCGACATGATTTTGGGCATGGATTGGCTATCCAAGCATCATGCTACTATAGATTGCCATTCTTATCGAGTTATCTTCGGTGATGTTAATGCACCGGAGTACGTTCATAACGGGTTCATACCCGGACGGTCTGTACAAGTCATATCTACCCTGCAAGCGCGTGCACTACTGTCACATGGCTGCGAGGGTTATCTAGCTACGGTTCACGACATGGATGCTGAATCCCCATCAATTCAGGATCAACCTATAGTGTCAGAATTCCAAGATGTTTTTCCAGCAGAACTTCCGGGCATACCACCTGCACGAGAAGTGGAATTCAGTATCTAGCTTATTCCAGGAGCTGAACCAATCTCCAAGGCTCCTTATCGCATGGCTCCCATAGAGCTGAAGGGGCTGAAGGATCAACTGCAAGAACTTCTTGAACGAGGTTTCATTCGACCGAGCGCATCTCCATGGGGCGCACCGGTCTTGTTTGTTAAGAAGAAGGGCGGCAGTATGCGTCTTTGCATAGACTATCGCGAGCTCAAAAAGATTACTATCCGGAATAGATATCCACTGCCATGTATTGACGATCTGTTTGACCAACTCCAAGGGGCCAAACACTTCTCCAAGATTGATCTTAGGTCAGGCTATCATCAGCTACGGGTCAAGGAGCAGGACATCGCTAAGACTGCCTTTCGTACCCGCTATGGCCACTACGAGTTTGTAGTTATGCCATTTGGCCTGACAAATGCTCCAGCAGTGTTCATGGATTTGATGAACAGAATCTTCCATGAATTTCTTGACAAGTTCGTCATTGTCTTCATCGATGACATCCTGATTTTCTCAAGGTCCAAGGAGGAACACGAAGACCATCTTCGTACAGTACTACAGATTCTTCGCCAGAAGCAGTTGTATGCTAAATTCTCCAAGTGTGAGTTCTGGTTAGACAAGGTGGCATTCTTAGGTCACATTGTATCAGCAGAAGGAATCACTATGGATCCAGCGAAGGTTGAGGCCATTACTAAGTGGCCAAGGCCGACATCAGCGACGGAAGTCTGCAGTTTCTTAGGCTTAGCTGGCTATTACCGCAGGTTCGTGGAGAACTTTTCCCGCTTAGCACTACCATTGACCAAACTGATGCGAAAAAGGGAGAAATTCGTCTGGACTGAAGAACAAGAGAAGAGCTTTGAAGACCTGAAGCAGAAGCTAGTATCTGCACCTATTCTTACTCTCCCATCTGGTACGGGTGGATTTCAAATCTACAGCGATGCATCGGGGAAGGGACTTGGCTGTGTTCTCATGCAACATGGGAAAGTGATCGCGTACGCTTCACGGCAGCTTAAGCCTTATGAAGAAAATTAACCCACGCATGACTTGGAACTTGCTGCAGTTGTGTTTGCATTGAAGATATGGAGGCACTACTTATATGGAGAATCATGTGATATTTTCACGGACCACAAGATTTTGAAGTACATCTTCACTCAACGTGAATTGAACATGAGGCAGAGGAGATGGTTAGAGTTGTTGAAGGATTATGACATTAATCTACAGTATCATCCCGGAAAGGAAAATGTAGTAGCAGATGCTCTTAGCAGGAAGTCCGGAATGATCAACGGCATTAAAATTAAAGAGGAAATCATAAGAGACTTGGAGCGACTAGACATCGAGATCATGGTACGTGGACAGTACGGTTACTGGGCTAATCTTAGAGTAGAACCCGAGTTACTCTCTAAGATCAAGGAAGCTCAGAAGGATGACGGCGAAATCTGGGCGATAGTACAAAATTTGGAGAAACAGACAGAATTCAGGGTAGATGCAGATGGTATCGTATGGCAGGGCACGAGACTTTGTGTTCCTGATAACCAAGAACTCCAGGAGGCCTTGTTAGCTGAAGCTCATAGCTCCCCATTCTCTATACATCCTGGTTCGACTAAGATGTACCATGACATCAAACAATATTTTTGGTGGAGTGGTATGAAACAAGATGTGGCCACTTACGTCTCCAAATGTCTTACCTGCCAGCAGGTTAAGATCGAGCATCAGCGATCTGGCGGTCTCCTTCAACCGTTAGATATTCCAGAGTGGAAGTGGGACAAAATCACCATGGATTTTGTTACTGGTCTTCTGCCTACCAAGAGGAAGCACGATGCAATTTGGGTTATCGTTTATCGACTTACCAAATCAGCTCATTTCTTACCAATCCGCAATGAAGATCCGGTAAGTAAACTCGCCGATACGTACAGAAGAGAGATCATGAGACTCCACGGTGCACCATCCAGCATCGTCTCAGACAGAGATCCTCGTTTCACTTCGCGATTTTGGAAGAGTCTGCAGAAAGCTTGGGGGTACACAACTTAAGCTTAGCACGGCTTTTCATCCTCAAACGGACGGACAGTCAGAACGAACCATTCAGACATTGGAAGATATGTTGAGGTCATGTGCGTTGGAATGGATGGGTGATTGGGACGATTACATCTGTTTGGTGGAGTTTGCATACAACAATAGTTGGCACGCAAGTATCAAGTGTGCTCCTTTCGAGATGTTGTATGGCAGGAAGTGTCGCGCCCCAACCTGCTGGGATCAGGTTGGCGAGCGAACACTTGAAGGACCAGAAATCATAGAGATGACCAATGAAAAGATCGTTGTAGCTAAGCAGAAACTTCAGGAAGCACGGTCACGTCAGAAGAGTTACGCCGATAAGCATCGTAGGGACATACATTTTAACGTAGGAGATCACGTCTTCCTTAAGGTTTCGCCGGCACGTGGTGTTAGACGCTTCGGGATTAAAGGTAAGCTCAGTCCTCGTTTCATCGGACCGTTTGATATCATTGAACGAGTCGGTGAAGTATCTTACCGATTGGCGTTACCTCCGCAGCTTTCGCATGTACACAATGTGTTTCATGTGTCCTTACTCAGAGGGTACCAGTATCATCCCCTTCACATGGTTCAGTATCCACTGGAACAGATACGTGAAGATCTCACTTTTATAGAAGAACCCGAACGAGTTCTTGACAGACAAGAACGATTCATGAGAAGGAAGACGATTCCATTCGTCAAAATCCTATGGAGGGATCATACCGAGCGGGAAGCCACTTGGGAAACAGAGGAGTCTATCCGGGCTTCTTACCCTCATTTCATATTTTGAATTCGGGTATGTTCTTCTTTTCCAGTTTACTTTATCTATAATTCAGGGACGAATTATTCTTTTTAGGGGGGAAGAGTTGTAAAACCCGCATGTTTTTACCATGAATAGTACCTTTAAGATTGTACGTACTAGATTAAAATTTTCCTATTATAGCATGATTACGATTACGTGTTAGGATTTTACGTATTACGTACGTGTTAGAACACGATAAGTATTTACTACGCACGAGCATGCAATAATTCTTTAACAATAATTAATCACGAACATGCGATCATGAAATCATGAACGTAATTAAATCACGAACTATTATTAATTACGTATATATATTTATTATGAGCGTAAATAAATATATTAGGCCACGATAATTATTTAACGAGAACACATTAAACGCGAACACAAATAATCACGAACGAGTAATTAAACATCGAGACACGGAAAACGGTACGGGTACCCCATGTGGGGCCCCCTACCCGCGGCAACAAGGGAGAGATGGGCCAAGCCCATCTCAAATTTACTAAGAAGGGTAAAAGGAAAAATCACTACTCATTTTCACTTTTACAGAAGATTTTTACAAAACCTAAAAAAGTTCTTCCTTCCTTTTGGCCACCACCCATAAACACACCAAGGGGGTGTTTATTTGATCTTTGATCTTGGTTTTGGTGCAAGTGTTCGTGTTTGTTCATCCTTGTTTAGATCCACGCATTCGGTAAATTCTTTTAACCCTTTTTCTTTTTGATTCAATCTATTAAATAATTAAGAACATGTGTTTTTTTTTAAAACCTAATTAAAACACAGATCTAACATGGAATTGGTTTTGGAATAAATCAAAAAGGGTGTTTTAGGGGTGTTTGTTTTTGGCCGGCGCCTAAACCGAACCCAAGGGGGTCTCGGTTTGGCTACTCGACCACCACCGAGACCATATGGTCCCGGTTGGTTGGTGTGGGTCCCACGGCAGCAACAAGACAAGGGGAACCCCGAAGTGGTTCGGGGTATGGTGTCGATTTCATGTCCGGTTCATGGTTCTTAGTCAAGATCCGGTTCACGGTGTATGTTAAGATTTTTTTTTATAATCTTATGTTAAAATTAAATTAATAAACATGACATGATTAATTTAATAACATGACTTAGGTTATTTTAATTATTAAAAATATGAAATTATTAACCTAAGTATTTTATATTTTTAGACTTATAATTAATTCATTATTTAAAAACCATGGTTATAATTAATTAATTAACATGACTTAGATTATATTATTAATAAATAATAATACATGTTTTAACCTAAGTATTTAACTTTATTTAATTAAAAACATGATATACTTTAATTATATATTTTAACCTAGAGTTTATTTTAATTACATGAAATAATTAATAAACTATACATTATATCATATGACTTAAAAAATAATCATGAAAACACTTAGGCTTATATACTTAGCTTATTTAACCAGCTTATATCTAGTTATGGAAACGTTCTATTTTTATAAACTTATCTATTTTAAGCAGTAATTCTATTTTTGGAAACTTTTTATTTTTGGAGGAAACTTTCTATTTTTTGAAACTTTCTATTTTTGGAAACTTTCTATTTCTGGAAACTTTCTATTTTTCGAAACTTTCTATTTTTGGAAACTTTCTATTTTAGGAAACCTACTATTTTCGGAAAGTTACTTATTATTACACAGTAAGTATAATAATACATGAAATACCAAAAATACTTAATCAGAGTAAACAGAATATAAGATAAACACAGTTTAAGGCTTAAAAACAGTAAAACATGATAAGAACATATATAATAAGCTAAGACATGACATAAAATCAGTTACGTATTAGTAAGCAGATACTCATTCATGTATGTATTTATGTAGCATTAGTGATACGGAAGTAGGATTCCTCTCAGTTCGTCTTCTTCGTTCACTGGACATAAGGTACGGATTCCCGTCCTTTCAGTATGGACATTCTTTCCTTATTAGGATTTCCCGTATGCATCCAAATGTTTTCCCGTAGTACAAGTTATGTGTTTGATTTGCTTATGTTTAATTTAGAATACCTATAGCCATATACATGCATGACCAGTTTCACCTAGTTATGGAGGTACCATAACCATGACATTAGAGGCACTGATGTTATGACTTCACCACGGCGGAGTGATTGCTCGTGACGTCCCTTCAGCTTTTGGCCATTTATATTATATTTATCATGTGGGGCGTATGGGTGCATCCTAGTTACATGTTTTCAGTCAGGATTTCATGGTGAATGTGGTGTGTGCCTTGCATCCTTCACAAGGAGCTGATCCCTCCTACCCAAACCAGAATATTAAATTGGAGGCAGCCCGTCTAATTTGCATGATGAGGTCACCCCTCCAAGTATTCATGCACGGTGGATTTTCATGACCTATATTGGCTAATGGTAAAATATTATAAACAGTTTTTACAAGATAAACATAAGGCTTTTCAAACTATAAAACCAGTTTTATCAAGACTTAACCAGATTACTCGGGACTTAGTTTCTTCCGTTGTTATATGTTATATGCTTATTCTATTCATGCTTTATTGTACATCCGTGCACTGAGCGTATTGCTCAGCCGTTTTCCTTTTCTATGTTCCCAAAACGGCAGGTACTCAGGGACGCTCGTAGACCTTAAGCGTACGTGCATATGGACTGGAAGCTTTCTAGCCTTTCTTTACTTTATGCATTACCTTTCTTTGATACATTTGCTATGGACATTGTTTACTCCTTTCCTTTACTATACTATGTTTGTGTGTGATGAGCTTTACTTTTGGACTACCGATGTTTGATTCTAGTATTTTCCTTTTATGGTCATGTAATGTTTAGACATTTTTCCTTGTATGCTTTGATGACACGCCATAGTTACGTGTGACATTTCCATTATCAAAATGGGGTGTTACAGGTGACGTGTTGCGACCAATAGCATCCTTCCACGTGGCTTGATTCTCTTAATTGTTCATAGCCTTTGAAGAGCTCAAATTGGGGGTTTTTTACTGTAGTTGATTTCAAGTTAATTGGTTGCTGGGGTTGTGATCCTCACTTGAAATAGAGCAGATTTGATGTTGATAACTTCTCTTGATATGCAGCCATTCTCAAATTCGTTCATGGGCTTGATATAGTTTTAATGTGCAACGTGGCTTTGTTTTATTGGATGATAAGAAGTGTTGCAGATCATTATCCGAAAAACGATTTTTGATTGGTTGGAAAAAGGTTAGTGGGTATTACTGTTTGGATTTGTTATTAATTGAAAAGTGGCTGAGTGGGGTGACGTGTCCCATGAGGTGGCAATCCGTGTGTATAAAATGCTCCTCTCCCATTGGTTGCTTTGCTTATCACTCGGATCATAACCAAACTTAACCCACTTTTGTCATGTTTAGTCCTTGTAGTTGGTAGATTGTAAAATTGAGCTCCAAGCTTCATTTCTTTGACATTTTTTATCCTTCTAACTTCAATCTTGTTCATTTATCATCCTTTGACTTGTTGACTTGAATGTTGACCAAATTTGACTTTTTTCTTGACTTTTGTATAATTACACTTTAGTCCCTCATCTTTGGAAGTTGTCAAGAAAGGTCCTTTGTCTTTGCAAGGCTTGTCACTTTTCATCCTTCTTTTGTCTTTTCTTCATTATTAAGGCTTGATTTCACTTGTTTGCTCCAAAATTGTATCTTTGTTACCTAAGCAAGCACAAACACAAAACATACCCATAATACTGCTTTTATGAATAAAATTAGGTATTTTGCTTTGTGTTTTAGGGTGATTTGTGATATAATTGATATGAGATTTCACTCATACCAGTCTTCACCGACCGGAGGTAAAATGCTACCGAATCAGAATAAAATGTCAAAGCCATTTTATTCGTGTCTTATTATGTTGCTGTATTTGAAGACGGTGGTGTTGCGGTGTACCAACTGAAGTCGTCCTCACATACTTATTCCTTCTGCATCAAATATTTCAGTAAATTCAAGAAAGTCTGACCTAAAACTCTTCCGCTGTATCAACTCTGAAACTTTCAAGAATTCAACAAAGGATAGGTATGTGGGACATGAAGTCACAAAGAGGCGAACATCACAAGAAGGCAAAGATTACACGTGAAAGACCAAGAACATGTTCTAAGCCAAAGCCTGATGGTAACCAACACATATTCACAAGAATGAAGAAAAGAAAAAGAAGTAAAGAGAAAGTGGACTACGAGCACGAGAACGAAGATCTAACATGCTAGATTAGGACTTTGTAATTTTGAGTGACCTCCCTTTGGGGGAGATTGTTGGAAATACGTTTTTCGTATTTAGAAAGTCTCGGTCACTCAACAATATAGTTAAGGGCTCGTAGTATAGTTTAGTTATATTTTATGTTAGCCTGACCCATGAGCATGTTCATGGGCCGGAGGCCCAAGTCCACTAAGGGACTTGGGTATATAAACCCCTTTCCTTCATGGAAAGGGGTGTTGGTTGTTTCATTTTCACTTAATACATTTCACACATTTTATCATATCTCTCTCTAGAAACATCAACCCTCTTGATAGATCATAGATTACCAAGGTTCTACAATCCCTCATTTCTAAGTAAAAATACCCGATTTATCATTTCGATAGTAGTTTTTTCCGTATATTGATGTAATTGTCCAAAAAAAATTGCACCCCCTCTTCTATATTCCTGCGTCTGACACTAGTTGATGGTACTTGTGTTAGAGAAACTTATGTTTCTAGTCATGTTTTCCTTGCTCAATGGGATAAATGTAATGCTGTTGTGCTTAATTAGATTCTTGCTTCTTTGACTCAAGATGTGTATCATGGTCATGTTTTTTCTGATAATGCTGCTACTGTTTGGGCTAAACTTAAAGAAACATATGATAGATTGTATGGTTATATTGTGTTTAATTTGCTTCAGAAAATAAATTGTTTTAAGCAAGGTGGTTTGCTTGTTTCTGAGTATTATCATAAGTTGAACTCTTATTGGAGAGAATTTGATATCTTAACTAAACTTCTTGATTGTGTTTGTAATGCTAAGAATGAGTTAGTTAGTCATGGTAGATTTTTAAAGTTGATGCAGTTTCTTATGGGGCTTGATGATGTGTATCAGCCTATAAAAAGTAGTATTCTGACTAGGGAAGTCCTTCCTGAAGTCAAGGATGCTTCTAGTTCTGTTATTTATAGAGAAGAATCTCATAGAGGGATTCCTTCTAGTTTGTTAAAGTTGATAAACCACAAGTTTCTGCTTTTATGTCTAAATCTGTTGATAATAGGAGAAAATTGGAACTAATGGTGGTTGGTCTAATGGAAATAATAATAACAGTTCTACTAAAGGAAACTATGATTCTTTATTGTGTAAACATTATGGATTGAAAGGTCATACTATTGAAAGATGTTTTGAGATCATTGGCTACCCTTTAGGCTTTAAAAGAAATCCTAATTTGAAACATGCAAGTGTGTTTAATAACACTAAGACTAATAATGTGGATGTTAATAAGGGTAGTAATGATTCTGGTTTCAATTCTCTATCTTTGAGTAATGAGTAGATTCTCCAATTAATGAGTTTACTTAATGATAATGCTTCCACTTCACATGCTCAAGCTAATATGTCAGGTATTGGTTGTTCCTTCTTTAATTGCAATGTGTTTTTAACCAACATTTTTATAAGTTCTATTGTGCTACTGTTAAGATTGAAGGGGTCAGTTATCATTTTGGGTGTATAATTGATTCTGGTGCTAATCAACATGTGACTAATAAAACTAAAAATATGTTTAATTTGGTTGATGTATCTGATTTAAAACTTACTGTTAGACACCCTAATGGTACTTTGGCTAAAATTACACATGTTGGCCATTTAAAGCTTAATAATGAGGTTGTTTTGTTTGATGTTTTGGTTGTCCCTGAGTATTGTGTCAGTTTATTATTTGTCAATAAACTTATTAAAGACTTAGTTTTGATGAATCAAAATGTTATATTCAGGATTTGAAGCAAGGAATAGTCTTGGGGACTGGTAGTGAATTTTCTACTTTATATTTGTTTGATAAGACTGATAGTATTTCTGCTGTTAGCAATTGTGAGTTTTTTAGTTGTTATGTGTCTAAGGATGTTTGGCATAATAGGTTGGGTCATCCTGCTAACCAGGTTTTAAAATTGTTAGAAGGTTCTTTGGATTTGAAACATATTAATGATAATTTACCTTGTGACATTTGTCATAAGGCAAAACATTTTAGAGAATGTTTTCCTCTAAGTGAACATAAATCTAAATGTCTTGGTGAACTTATTCATCTTGATGTTTGGGGTCCTTATAAGGTGGTTAACAGGGATGGGTTTAAGTATTTTTTAACCATTATTGATGACTTTAGTATAACTGTATAGGTGTATATGCTTAAAACTAAGGATGAAGTTTTTCAAATGTTTGTTACATTTTACAATTTGATTTTTACTCAGTTTAATAAAAAGATTAAAGTTGTTAGATCTGACAATGGTACTGAGTTTGTGAATAAAAATATGAGTGATTTTATTGACACTTTAGGAATTATTTATCAAATTACTTGTGCATATACACCACAGCAGAATGGTATTGCTGAAAGAAAACATAGACACTTTCTTAATGTTGCAAGGAGTCTCATGTTTCAAGGGGGGATTCCTCTTATGTTTTGGTCTGAATGTGTTTTAACTGCTGCTTATTTGATTAATAGGCTTCCTTCCTCTATTTTAAATGGTAAATCTCCTTTCTGTCTTGTGTATGGTAGAGAACCTAATCTTTCTTACTTAAGGAGTTTTGGGTGTTTGTGTTATGTTACAGTTTTAAAAGGAAGTGATAAGTTTTCTCAAAAATCTGAAAATTGTGTTTTAATAGGGTATGCTAGTGGTAAAAAGGCTTATAAACCTTTTGGTCTTGAAAACAGGTGTGTTATTTACTCTACAGATGTAAAGTTTTATGAAAATGTTTTTCCATATAAAATGAAAAATGATGGTATTGTTCTTGAGTCTACTAGTGAAGTTTCAACCTTAAATTTCTTTGATTGTTTGGAGTCTGAAAACACACCTAAAACTCCAAGTCCCTATGATGATGAGAAAGATGAAACTCCTTTGAGTAAAGAGGGTGGTCACCCTACTGCTGAGGATATAACTGCTAATGACAATAGTCAACCAGATAATGTTAGACAGCACACTGGAGATGACTTAGTTAGCAGTTTACCAAGTAGTAGTGGTTTATTGCAATTGACTGCAACTCCCATAGGAGATAATGATAATTCTGAGGTCAATTTGATATAAACAGTGAGGTTCTAGAAAATATTTTTCATAATGAGACAGGAGAGGTTGGACAGAGGAAGTCTAATAGCGTTATTAAGTTTCCTTCTAAGCTAAATGATTATGTGCTTAATACTTCTTTAAGATATGGTTTATATAAGTTTTGCAATCATTCCTTGCTTTATATGAAAAATTTTGGTTTTACATCTAGTCTTAATAAGAGTTATGAACCTACTTGCTATGAGGATGCTTGTAATGATCAAAATTGGATTAGTGCTATGAATCTTGAAATACAAGCTTTGTATGAAAATGGTACATGGGAACTTGTTGACCTTCCTACTGGTAGAAAACCCATTAGGTCTAAGTGGGTGTATAGAAATAAATATCTTTCAATTGGTGAGTTGAAAGATATAAAGCTAGATTGGTTGCTAAGGGTTGTAATCAGAGAGGGAGGGTATAAACTATGAAGAGACTTTTAGTCATGTGGTTAAAATGAGTACTGTTAGATGTTTGATTGATTTGTCTGTTCAAAAGGGCTGGAATCTTTATCAAATGGTTGTTAATAATGCATTCTTGTATGGTGATTTAAGTGAAGAAGTTTATATGGTTCATCCTCCAGGTTATGCTAAACCTGGGGACAACAGAATTTGTAGACTTAAGAAGTCTTTGTATGGTCTTAAGCAAGCACCTAGATAATGGAATAGCAAACTTTCTGAAACTTTGCTTGATGCTGGTTTTGTTTAGTCTAAAAATGATCATTCTTTATATATCAAAACTGATGGCAAAGTTAAGTTGTTTTTGCTTGTCTATGTGGATGATCTTGTATTAACTGGAAATTCAGAAATTGAAATTAAAAAGTTCAAAAAGTTTTTAAATAATAGATTTAAAATTAAGGATCTTGGAGAACTTAAATATTTTTTTGGGAATTGAAGTGCTTAAGACTGAGAAAGGGTTGTGTTTAAGTAAGAGAAAGTATTGTTTAGAACTGTTAAATGAGTATGGGTTATTGGCTTGCAGACCTGTTGTCACACCTTTGCTAGAAAATATTGTTCTTGCTCATAAGGAGTCTGATGGTGATAGTTATTTGGTTAATATTACCAATTATCAAAAATTGGTTGGAAAATTAATCTATTTAACCTTAACTAGGCCTGATATTTCTTATGTTGTTCATTGTTTAAGACAATATATGCAATGCTCCTTTACCTGGGAGTGGTATTAGTTTCAATAAGAGTTCTGAAGGGTACAAAGTTGTTGCTTATTCAGATTCTGATTGGGCTAAATGTCTTGTTACCAGAAGATCTGTATCTGGTTATTGTGTTTATGTGAATGGTAATTTGATAATCTGGAAAAGCAAGAAGCAAGTTACCTTGTCTAAATCTTCAGCTGAGGCTGAGTATAAGGCAATGGCAGCTGCTACTTGTGAGATTATGTGGGTTGTTAAGTTCTTAAGTGAGTTTGGTATAACTCACTTACTTCGAGTGAGCTTATGTTGTGACAATAAGTCTGCCATGTAGATTGCTGCTAATCCAGTAATGTATGAGAAGACTAAACACTTTGATATTGATGTACATCTTGTTAGAGAGAAAGTGAACTCTGGGCTTATTAGAATTGTAAAGGTTGATTCTAAGAATCAAATTGCAGATGTTCTAACTAAGGCCGTGGGATCATTTCAACATGCTCTCTTGGTGAAAAAACTTGGTATGGTTAACCTGTTTGGTTTACAAGCTTTAGGGAGGGCGTTAAAAGTTGTTAATGCATGTGTGACACAAGCTTGTAAGTTGGAGGGTTTGTTTGTAAATATTTCTATATTCTGCCAAGTTTGTTTGTTTTGATTTGTGCATGGACTTAAGTGCAATAAGGGTTTTTTTGGCTCGAGTATATAAGATGGAAAAAGCTGGTGGTTCATTCATTCATTCACAATCGTTCACACACGCATATCATTCTCTCTCAATCATTTAGTTACGACTTAGGGTTTTCATCTTGGTTTTACACAGTTTCTGTTAAGATCTTCTTGATCGTGTTTCTTCAGATTGGTTAGGTTTCTGTAGTGTGAATGATTGTATAGATTGATAGGATCCACCTAGTGGGGACTATCTTGATTTCTGTTTGTAATCGTTTGGTGAGCACATGTGTTAGGGACTCATCTACTTATGTTTATTGTTATAATAAAAGAAATCACTAAAAGGTGGTTGGTTGAGTGATTCATAATTGATCTTGCTGGTTTTGATATCATTTTAACACACACCACCAATATATCTATTACATATTCTATCTTCTATTTCTTCTTTTTTTATTTCTCTTATATTTCTTCTTTCTTTTTTGTTGGATGTTTTTTCTCTTAAATCAAAACGTTACGTGTTCAAAGAAAAGATAGGATGACATAGAAGATAAGTAGTAGGAACATGTTCGCTATGTTTGTTAATATTTGTTTAAGTAAAGATGAGTTAGGGTACAAAAATTACAAAACTAAATAAAATTGTAAATAAAATTGTTGGTTGTGGTTTGATAAGAAAAATTATGGCTATGACTTTTTTTTTTCTTTTTTATAATTTTGTATTTTTATTTATATGTAATTAATTTGTTGTGTTTAAATAAAAAAGAAAAATTAAATAGATAGTGGTACTGATGGGCCAAAATGAAGATGAGGTTTGTTGTGATAAAATAAGTTTTTTTAACTTTGTTGAAAGTGAATATGTTAAATGATGTGACATGTGGTGAGACTCAAATAAAAATCATTGGTTAATTAAACATGATTTAATTAAAAAATCATTCGTTATTCATTTAATTTTGGAAAAGCGAGGAATACGTTTGCAATTTGGTGAATCATAAGGACGATATTTGCAATTTACTCAAATGAATGCCCGGTTACCGGAGACAACAAAAACGTGAACAAAAAGAAACGCACAAAACGACATCGTCTCGTTGATTAAATAAGAAAAGACATTACACATTTTATGACTTCATTTCTTCTTCAAATGAGAGGACTCAATTTTCGCCCAAAATCATTTTATCATAACATTCAGGTTAACATATGTGTACTATAATTAGACCTTTTTTTTTCAAGGCTACTATGATATACTCGTAATTGATTTATTTTAAGTGTTTATTTTGTTTCAGAATCTTCAGCATTTGCTGCTGTCAGTTGAAAAACAAGTACTCCGTGGGAATGTAGCTTCAAAGGCGTTTCACCCGATACTTTATAATCGAGGTAAGGCTATTTTATGTTTATGTATAATTTTGGAGCATCAAAATGTAATGTTTAATCATTGTTTACGCATAATGTTGATAACTCACAATGCTCATATGTTGAAGCCGCTAGCCAGAAAAGCAAAAAGCCTTTACACCTTTTTCAAGCAAAGTGAACTTGAAACGTACATAGCCTTTTAATGGTTAACCCTAGTTAATGTTGCCAAATAAGTTATGGGGGTGTTTGGGATTGCTTCTTTTTTTTAGGCCTATCTACTTATGTTTAAGTAGAATTAGTTTTGGGGGTATCCAAACTGCTTTCACTTATTCTAAGTAATAGTTACCAAAGGGCTTGTGTGAAGAGGAGGCAGGCGGGGTGGGCACGGAAAAAATTGTAGGTTGTTTCTAAAAATTATCTAAGTTTGCCCTCTCGACGGTAACTTTCTAGCTCCACCAATGCAGTTGTGTGAGTAGCTCCCAACTACCTGAAACATTTTTAAAATGGATTTCGGAATTTTTTTAGTGGAGTATTGTTGCATTTTTGTTTATAAAATAAGCGAATTTAAACATTGTTTACCGCATTGCTTATTTTTAAGAAAATCAGCAATCCCAGACACCCCTTAAATCTTATTGAACCATCAAAGGACCTTTGCTCTTGTGTTATGTGAGGGGCCTATCGGCCACAAGGTTGTGGGTTCAATTATCAACTGAGACATAGCGTGGTATGAGGTGTAATAATAGCTGTCCGGATCAAATGTCCTTAGATGTTGATCGCAAAATAACAAATGAAACATATTGGAACCATCTTTTAGAATTTTGTATAGAGTAAAAGAAACTATCCACTTGGCTCAATTCCAAACTGGAAAAAAAAACCTATTAATTTGCCCAAAAATTTCCCCTCAGCCGGGTCCAATAACATAGCTAAAACAGGAAAATCCAAAGTAACGATATGTGACTAATTTGTGAGGAGTATGATGGGCTATTCTGAGGAGTATTACTAAATGCAGAGATGAATACCTATCCGAATCCATTTATGTTTGTGACAAAGGCATCAAAATATGTTTTTGTGATCTATATTTCAGGTTTCTACAATATTGCTTCTGCTGGAAAACATATAGATTTTGCGAATACGAGGATGCTAATGTTGAAGCGCTGCATCCATGCGACAGGTGTCGTCTCAAGATATTTTTGCACTCTTGTAATAGTCAATACACTTCTTGTGAAGTGCATAGTTTATTTGTTTTCAAGGTACCTATTATTTTTTTATCTGTCCAGGATTTCATAACTCGAGGGCAGGAGATCCTTACCAAGTTCTAGGTGTTTCTCAAAATGCTAGTAAAGAGGAGATCAAGAAGGCATTTTATGTTGTAAGTTGCTCGAATTATATTTGTTTATACGCTGCCTGAACAGCTTTACCTGTATCTTTTCTCAACTTTAATTGTTCAAGATGCATTTTTTTCCAATTAATTTTCTAAAAACATTGGAATTATATTTAAACAAGCATACTTGTAAGAGACAACGTGTTATTCGGGATAGAATGACTTTTACTTGATACATTGATGTGTGAGTGACATGAAATATAAACTCTGGAATAGGGTGCACTGAAAAGTCTTAAATTATGGTGGCAAATGTATTTTCAGTCTGATTGTAGTTGGCCTTAGAATCCTAGTCTGCTAAAAGCAATTACCCTGCTTATATTCCAACTTTGTGTTATCCTCATTGTTTAACTTAATAAAAATGACTGAAGTGACTTACTTGTTGCTGATTCTCCAAGGTAGCTAGACCCGAATCATTATTCTAGCATCTTTGTATGTATATGATTGCTTCAGTGGGAACCGATTATACATCTTTGCAAAATGATATCAACTCCCTTTTAGTTATATGTAACTGTAGATGCTTGTGATCCTACTTCTCAGGGCAATATCTTCAAGTGTAACACATTAAATTGCATATCTATTTTTCACAATGTTTTACAAGAGAAGTGCATTGATATTATGACTTGTGTAATATGAAATGTTTGTTTTTGGTAAAGGGTGTCTTACTTTGGCATCTGATTTCTTAGAGCATCTCCAATGCTCAAAACACCAAAAGCTTTTTACATTTTTAAAAAGTCTTTACATAGGCTTTTTACCATTGTGATAAAGGGTTTTACAATAGCTTTTCTAAAATTTGTAAAGAAGACTTGGGTAACTCCAAGTCATTGAGAAAAGCTATAACTATGAAAGATTGTTTGCATTTATTACATTAAATGCAATCTCTTTATAAAAATCTTGCATTTAATAAAAAAAGTCATTATGACTTTTCCCCATTGTATATGCTCTTAAAATCATTCATTAAATGTTTGCTGCAGCTTGCGAAGAAGTATCACCCGGATGCAAATGAAAACAAAACTCTAGCTAAGAGAAAATTCCAAGAGATAAGCGAGTCCTACGAGGTGTAGTTTGTGTTGCTCTATTAGTGTATTGCTTATATTCTTAAGAAGATCATGGACAAATAGGTATGTAAATATACTATAGGTCTGAAAATTTTATATTGATTCCCCTGTTGTGGCGGTGAATTGCAGATTCTGCAGGACACTGAAAGGAGAGCTGAATATGACAAGGTAAAGAAAAAGTGGACTTAATGTATCACTGCAAACAAGTCCAACTAAGATTTTTTTCCACTCAAACATTAGATATCTAAAAGTAGAACATTATCTGTAATGATAGGTGAAGCATCAAGCCAGGCCTAGTGAAAATACGAATTACAATTCTACCAGATCTACTTATGGACCTAACGGTGCTCATACAAGTGTCAAGGTTCATTCTTGGAAAGATTTATTTAATGAGGTGGCGCTGATTATATATATTATGTATAAGTATTTATTGGAGTATTTAGATTTCTGAACATTAACAAATCTTACTATCACTTTGGAATTTCGATATCTTACAGATTTTAGAAGAGGCTGCTCCAACTCGGGTTATGTACATTCTAATTATTATTTGTAGCTTATACATGCAATTACTTCTGTCAAGCTCATTCATAGTTTTATTGTTTTGAATATTTTAGTTCCAGCTGTCAATTTCTTTTTGGGAGGCTGCTGGTGGCTGTTCGAAGGACATATCATTTAAATCACAAATCCGTTGCACTCCTTGCCGTGAGTTGTTATACTTGATATTTTACCTTTTCAACATTACAATATGAAAACTGGCATAGTTCAACATCTCTTTTTTTTTTGAACAGCAGTTCAACATCATTTCTAAAGTAATTACCTATTTTATTTTTTAAAAGTCACTTTTACGTTAACTTTGATCATGACAAGCTTAGATGATACCTTATTTTTTACTTCAGTATTGTTAAATATATTGTATGTAGCTTGGAGAACTCAATTCACAGTTATTTTGGAGTCTTTATTACTCTTTACATGCTATCTTTATCTCCTAATTGTAGTTATATTGGTTTCCTGCATTCTGATATGAGATACTATCAATATATATATATGGTTTAGATCTTATCGCAGAAATATGCTGTTAATTAAGTTAATTTAGGTTTTCGACTAGGGTGATCTTATCTAATATAGTTCACTAAATTATTGTATCAGTAGCATATTTAGGACTAATATAGTTTTATGCATTGAGGTGATACTGAATGTGACATTAGTTTTGTAATCAATTTGACCTGCAGCTAAAATAGATAGTGAAGCATGTGACTATGAAACTATCCATTAACGTACTTAATACTTCATTAAAATTCTTAACCTTTTATGAAGATGCTATTCAATTTCAGCTTGTTTCAATTGTTTATGGAATTAAATCTTCTAAGCTCGCCGCTTGATGATATTTAATAGAACTTTTGCTGATGTAGTTCTATTAATGGTATTCAATAGTTTTTGTAATTGCTGTTTAGAGTAAATAAAACACATTATAGCTAGTTAAACATTTTTTATGATACAATATTTGTTCTATAAGAAAGTGTATGGTAATTATTATCGATTAAAACTTCGGTTCATTTTAATGCAGATGGGCTGGGTTACACGACGGTAATTTGTCCAACTTGTAAGGGCAGTGGAACAGTATTAAATGGCGACCATTCAGAAATGAAAGTAGGTGTTTCATTAGTCAAGAAATTGCAGAAACCTATTATATCCCTAACCAAGTGGATGACTTTTTTGAGTTCTTATCTGATTTTGTCTAGATTAAATTTGAAACCAACTGCGGTACTTGTAAAGGGTCAGGGCGTCTGAAAAAGGTTTGGATTCTAAGATTATTAGATGCTTTAGCATATATTTTCTAATAAAGTGAATCTAGATGATCACTATATTATCTCTGATTTCGTACAGAACAAATGTAGCTCATGCAAAGGGTCAGGGAGCGTCGAGGGAATCAAGAAAGTTAGAGTTACAATACCGGCGGGTTAGTGTTGACCTAAAAAAATCATTTTGTGTCTTATAAAACAAAAAATATTTATACTTTAAAAAAAAAACGCCAGTGCATTTTGAGCTTTATACTTAAATCCTTTGAAGTTGACAGATTTTAAGGAAACTAAAAAAGAAACAATGGACTTTTTTGAATATAACTTATATGAGTATAGTGTGCTTTGAATCATACCTATATTCGTTGTAACATATAGTGTGCTGACTATGTTTTATTTTCCATGAATTAGGCATAGATTCTGGTCATATCATATCGATACCGAGAGCTGGCAATATCAATAAACGTGGGGAGCCTCGCATCTTAAAAATTAAAGTGATGGTAACTACTAGTTACTTTGCCTATATTCTTATTTTTATTTTCTATCTTCTAGTTATAAAGTATGATGCTTGCAGTGTTCACTTTCATATTATTTTTCTCTTATTTAGGTTGCTGAAGATCCCGTTTTCAAGCGAAAGGGTTCAGATTTGTATGTAGACTCAAATATTACCTTCATCCAGGTGACAACTTGAGTGATTCTGAAAGTTCTTGCTTTATCCTGACACACAACGAATGAACATTTCAAATATAACTTGGTATAAAATCAAGTTAAATGAAGCTACTTATTTTCATAATTTACCAGAACTTATGGTTTATGTTTTTATTTTTGTTTCACTTAGAATATAATAACACGAAATGGTTCACAAATCATGTCACTATCGTAGGAGATAATTTTTGGTCATATATCTGTCACTTGAGAATCAAATTATCGTTTTGGTGTTTAGAAGCCTATAAATAGCTATAGATCTCAAATTACTTCAGATATATTATAAATTTTATTGTCCGAATCGTGTGTAAGTACTGTGTTTACATTTTTCAAACCGTTTTGTCTAGCAGATCATGCTAAAGGCAATATATGGTTTTTGCTACGTTCCTAATTGATGAAAAAAAAAAAATACTTTGGCAGGCGATTATTGGAGGTAAAGTTGAGGTACCAACTTTAGACGGAAGGAAACAAGTAAAAGTGAGTTTGTTTCTCCCTGCTAATCTTTAGATTGTCCTGTGTCTATATCTTTCCGGCTTTGCCGTTTTGTTGTAGCTGTTTCCCAAGTAAACTCCTAAACACATGTATACGAACTAGATAACATACTTATGTTCTATCCCAAATAGAACTTTTTAGGGTCTATTTAGTAGTACAGATTTCGCAATGGGAAAGACGGTAACACCTATACTGCTATACAGCATAGCTTAAGCCCTTTATATGAACAGAAACGTATGGGGCTTATTACTACTGATGTAAGTTTAGAATTTTTAAGATTAAAGATGTTATCTGATCCCAAAAGATTCATTTAAACATCACTGTTGCTATTCTTGTAATTCATTCGTTTAAATCAATACTAAATATCGATGTTCCATACTTTGCAGATTCCCAAAGGGGTTTTCAAATACGGATACGTAACAAAACTAAGAGGCCAAGGTAAAAAATTTGTGTTGCAAAATTTAACGACTTATAAGTGATTCTTTATTTTTATGGGCGCTCACACACACAGTTATTCACATGCTTCCTACCTTAATGTTCAGGCTTGCCAAAGAATGGTTTTTTTGTGTCCCATGGAAACCAGTATGTACGTTTCTGCTATGATTTCCCCGAGTAAGTATTCAGTTTCTTTGCATCTGTAATTTAAGTCATATATCTGACTATACTCTTGCAACATATCTTAGTTTTTGCATGTACCAGTTTTCAAGCAGATGCTGTGAATTTATCCCTATTACTTACTTGCTCTAGAACCCTTAAGGAACTTTATTTAAGCGTGACTAGTTATATGATGTAATAACCCATAACAAGTTAAAGAAAAAGAGTAATTATCAAGAGTGAATTGTAACTAGAATATATGAAGTTTTAGAAATAAGGGCCTGATATTAGTTCAAGGATCTAAAATAAACAAGTTTAATTCTTGAATGACCTGCTTTGGATCTGTTTTATGTTTTGAGCACGTGCTCAAAGACATGGTTAGTTAGTACTATAAGTCTATAAGTAATTCTTTGGTATTAAAGATTTTATCTCCGGGACCAACCAAAGGAACACGATAATTATAGTACTAATAGGAGGGTGTAAACGATCCGAGCCGAGTCGAGTTTTGGCCTAAACGAGCTAGGCTTGTTTATAAACTACCTGGCTCGAGCTCGGCTCGAGCTCGGCTCGAGCTCGAATAAAATTTAATAATCTGGCTCGAGCTCGAACTCGAATGTTTTTTTGTTGTTCGAGCTCGAGCTCGAAGCTCGTTTACGATTTTTAATTTTTGTCTAAACTAGCTTCTAGTATAGAAGATATAGTTTGATAGACTCGTTTATTATCTCAAGCTCGAGCTCGAAAGCTCGTTTATGATTATTAAAATGGTACTAATACTTAATGTGTAACCTAAAGTGTATGTGACTTGTATGCTTAGAGATTTATCACTAATATGTTAAGCTCGAATAGCTCGTTCGGCTCATTAAGCTCGAATAGCTTGTTCAACTCGTTAAGCTCGCTCGGTTCGAGACAATTAAACGAGTTTTCGAACGAGCCGAGCCTAATATTAGTTTTCAAAGCTCGGCTCGCCAAATTAAACGAACACTAATATTTGTTCGAGATCGGCTCGAGCTCGAGAGTATTAAGTTCAAACTCGAGTTAAACGAGCTCGAGCTCGACTAGCTCGTTAAAAGCTCGACTCGTTTACACCCCTAGTCTGTGCCTTCTCTTTTACATCCATCAAATACTCCTCATTTTTACCATAAAATTTCGGTTTTAAATGTATGCCACACTACTCATGAACTCAAAAAAGCTTTTAAGTAATATAAATCAAGATAATCCAGAATTATAAGGGATTTCAGCTGTTAGATTTTGTTAGAACTCTGATTTTAGAAGTATTTATATAAAGTTTAGAGTATCTGTCACGAGCTCAAACAGTGGGCATGACATATGATCTGAAACTGAAGTACACATATTATTGTTATCACTTCTATAAAAGTAACATCCTTGTTTATGCAATATGTGTCATGAATGTATGAAGCTTTCTCACATTAACAATACTCAGGGTACCGAATGGTCAAGAGATTGCAGAATGGATAAAGTTTTATAACGAGGAAAGGTCATCTAACAAAAACTGGTGAGTGTGTTTGGCTCCTTGCAGTCATGTCTGGTAGATATTGTTTTCTATTTCAGTGTACACACTTTAATTTGCTTCTAAATGGGTCAATTTGGGTTGCTTATTATTCTTTCTGGGTAAAATACGGAAACAGCTAAAAAGAAACGGGTCAAAGGGGCTAATTTTCGGGTGAATTGAGTTGCTAATTCTTACAACCTCCTAAAGCATTTTACCTGAAGTGTTCAAATAATTGTATAACACATAAACTAATATTAACTGTTAAGATTTAAGAACACACTTTTCTTTTAAAATACGAAGGTTTTCTTTCTTTACCTTTTTTTTTTGTTGCACGGAGTTTGTTCTTTAGCCACAATCTTGAACGTGATGACTATTCTAAAGTTCTACTCATTGACTTGCAGGTGGCTTCGTTTAAGCATAAATGGATTCTACAAACTCTCACTTGATTTATCGAAGCTTCAATTATCGACGTTAATGATAATTCTTTTGTTCCTGATCAAATACTTTAGCTAGAATGGAGGCCGGTCAAGTTCATTTAGCAGCGTCTTTGTAACGACTTCTGCATGCACGACCCTCGAACAGAGAATGATATCCCTGCATATCAGTTGGGGAGATACATTTTGAAGCTGAACTAAGTAGTTACTAGTAGCATGGTCGTTCTTTGGGGTTTGTATCAGTCCAATTTAGAAATATGTAGTAAATTTGAAATTTAATTGATACACTTTTTCTGGACAACTTGAAGAAAGTGTTCGGAATCGGTAATGAGAATATTCTGATTGCACCACCGCATCTTAATCAAAAATTAAGTTTTCTTAGATAACTAGAAGAAGGGAAGTGTAAAAATTATTCATGTGTTATGTAGAAAAATCAAATTACAGTTTTTCTGAACATCAATCATTTATCCGTTAGTGAAAAGTGCACCATACATCCCTTTGGACGGTGGTGTAAATGATTTTCTCGTTAAGAATTAACAAGGGCTAAAAAGATTAAAATGACGATATTCTTATCTTTTTCTTTTTACGGTAATTTTAAAAAATATATATTTTTTTAAAAGTGTTTTTATCTAAAAAATTAAGTTTTTTCGAAAAAAAACTCATATTTCTTTTGAGTTTTTATCAAAACGATATAATTTTTTTTCTGAAATCAAGAAATTTAAATCTTTTAAATTTTTTCTTCTAAAAAATGTAAATAAAAATAAAAAAAACTTTTAGTTTGACCTTTATTGCAACACTTATGTGTTCAATTTGTACTCTTACGAGGAAAATTTTGTGATATACTACAAACGAAATATGATCAAAATTAAAAATAGAAAGTTTAAGATTCAAGAAAAGCAATAGATAAGTAAGTTAAGATCCGATAAACCAACGAAATATGATCAAAATTAAAAATAGAAAGTTTAAGATTCAAGAAAAGCAATAGATAAGTAAGTTAAGATCCGATAAACCACATTAATCAATCATATTTATTTAAACTAACTTTCTACTTTTTTTAAAAAAATTAAATATCTCACAAACTATAAATCGTCGAGTGATAAAAAAAATACATAGCTACAACGAGAATTAAATCATCTTTCTATCGAGGGGCACATGTATATACTTTTGACGATCTTTTTTTCTTCTGAGAAAATCATATATGATTCGTATCACACTGATCATATATGATTTTCTAAAATCATATATGATCTGTGATACGAATCATATATGATTTTCTCAGAAAAAAATTCGTCATATAAAGATGATTTAATTCTCGTCACGATGGTGTGTTTCCTTTTACGTAACGATTAACGGTTTGTGATATGCTTAATTTTTAAAAAATAGTTTTTTTTGTTGATAAAAAATGAGTAATTGTGATTGATTGATTTAGTCTAAAAAAGAGTTTACATTGAACTAGATAAGTAATATTGATGTAGACTAAAAAGCAAAGTAACAAAAATAAGTAATTGGATCTGTTGATTCAAAAAGAATGCCAGAAACAATTCTGCTAATAATCGTTGATTCTGAAGAATGCCCGAAAATTAGGGTAAAACACGGCAACACAACGGCCAATGGTTTAACTTTTATTAAACTGGTAACTGTCTTGCCAGGGTTACAGCAGATTCATTAAATAATGACTGCAACAAAGAAAAATCATAAAAATCCAACGGGCTAGACCGTAGCCCAAAGACAAAGTCCAACTGAAAGTGAAAAAAACATAAATATGTAAAAAAACTGATAGTAAAAAGGCTTTTCGGGCCTTGGAAAATCCGCAACCAGCTAAAAGGTGGTTACAGAGTCATCCGCTTCCTTTTTACACACGTTTCGACAGGTCACGGGCTAAAAACGGAATTAAAATGTAAAAATTATGCCCATTTTACTAAACCCCTCTTCGTCACACGATCTCGAGCTTTCAAAAAAAGTCAGCCCATTCTTCAATACTTGGTCTCCATCAAATATATAAGATAGAGATGCATAATCGTTTATAAATTGTGTAGCCTATTCTTGTGAAGAATTATTTTGTCCAGCTTATAGTTAAAATCTTTCGAATAAATTTTATACTAATTACATGATCAACATGAATTTGTTCAACACTTTAGGACGCTTATAAGAGTAAACGGTGGACCGACTTTGTCGTCTTTAGATGGCGGTCTCGTCGCCTTCGCCAGTTTGCTCTACTACATGGCCTCTCTCATTTTGTCGGGGCTTCGTCGAAATACGACAAGCGCACGGCGAGAGTGAGAGAAACTAGTCGTTGCAACGGTTAGTTTTTTTTTAAGTTTAAACTTTTATTATTATATATATCTCTAATTTTTACATTTTTAACTATGGATGTCAACGGGTCGGGTTTGAGTTAGGTTTTAGAGAACCTGTATCCGCACCCGTTTATAATATCCAAACCCGCATCCGCCCCAATACCCGATGGGTACCCTATTAGCATTACCATCGGGTTTTCAGATTTTATCCACGGGTATTGGGTATCCAAAATAAAATTTCGTTGGATATAATTATGCGTATAAACTTAAGAAAAATCGATGAAAAACGATCAAAATACCCTAATATATTTTTTTAGTTTTTAAAAGATAAAAATACTAATTGAATATAATATCACGCGATTTATTGGATCGAATAAATAATTGTTTTTATTTTAAAATTACCAAGATCGCAAACATCTTAATGCATACAAAATGTAAGTAACATGAGCATTTTGTTTGTTTAACAATCTTTGTCTACTATTTCGCAAAAGTTTAAAACTTATATAAAATAGCCATAAAAACGGGTACGGATTTTGATAAACGGGCATGTATACGAGTAAACGGGGCGGGTATTACTAGAGCCCGAACATGAACCCGTACCCGCGAAAAACTGAACATCTCAACTCGAACCCGCATCCAAACCCACCAACCTGAACCCCCGACCCAGTCGGTTCGGGTTTCCCCATCGGTTCCGGGTGTTTTTGCCATCCCTACTTTTAACACACACATCTCTTCCTAATCTATCTATCAAATAAAAAAATGTATAACTTCCCAAATGATCAGTTCCCACATCTCAACTTCATCGGTCTTCTTAACACATCAAATATGAATCCTTCGTCATCCTCAACCCTCTCGACGCCATCGTCGCAAAACTGTATTTCATCTTCTTCCCAATTTCCATCCAACTCCTAATTCTTATACCTTCCTTTTGCTCAAACCTATTTTTCCCAAATGACACCCGAACAAATTTTTCAACAACAACAACTCGTGTTTCAAATCTCCAAAGTAAAAAAATGACGGAAACACAATTCAACGTACCAGAACCACAACTACCATCAAAAGATCACCGTCGAAACAAAAAAGAATGTCAAAAAAATAGAAAAACATTGATTTGTCTGCTGACAATGACGAAGATGACGTACAATTTGTGGACCTCCGACTCAGACTCAGACTTTCGTACGTTGAAATCGTGATGAAGAGATACTATTGTGCAAGTGTTAGGTTGGAGTGCCGGAGAATACCGACATTGGAAATGATCAAAACCTTGATTGTTTTTGGGGGGTAGATTCTTGCAGATTTCAATGATTCTACAACTTACATGTCTTGTACCAAGAATATGATTACGATGAAATGGAGTCGGTTGCACCCCGAATCTCAAAAGTTTAACGCGATTTTCAAAAGAGTAAATCGTAAAAGTGGAATGAATGACGAGGATGTTTTAGATGTTGCGAAGGACGAATATAGTTTTTTGTATAAAGGGAAAAGTGTAACACCCCCATTTTACCTTTATGCAGCGGAACATTGATCTGGGGTATTACTTCATAGAACACAAGTCATAATGATAGAAAACAACTCAAAAGAGTGATTAAATCAACTTTATTTATATATCATTAAAAATTCATAGTTTTACAATATGATATTCCCAAAATCTAGGTTAATAATTTCAAGCTTGTGCCTCTTCATGCCATCCTCGTGCTGCTCCATACTATCAGTCACAGTTTCCTAAAATATATGCTTATGTCAACACAAAGGTTGAGTGAATTCATAGGGTTAAATATATTTTGAATCCAAGATCCTTTTCTTGAGCTACGTTATTATTCGGTCACATAAAACAATAAATTATTATTGCACTAGCTCGTGCACCGCTACTGACATAACAGAAAACCAACAAATTTCCCTTAAGCAGGCAATTTGCCAAACTTCCTATGTTTGCAAAATAAAGTGTCTCCATTTAGCCTAGGTCAGAGCCATCAGCATTCCAGCAAGTGCGACTTGCCCAGATAAGGGATGTCAGTCCCCAAATAGTACTATTCACAATATTAGCGTTCATCTTCTAGGATGATTAACGGTCACAATTAAAAAGGGACTTAATGGCAATAAGTAAACGTAGTGTCAATAATCATATTTGGGAAGTATACCAAAAACACTTGTATTCTATTTTTAGCATATATCCCCCTCATGGGTTTTTAAATCATTTATAGATCATTCAAAAGTGAGGCTATGAACTCACCTTATGTACATAGAATCCAAGCTATAATCAGATATATTTCATTCACAGATAAACAGCTTGGTCATACAAACCACAACTTGGTCTCACACAAACTTGGATTAACACATTTTGTATAGTATCAAGTCTCTAATCTTTTGTTCAATCTTTACAAGTATTGGTTATATACTCTTTAATTAATATTTGTTAGTAACTATAGTACCATTCGGGCCATCATACTCAGAAGCCATTCTATAAACGTTTGAGGAGCGATGACACTTTAAATCGTAAACCCAACCACTTAGTCAGAACGTAATATCGAGATGAAACATCTTTGTAAAAGATCCCTAATAACATGATACTTTCATTACTTCCTCATATTTATAATTAATCTTCTTAAGTTTCAAAATTGGCAAAAATAGCCCTTTTGGTTATACTTTGGTATAATTACACTTTTAACCTCTAAAGTATATAGTTTTAGTATTTGCATTTTAAACCCTCACTATTTAAATTTAGGGTCTCAAACTTACCAATATTTATTCTTATATATTTAACTTTCAAAAAATGACACTCTTGGCCCAAAATGTTAAATAGTTTCAGAAATGACAATTTTGGTCCCAATACTTGTAAAAATCCAATAACAACCTCAAAAACGGACCAAATGATCTAGGATTTTTAAAAAAAGTTTCAAAACATGTTTATAATCATAATAAAAACATTTCTACAGAATTATAGCTTTTGAAATGGGTTTTTGCTTATTATTTTATGTAAATTACAAAAGTAGGGTTTTAAGACATCTTTAACTTATAACTTCCATTTAAAATGATCAAATTACTTAAATTATTTTAGATTATCTTTATAACATTATTTTGGAATTATAAAAACTCTAAGAAAGTATTATAACAAGATCAAAGCATAGATAACAAAGTGATTACCTAGGATGCTCCAAAATGGCTCATAATGGGGTATATGGACTATATCTTCCTCATAACTCTTCAAGAACTGCTAGAACTTCTTCCAAAGCTTGCTAATGATCCTAGGGACTTCTTAGAGCTTCAATGGTGGTATAGGAACAGAATGTATAGGTGTTTAGAAGTGAAAGTGAAGGATGATTCTAAAATGGAACTAAAGACTCCTATGTATACTACTTCTAACCCTTAAGCTCCAAGTTTTGACCCAAAACGTGTAAGAACCAGAGTGGCGACTAATGAAGCCTAGCAAAGATCTATGCAAGTCTAATAATGAGCCATGAGGTCTAGGATAAAAAATATCTAAGTATATGGTCCTTATTAACCCATTACATATAATAGATTGGAACAAGGATGTGGCAACTACAAGTAGGTGCATTGCCTACTTAGAAATATCTAAAAATATCTATTTGATCTAATCCTAAGTTTAAAAATGGGAGGGAAAACATTTTGAATGTGTTTTGGAGGGAAATACCTAGCCGGATCTATTTTCTAAGGCTTGTAACTTTATACTTTGTAATTTTGGTGACTAAGGTTTAGGAATGTGATTAGTGATGTATTAGGGTATAATTAGGGTATAAACATTGTAATTAAGAAGTTTGGGTATTTGGTTTGATTTTTAACAAAGGTTTGATGTGAAAATGGGAAGAAAACTTAGGCGGGTTAGGGTTTCTAATGATCTAGGGCTTAATCCTTGTATAACTCATTATCCTTGGTTTAGCTACTGATTTAAACTCATTTTATACTCCCTAAATTGTCCTCAATTTGTTCATGAAGTCCCTATATTGGTTTTACTAAGTTATTCTAAGTAAACATGTCTAAAGGGTGAAAATACCCATTTTGACATAATTTACAATCCATGCATTAAAGTGTTGTACCTTATGCTTTAGGTTACTTGTACATTGTCTTAATATAATCTTATAACCTTAATGTAATGCTAAAAGTGTTTGTATACTTGTTCTAAAAGACTAGGTAATGATTCTATGTAGATTTCTTAATATAAGGGTTTTTAGGTCATTAAGCCTAATGACTTTCTATCTTGGGTAATTAAGGTTTATATCCTAATGTAAGCTTATTATAGGGCTTATATAGTATGTTTATGACTTCTAGGGATTCTACATTCTTAGTTTAATGGTTTGTATAGGTTCATCATATTCTAGGGATAATTAAGGGAGCTTAAGATCCTATGCTTTGATAACTTGTACCTTATGCTTTACCAACTTGTAACTTAACTTGAAATAAATGTATAATCTTAATATCATACATATTTGAGTTTTATAATTAGTTGCAAAAGATTAGACTCTAATTCAATATGAAATATATTTTATATGCTAATCTTGGTTACTAGGTCTTAACTTGTAATTAGCTTTGGATTAGCGAATATTAGTATTTTGTGACTAATTACTGTTAGGTCAATTCAGTGCCCAATGATATCACTGATGGATTTGAATAACAATTAGCCTAAGTGAAGTTTAACCTTGAACATAATGAAGTCACTGAGTGAACAGTCACTCAGTGATTTACCTTCGAGTTCCTAGACTGAGTCTAAAAGAAAGACTCGAGCATTCAGAGAGGCGAAGCTCAATGAATGACTTCTAAGACGAAGAAGAATGTGATGGGTTCAGTGAGTTATGGCAATAGACTCACTGAACCCCATACGATCTCCCTAAAGAAGCAAGCATCCTCAAAGACGGAAGTAAAGGCGGGATAAGTTGAATTGTGATAAGATGTAGTACATCACACAATTAGTGTGACTTACTCCTTTGGGGCAGATAGGGAACTGACAGTGTAAAAGGACTTATGTCCTAATACTTAGAATAGGCTAAGACAAGATTATACACTGTACCAATAAGACAAGAATTGCACATGGGCAATTCTTTGTCTTGTATCTACCTTTGCTTCTATAAATAGGATGGTTGTAAAAAGAGAGAAATAAGTTTGTGCACTAAATGATTTAGACATTCACAAACAAAGTTTCTCTCCTCCAAATACGATCAAACACTTGAGTTCTAAACTCTCGTTGATAGAATCGTCAAGCTTAGAAATCGTTAGGATTGGACTAGCTTGTTAGTGAGGAGATCACCAAAACACACATTGTCTATTCAATCCCTATTGTAGCTTCGCATACAATAGGGTATAATTCTTTAATAAAGCTAAGAGTTAAACGTTGAAAACCTTTGTGTTATTTACTTTACTTTGTCTTGTGTTTATTACATTACTTGACCATGGGTTAGGTCTATACTTAGTATTCTTAAGTATAGCACTAATTACAAGGGACCAACAAGTGGTATCAGTGCGGTAGGATTATAAAACTTTTTAACTACCATCTCAAAGTTTTTAAAACCTTGATCCATTATGGCTGAAAGTAATGTACGTCAACTTGTTAACAAATAGGGAGCAAGTTACTCTGTTAATGCTCCTAAGTTATAAGTTGAAAGATTTAACAAATGGAAGAAAATAATGCTATGTTATTTGATGGGAATGGAACCTTATTACATCACTTGTATTAAGAATGGTCCATTCAAACTAAAAACAATAGCAGGTGATGACAAACCCGAAAACCAATGGTTTGACGATGAAAGGAGAGTGGTCAATCAAGACCAACGTCTCAAAAGCATCATAATATCTTGTCTTCCTGACGATATTATGGAGGCTGTCATCGAGTGTGAGACGGCCAAAGAGACTTGGACAGATCTTGTTCATAGTTTCGAAGGACCATCCGACACTAAGGAAAATCAGATTATGGACCTAAAGTTAGAATATAACACTTTTAGGGCCAAACCATCTGAAACACTTCCTCAGACTTATACCAGATATAAGACCTTGCTCAATGAGCTATCAAATGATGGGGTGAAGCTGTCTAAGCATGAAATCAATGTTGGTTTTGTGAACAGTCTCCCTGAAAAATGACTTGGTTTCTCTCAAGGACTGAGAAATGCCAATCACATTCACACTCAGGATTTAGCAGACATCTATGAAAGATTTATATATGAAGATAATCTGATAAATAGAAGATATCCTGAGTCTAAAAAGGCCTTAATAACAGACACCTCAGCCAAACCAACCCCTATTGATCATGGACCCATTACAACTGCTTTTTAATCAAATGCAATTGTTCAAGACTTTCAAGAGACCTCAGATGATGAGGTTGATGAAAGATCTAGCACTGAATACATAAGGGATCTAAACAGGGAATATCATGAAAGGGCCATGTTGGCAAATACAAAACGTTATATCAAAAGAACTAGATTTGATGGAAATCAATCCCCTGAGGGAGTGGATTGTTACCGATGTGGTAAAACTGGGCATTTTGCAAAATATTGTCTTTTAAAAACTCCATTGGTCTCATATAAAAGTCAAAATTCATCATCAGGGAATGAAAATTTTTAACCTAAGTTTACACCAAAACTAATTTAGACTTCTCCAATTAACCAAAGCTTTCTGAATAATAAGAAAATTGAGAAGGATTATAGGTCTGAGTATAAAAAGGTTAAAGCAAAGCTTGCACTCTTAGAAGTTGGACCTTCAAATACTCAGACTCAAAAACCTCCCCAAAACAAAGCCAAAGGACTGGTAGATGAAACCTTTGATTGAGATGATGAAGACTTGTCCTTAGAAGATGAGGAAGTCAGATATCAAGTGTTGATGGCTCTAGCTGATGATGAACTATCTGTTGGAAAGAGTCATGCTCGAAATGGAGAATGGGTTGACATCACCATGAGAAAGGTAAACATGCTTCTCTCTATGGATGAAGAGTCTGATTGGAAAAGGTTCCTTAAGTATATAAATATTGACTTATCGTTTGTTGAAGAGCAGAGATTAAACCTTCTTTCAAAATATAATAAACTTGTTTTTGAATTAAACAAATGTAGAGAAGATTTATTGATTTTGAAACAAGCCAAACTTGAAGCAGTAAGTTGTCAACTTCAGAACACTGAACTTACTAAAAATAATCATGCTCTTCAAGAACAACTTAAGGAAGAAAAACGCATCAATGAGAAATGGACTAATAGCTCTACCTTATCCTCTCAGTGTATAAACAACCAAATACCTGCCCAAAAGAAGAAAATTCATGGGGCACGCCAACTCACTGAGAAACCACTTACTAAGGAATTGAGTGAAAAAGCATTTCTTCCAGCCTCAGTGGGATTAGATCATGAAATGATACCTAAGTCAAAAGACTGGGTGGAAATATCAAATCCTGAGAGTGTGTTACCTAATTTCGATACTAGCAAAATATTAATACATGAATCTCATGCTGTTAATGAATTACTTGGTCTTAATGAGAAGACTGATGTCCCTGACAAATCCAGTAACACTGAACCATCAAGTGTTGTTGAGGACATTCAGACTCCTCTGCCACCGTTGAAAACTCTTCAAGGGGCAAGTCCATGTTCTGAAATAAGTCCACTATTGTATCAAGAACACTCACCCAAAGGAAGAGCTGGTCTAGGTTGTCCTGAACAAACAAATCCTGATTCAAAAGTGACATCGAATCACACTGAGTCAGGAACTGTCACTGATATAACAACCAAACCTATTTCTCCCTCAGGGACTCCTACAAACTCAGTCAACTCTAGTCCTGTTGTAAATCAAGAGGAGTTGAGTAGATTGTTCCAACTATTCTTGGAAGAGAAGTTGAACTCATCGTCTAAATCTCAGGGTGAATCCTCTGTGTCCTCACAACCTGAATCATCAAAAAGCAACAAAACTGAACCTGAGTCTTCCAAGAAGGTTAAAACAAATAAACCTGCCTGTGAATTATGTCACTACACAAATCATACCACTGATGATTGCTTTAGAGTCCTCTATTGCATGAAGTGTAAAAGTGAAGATCACAGGACTACTGACCAGGAACATACATGGCTTCTATTAGGAATGCTAATAGTTATAAAGCTCAGCCTTATAACTATGGGCCCGCCTCTAAACAAATCAAGAAATCCAAGGCTAAGACTTTCCCACCATGTACACATTGTGGCATCCCTGATCTTAGGCCTGATGATTGTGTATACTACCCTGAGTGTGGAATTTGTGGAAGCAACGAGCATACTACCTCAGGACACAATAGAATAATTATGATCAGGAGAGGCATGCTAGTTGAGTCATCTCAAAATACAGAATCCTCAGTAGGACTAAGCTGCGACACATGTGGAAGCAATGTTCACTCCACCTCAGACCATGATGAGTTTGAATACTTCAAACAAGGTGAAAGACGTCAGGCTCCTAGAGCCAAAGAGCCTACTAGAAAGTGGGCTCACAAGAGAAACTAATCCACCTCGTTATTTGCGCAGAAACACTTCAAGGAGCCTGTCTGGTACTTAGACAGTGGGTGTTCAAGAAGTACGACATGGGTCAAAAGTTATCTGCACAAATACGTGGAGCAACCAGGTCCTAAGGTAGTATTTGGTGATAACTCATCGTGTGTTACTGAGGGATATGGTTCAATAAAATGTGGTGGAATAGTTTTCTCAAAAGTGGCGTTTGTAAATGGTATGAAGTATAATCTCATAAGTATTAGCCAACTGTGTGATGCTAAGTACATTGTTCAGTTTGAATAAGCAAGGAACAATTTTCAATTCTAACAAAGAAATTGTACTGACTACTCCAAGAAGAAATGATGTATATGTCTTAGACATGTCATCAGTAACTCACTCAGAAGCATGTTTCTTCGCTAAAGCCTCAGACTCCGTCAATTGGCTTTGGCACAAGAGATAGTCATACCTCAATTTCAAAGACATAAACAAACTTGCAAAACAAAACAAAGTTCTTGGCTTACCATCTCTTGTGTACTCAAAAGACAAACCTTGTTCAGCCTGTGAAAAAGGTAAACACGAGAGAGCTTCTTTCTAGCCAAAACAAAAATTTTCTATCAGGAAATGTCTTCATCTTCTTTATATGGACTTATTTGGGTCTGTCAGTCCCATGTCTATAAATCATGAGAAATATACTCTTGTGATTGTTGATAAATACTTTAGATACACATGGGTATACTTCCTTAAAAAGAAAAGTCAAGCTCTTGAATTCATAATGTCCTTTATCAGGCAGGTAGAAAATTAAAATGAAACCAAAGTCAAACAAATAAGGACTGATAATGGGACAGAGGAACCTAGAGCTTGAGAGTTTTTGTGATGAGAAAGGAATTTCTAATAACTTCTCTTCTCCTTACACACCTGAACAAAATGGTGTGGCTGAAAGGAAGAATAGAACTCTTATTGAAGCTACAAGAACCATGCTCAATGGATCCAATCTTTCAAAACACTTCTGGACTGAGGCTGTGAAAATAGCTTGATATACTCAGAACATATGTATTATTGTCAAAAGACATGATAAGACTCCTTATGAATTATTCAGGGAAAGGATTCCAGATATCAGCTACTTCCATGTGTTTGGATGTCCCGTGTTCATTCACAATCAAGAGGACCATCTTGGTAAATTTCATGCAAAGTCTGATGATGGATACTTTCTTGGATACTCATTTGTCTCCAAAGCCTTCAGGGTCTTTAACACAAGAAGACAACAAATTAAGGAATCATTTCATGTCACCTTTGATGAAAGTATGGATGCCATTAACTTCACAAATCAATCAATGGAAGAGATTGGGATTAATGAATCATCAAGATATCCTCCTAATGAGTATAAATACAGTCCCTCAAAATAGTATCAAAGTGATGATGATATATCTTTCCATGTATCACCTCACAATAGGTCAATCAATAACTTGATCACAAATCAACATGTCCCTGAAGTTATCTCTACTCAGGCTGAAGAATCAACAGATTCTCTCATCCATGTAGACACTGAGGGGACAATTGATGATAATGTTGACCTTCCTGTCACTGAAAATCCTTCAGTGAGAAGTGATGACCCAGTACTGTGTACTGAACCACCAGTCCCTGATACTCATCACCTATCCACAAGCTCTAATCCATGTCCTCAGGACAGATGGTCTAGACAACAACAAATAGAGCTTGTAAATATAATTGGTGATGTGTTTGAGGGGATGCTCACACGCAGTCAGGCTGCTAAACTCTCTGTTGCCTCATCCTATGAGTGTCTGATTACAGACTTTCTCTCTGAAATTGAACCCAAAAATGTTTAAGATGCCCTGACACATCCAGGGTGGGTTGAGGCTATGCAAGAAGAGCTAAATCAATTTCTCAGAAACAATTGGAAACTTGTTCCTCTCCCTAAAGGGACATCAGCTCTTGGCACAAACTTGGTGTTCAAAAACAAGACAGATGAAGATGGAATTGTTGTCAAAAACAAATCTAGGCTTGTTGTTCAGGAGTGTGGTCAGCTTGAAGGCATTGACTATGAAGAGACCTTTGCCCCTGTCGCAAGAATGGAAGCCATCAGGATCTTCTTTGCCTATGCTACATACATGAAATTCAAAGTTTTCCAAATGTATGTAAAAAGTGCCTTCCTGAATGGCAAGATCACTGAGGAAGTCTATGTGGCTCAGCCTCCTGGTTTTGAGAATTCTGAGTTCCCAAACCATGTCTTTAAACTTGACAAAGCCCTATATGGACTTAAACAAGCACCAAGGGCATGGTATGAAACTCTCTCTACCTTCCTGATAATGAACAAATTTGTCAGGGGAAAGATAGACAATACATTGTTTATCTTCAGAACCAAGGAGGATGTTCTGCTAGTTCAGATATATGTTGATGACATCATATTCGGATCTACTAACTATGACCTTTGTAGAAAGTTTGAAAAACTCATGACAAGGAAATTCAAAATGAGTATGATGGGTGAATTAACATATTTTCTTGGACTACAATCAAACAGGGGGACAAAGGGATCTCAGTCTGTCAAGAAAAATACACCAGAGAAATACTTAAAAAAATATGACATCTCTGAGTGTGCTTCAGTGAAGACTCCCATGGTTCCCCCTAACAACTTAGTTCTTGATCTCACTGGTAATTCAGTCAATCAAACCTTATTCAGGGAATGATTGGATCATTAATGTACCTAATAGCAACCAGGCCTGATATTCAGTTCTCAACAATTCTATGTGCAAGATATCAGGCCGATCCCAAAGAATCACATCTTACTACTGTTAAACGAATCTTCAGGTACCTGAAGGGTACTCCCTCACTAGGTCTATGGTATCCTTGTTGCTCAAGCTTCGATATTAAAGGATACTCAAACTCAGACTATGTTGGCTGTAATATGGATAGAAAAAGTACCTCAGGTGCATGTCAATTCCTAGGTGGCAAGCTAGTATGTTGGAGTGCAAAGAAACAGCAGTCAGTCGCAATGTCCTCTACTGAGGCTAAGTATGTGGCAGCTGCTGGTTATTGTACAAACATCCTTTGGATGAAGAGTCAACTCAGGGACTACAATGTGAAAAACAAAGTAGTCCCCATCTTTTGTGACAACACCAGTGCGATTTCCATTTCAAATAATCCAGTCCTACACTCAAGGAATAAACACATAGACATAAGATATCACTTCCTCAGGGACCACATCTTAAAAGGAGATATTGAATTACACTTCATCCCCACTGAGTATCAGCTAGTTGATATCTTCACTAAACCTCTGGATGAACCAACTCACTAGACTGAAAGATGAACTTGGTATGCTAAACATTGATTAATCAGGCTCCCTGATGACAACGCATTCAGTATAATGTATATTCTTGATCTTCTCCCTGAGTAAATATCTCTTATTATCTCTCCCTTGACACTAAGATAAATTAAATTATGTAACTAAATGCTCTAAGGATTTAGTTACTTAATGTCCTAGGTTGGTGAGTCAAAATATTAAATAAAGGAACATATATTCCTTCAATAATTTTTCATAAACGAGTTAAGGGATCACCAAATATAAAGTATCCCACTAATCATTAAATGCTTGCCCTCTTTCTAGCAAAATCCGTTGCAAAAACGTCCTTTCAACTGCACGTAACCCCACATCATCTCTGCAAAAGCGTTATCTCTGCAGACACGGAACAGTTGCCAAGAAAATAAGGGGGACCACATGTACATTTTCATTAAATGCGGATATGAAAAGAAATTATAACAAATAAACTCTCTTTCTCATCCGAGCCTATAAATACCCTACAATCAAAACAAACACACACACAAAGACTTTAGCAATCTTACTCTGCCAAAATCTTCTCTCAAAGAAAAGTGTGTGTGTTGATTCATTGTTTCCAGAAAAAGGTTTTGTATTAAAAGGTAATCACATCGACCACTTGTTTTATTGTTATATAGTACATGCAATCAAAGTTACTTGGTGTTTCTAACTTTTGATCCTCTATCACAAGGCAAAAGTTTGCATTAAGTCACTTGGTGAACCATTGTTGCATTATAACAAGAAACAAGTCCTGGTTTGATTCCCACAAAGTGCCATAGTCGTTCTTTTTAAAGTTTCAAAAATAATAACTTAAATGGCACTATCCAAGGCTATAACATATGCCCCTTAGGCTGAGCATCTCATCAATGAGGGTGTCCATTTTGCAGGAAACAACTATGATGGAAATTTTAGTTACCCTAGTAGTGTATCAGCCTACAAACCAATTTGCAAATTTCTGAAAAACTGTGATTAGGCTAATGCTTTTACCAAAACCCCCTCAGTCTTCTACCATGAATATCTTAGGGAACTCTGGTATACGGCTGCGGTTGTAACCCCAACTACCCAAAGGCCTAAAGGTTCTCAGGGGTTTGAGACCAAGTCAAATAAAAATTGTGTCATTACGTTCACTGTGAACAATGGGAAGACACCATTAGTTTTAGACTTCAAAACTTATTCTCAAGCCTGAAAGTCCCAAAATACAACTATTGTTGAAACTAAGTCACGAAAAAACAATAACACACAATAGATGTACTTTTCAAACGAGTAATCCTTTATTAACTATTATCAACAAAGTATTACAAAGTGTTATGAATACACCTGTTGAATAACAACAAGAAATGAACCCTAGAACAAGTAAACTTGATTCGAGACTCAAGTTTACAAGAGAACCAACGAGTCGCTGATGGACAGCTGAGGCCTCAGTGGTTCCAGTGGGAGAAAGAACTTAGATTAAGATTCCAAGCACAAGGGTTGAATCTTAACTTCTTTCTCATCCCTATTTATAGTGGTACGAGGTTGTATCCTTAGTGGGGGTAGTTGATACGTGTCATCTTCTGAGTGGAAGAGTACAACGTATTAAATGCATGTCCAAATCGAGACATGCCTTTAACTACTTTAGGTGAACAGTTCTGCCAACTGTTTACCTTTGTCCCACTAGGTCGTACTAGGCATTGACTTGAATCTCTTGTTTTGTCCCGCTCAAAACACTTGTAAGATTCTCCCGCCTAAACTATAAAAGGTTGGATAAGCTTTGCTTAATCCAAGTCTCTAGGGTTCTTAAGTGATCTCTGAGTGTTGTCAACTCAGAGATCCTTGAACACCAGTTCATTCCTTTGACATCCCAGCTATCCATAATCGCTGGTGAGTCTGACTTCAGATTGTCTTCGACTTCTCTGATGTTGTCTTTGACTTGAATGATCCTGGTGTACCAGCTGAGGCTTTGCCTTCCACTGGTCTAGTTTCTGTCGCTGGTCTTCTCAGCGACCTTTCAACACTTAGTCTAATTTAAACAAATCTAGACAGGGCCATAGTTAAAACTTTCATTGGCCCAACAATCTCCCCCTATTTGTTTATAAATTATACTAAGTCTAAAATTATTGTAAGTGAGTACACAGCTTCTTCTTACACATAATTTAACAAACATACCTCAAAGTTTTATTAAACAGAATGAACCTAGTCTATTACAAGAACACCCTGGGGTGTAAACATAAACAAAAATAAATAGGTTCTTCAGCGATCAAGGCCTTGATCACAGAGTCTCTGGGCTTCGACTTTGTCACTCCTAGAGTTAATGACAAGTTCAATTTCAAAATCGAACTCATCAGCTTCTTTGCAATTCCTTACGATGCCCTGCTTGAGTCTGATTAGCTGAATGGTTGAAGCCAGAGGTAGCTCATTCAACCGCTGAAAAGCATAATCACAGTTGCCATTTATAAAGACCATACCTGCCTCAAGTTCTGTGTATACTTGGCCTTCTATGGGTTTGGTGATTTCTTTGGGAAGGACCAAGTTCCTTTGCATCCCATCAACCACTATGTCTTCAGTGACCAGCCTTTCTATCGGAGGCCCCATTGGGGTTTTCCTTTTCCTTTGCAACTGAGGAGGTGGTTGAGAAGAAAGCTGAGGAGGCAGGGGTGCCTTCAGCTTCTTTGCTGTGTCTCTTACCCAATTAAGCTTTGCTTGTATGTTTTTCATCATTTGGGCAGCACCAGGCCCAGTCTTCTTTTGGGCAAGATCCAACAACTCCAACCACTCAGAGAGGCTCAGATCTCTGAGTTTAAAGTCACTGGAGACTTTGTAGTTCTGTATATAATTTTCCCTATAAATAGTCATTACCACCTTTTTGTCTTTGTCAGTGAAACAAGTATACTTGGTGATACGACCGGGTTCAGCTCTCTGGTTGACAAGTCTTTGATATTCCTTCAAGAGGTTGTTCCTCTTGTCCTCCAGTTCCTTGAGCTTGACAAGCTGAGCTTTCTTAGCAGTGGGAGAGAGCTTGTCCAAGGCTTCTTTGCTTCTCAGTCCAGCGGCCCTGATGTTTGCCAGTCTTTGATGTTCAATGATCTGGGCTTTTGCTTGCTCTGGGTGAGTGGTGGTTCATCAGCGCTCTTAAATTTGTTGAGTTCAGAGTTTTTGGAGGGTCTTGCTGTGGATCCACCTTCAGCTTGAAGGGAGTGTAAGGTTATCTCAGGTTGCTCAACAGCAATTCCTTTTCCCTTATCTTTCGCAGATTCAGCAGCGGATTTGAAAGATCTCAATGGTTTGGGTGTTGGAATTTCAGCTGTGGATTCATCTTCTTCAGAGGAGGAGGCAGAATTCTCCCCCTCAGGCATAGCCCCAGCAGGTGCTGTGCCTGAACCTGCCTTATTGAAACGAAGGAACTCATTGTGAACAAATATGCAAATTTCCTTAAGTTCACCTTGGAGAAGTTCCCGAAGAAGACGCCTTGAGGGTTCAGCAGCCTGAGCTATAGCTGCAACATTTGCCTGCACCGCTGAGGTGAGAACAGAGGGTATATACTGCTGAAGATTCTGGTTGAGTAGAGTAGGGAGTTGTGCCTTCAGAGCATCGTTCAGCAGTTGAGGAAGCATAGCTGTCATAGAGGATTCCACTGATGAAGTTAGTGAAGTCTCTAGATTGGTGGTGAGCTCCTCAACAGCATGAGTGAGGGTTTGGATTTCAGAGAGGAGATCATCATTGGTGGTTTTGGGCTTTGTGGTGCTGATATCCCCTCTCTTTTGCCATAAAGCCTTAGCAGCCAATTCCTGTACATTTTTCATTCTGGGAACTTGTGCTGACTTGCGGGATTGTAAATACTCCAAGTGTTGCTTGGCCCCTAGTTCCAAAACGTTTGGCAAGGTGGGGAATGGAATGGGTGTAGGTGAGCAAGATCTCTGTTCCCATAGCCTTCTGGCAGCCAATTCCTGAACATTTGGTAGTGATGGAACAGAGGCAGTCTTCAGCTCAATGGAAGATAGATTGTAATCATCAGTGCTCATTTCCTCAAAGTCAGAGGTGAAGGTGCCTTCCTCTACAACAAAGACTTCATCATCAGGCAATGATTCAATGTCTGAGAGGGCATCAATATCAATGGTGGCCACTTCAGCGGTTTCGTCATCAACAATCGAGTAATCATCATTGTTAAGTTGCTCCTGATGAAGATTGTGAGCCTGTGATAAGAGTTATTAGTTGACCAGTTGTGAAATAATAATGCAGTTATAGATCGCCAGTCGCTGCCCCTAGGAAAGCTGGGTGTGATTATCCAGCCCCCCCTAAGGATTTCTCCTTGGGACTCTTTTAATGTGAGATAGATGTGTTGAAGGATCGCCATTCGCTGCCCCTAGGAAAGCTGGGTGTGATTATCCAGCCCCCCCTAAGGATTTCTCCTTGGGACTCTTTTAATGTGAAACAGATATGTTGAAGGATCGCCATTCGCTGCCCCTAGGATAGCTGGGTGTGATTATCCAGCTCCCCCGTAAGGATTACTCCTTGGGACTCTTTTTATGTGAAGGTTATGAGGTGAATGGTCGCCGTTCGCTGCCCCTAGGATAGCTGGGTGTGATTATCCAGCTCCCCCTGAAGGATTTCTCCTTGGGACTCTTTTATTGTGAAACATGATATGGGAATGGTCGCCTTTCTCTGCCCCTGGGATAGCTGGGTGTGATTATCCAGCTCCCCCTGAGGGATTACTCCCTGGGACTCTTTTGATTGTGAATTAATATGAGGGTGATGGTCGCCTTTTATCGCTGCCCTAGAAATACTGAGGGTGATGATTCAGTCTTTCCAAAAGAATAAATTCTTTGGGACTCTTTTAATAATGAGGGGGACCCAGAGTCAGTGAGAAGTGCAGAGACTCTGGGTCGGGACTTATATGTGCTCAGGTTGTTGTTAGCCAAGAGCACAGTCCAGAGGTTGAAGGATCATCGGGGTGCGTTAGGAGCACAAGTGAATCATTTCCTAGTGAAGACAGAGTGTACAGAGAGTCCTAAAAGATCTAGGTGCTGACACAGACACGCTAAGAGTTGAGGCAAACTCTAAAATACATCACTCTCTCCTAAAGACAATGAGAGTGAATGTATGTGGACCTCTGAGAGGAAAAATAAAGGACAGACTAATACCTGAGTGATATCAGTGTGGAGAGGGATCTTAGTCGTCTTCTCTGACATGGAGACACTAGACACTGGTTGTTTGTCAGCAATGGGCTCTTCTACCACATCCACCAGAGAAGGGGATGGGTTCTTCTTTGTCTTTGTCTTCTTTGAAGGATTAACAGAAGGGGTTTCAGAGGAAAGGGGGATGTCTTTCCTCTTCTTCTTCTTTTCCTTAAGCACCTTGGGCTGAGAAGTAGATTGCACAGAGGTCTTGGACAGAGACTTATCAATCGTGCTTTCAGCATTCACCTCAAGTTGAGGGATCAAGGGCTCATCATCCTCAGCAAGTAGCCCAACAACTCTCATCATATGCCTGGTAAGGGGTACTTCATTATCTATGGGAGTCTTCAGAGAAGCTGCGGTGATGTGATGAGAGGGAAAGGAGTGTAAAGCATCATTGGTGTAGGATTCACCAAGAATATCTTCTAAGACAAGAGAGAGATATCTGGTGTAGCAGATGGTGGCCCCACGAGTCTTCTTTCCTTTGTTTTCCAACTTAGCGATGAGATCGGTGTACAGTATGTGAGCGATTCCAATATCCAAACCCCAGATTAAGCTGTATGCAATGGCTAGCTGGGAGCCATTGAGTTGGTCATGTGATCCAGTGTTTCCTCCCAGACACTTTACGATGTACATCATCAGCGTTCTCCATGTGGGAGAGAAGTAATTCACCTTGATGAGAGATTTGCTTTGGAAGCCAGCAGCGGTGAAAGGTTGTTCATGATCATCATGAGGTTGAAGGGTGGCCAGAGCTTTTCTCACAGTGGCACTGGTGGGCAAAGCTGACATGTTGTTGTTGTAAGGGAGTCCAATGGCTTTAGCAAAGGTTGGGAAATCAAAGGTGAGAGGTTGAGGATGGGTGGAAAGGTTGAAGGTAATGTGTGAAGAGGTTTGGTCAACTTCAGCGCTATACCAGAACTCGCGAAGGTATTGGGAGTAGCAGGTGGAGGGTTCCTTGGTGATAGCTTCGTGGATGGTGGAGTTCTTTAGTAAGTTGAAAAGTGGATGGTAGAGGGGATTGTTGTGTTCAAGAAGGGCTACACAGTTATTGAGTGCAATCTTTCCATTAGAGACCTCGAAATCAACGTTTGTAGCGACTTGTACGACGAAGGTTTGGTTTGGTGAAGTAGACGCCATTGTTGAGAGATTGAAGGTGGTGAGAGGATTAAAGAAGATGAAAGGGAATGTGTGTGTTAGGAAATTTTTTTAAAATGACAAACTGATTTTGGGTCAAGGGTTTTGAAAGGTTGAGCTGTTTTCCAAAATTTGAGCATTAAATGCAAAAGTTAAGCTTTTCAGAAAAACGTGGGTCCCCTTGACCTTTCATGGGATACTTGTCCCTTTGGAAAGCGGGAAAGTTGGTAGCATTAAGAGACAATCATTTGAATTTAATATCAGAATATACACATTCCCATTGAAATGTAACTACCTCGTTACATTCAATTCCCTTAAATGCCCAGAGACAGCAGTCATCATCAGATTTATTTGCCAATATTGAGCATTCCCAGCTCAACGACAAGCCTAGTAAAACTTGGCTCAGCCAGCGGCTTAGTGAAAATGTCAGCGAGCTGGTACTCAGTGGGTATGAAATGTAGCTCAATATCACCTTTTAGAATATGGTCTCTGATAAAGTGATACCTGATGTCAATATGCTTGGTTCTGGAATGAAGTACTGGATTATTGGAGATGGCTATGGCACTGGTGTTGTCACAGAATATGGGAACTTGCTCATAATTAATTCCATAGTCAGCCAGCTGACTTTTCATCCAGAGAACTTGTGCACAGCAACCAGCGGCCACAACATATTCAGCCTCAGCTGATGACATGGCCACAGAGTTTTGCTTCTTAGCACTCCAGCATACCAACTTTCCTCCAAGGATTTGACAGCTACCAGAGGTGCTCTTTCTGTCAAGGCAGCAGCCTGCGTAATCTGAGTCGGAGTAGGCTTTAAGGTCGAAGCCTGAACCATTTGGGTACCAGAGACCCAATGAGGGAGATCCTTTTAAGTACCTGAAAATTCTTTTGACAGCTACAAGGTGGGATTCCTTGGGGTTAGCTTGGTACCTAGCACAGAGACAGGTGGAGAATTGTATGTCTGGTCTACTTGCTGTGAGATACATCAGTGACCCAATCATGCCTCTATATAAGGTCTCATTAACAGAGACCCCTGAGTCATCAGCTCCCAAGTTGTTGGGAGGAAGCATGGGGCATTTCACTGATGCACAATCAGACATATCATACTTCTTGAGCAAATCTCTAACATATTTTTCTTGACAAATAGAGATTCCTTTGGAATTTTGTTTGATTTGAAAACCCAAGAAAAAGGTTAGTTCCCCCATCATGCTCATTTCATACTTTTTGGTCATTAGTTTGGCAAATTGTTTGCTCAAGATAACATTGGTTGAACCAAAAATTATGTCATCCACATAAATTTGTACTAAAATGACGTCACCCTTGGACCTATAGGTGAACAAGGTTTGGTCAATGGTACCTCTGACAAATTTATTTTCAAGAAGGAATTTTGAGAGAGTTTCATACCAGGCTCTGGGCGCTTGTTTCAGCCCATAGAGAGCTTTGTGAAGTCTGCAGACATGATTGGGGTAGTCACTGTTTTCAAACCCTGGGGGTTGACTGACATATACTTCCTCTGCAAGTTTCCCATTAAGAAAGGCACTCTTCACATCCATCTGATAAACCATGAAACCCATATAAGCTGCAAAGGCTAGGAAGATTCTGATGGCTTCCAATCTGGCCACTGGTGCGAAGGTTTCATCATAATCAATTCCTTCAGATTGGTTATAACCCAGCACCACGAGCCTAGCCTTGTTTTTTACTATCATACCAGCTTCATCCCTTTTATTTCTGTAGACCCATTTTGTTCCAACCACTTGCTTATCAGCTGGAGCTTTAACCAGAGTCCACACCTTGTTTCTCTTGATCTGATTGAGTTCATCTTGCATGGCAACAACCCAGCCTTCATCAAGCAGAGCAGCAGCCACGTTCTTAGGTTCATCCTCAGAGAGAAAATTTACAAACAGGCATTCATTTGCAGAGGCGGTTTCCAGAGTTCTTAATTTTCCTCTGGTGGTGACTCCCTCAGAGGGTTCTCCAAGAATATTAACTAGAAGAATATCTTGGTTCCTACTCCATTTGGATTGTGGAGCAGGAGTCTCTGTGGGATCAGGAGTCACTTCAAGTTCAGGGAGTGATGGAGGTTCATCACATGTAATCTCTTCGTCCATGATCTCTTCATCTGATTGAATATTTAAAGTGACTGGATCAACATTTTCTTCAGAGATTTGAGTAAGAGATTCAACACCAACAGTCTCTGGAATGATGTCAGAGATGGAGTGAGGATCAAAAGCTTGAACATATGGAAGATCCTTTTGACGACTTTGAGATGATTCCTTGGGATTTGAGAAGTCATCTTTAGGATAAGATTTAACTTCATTGAAGTCAATGTCACAATCCTCTGAGTTGGTGTGTGTGATGACAGCGTCAGCTTCATTAAAGGTGACATGAATGGACTCTTCTAATTCTTGCCTGCAAATATTGAATACTCTGAAAGATCTGGAGGTAGGAGAGTATCCAAGGAAGAATCCATCATCTGATTTTTCATCAAATTTACCCAGGTGATCTTTGTAATTGTGAATGAAAACAGGGCAACCAAAGACATGGAAGTAGCTTACATCAGGGGCTCTCTTCCTATACACTTCATAAGCGGTCTTACCATGTCTCTTCACAATAATGGATCTGTTTTGTGTGTAGCATGCTGTGTACACAGCTTCACCCCAGAATTGTTTAGGAAGTCTAGATTCGCTGAGCATCGTTCTGGCAGCTTCAATGAGTGTTCTGTTTCTTCTTTCAGCGACACCGTTTTGTTCAGGGGTTCCTGGGTTTGAGAAGTTCTGTGATATACCCTTTTCATCACAAAAGGCTTCCATGGCATGGTTTTTGAATTCTGTGCCATTGTCGCTTCTGATAGCCTTTACCCTGCAATCATTGAGGTTTTCTATTTCTTTGATGAAGGACATGATTCTTTCAGCAGCATCACTCTTTCTCTTAAGAAAGAATACCCATGTGTATCTGGAGAATTCATCTACAATGACCAGGGTATATTTGTTGTGATTGAGGGATTGAGGTTTAACTGGTCCAAACAAGTCCATGTGAAGAAGATGAAGGCACTTGTTAATGGAGAATGATTGTTTTGTTTTGAATGAAGCCCTGTGATGCTTCCCTTTCTCGCAGGCTGAGCAGGGTCTGTCCTTGGTGAAGGTCAGAGAGGGAAGTCCAGCTACCAAGTCATTCTTAGCCAGTTTGTTGATGTTTTTGAAGTTGAGATGGGAGAGTCTCTTATGCCAGAGCCAGTTTTCGCTATCAGATGCTTTGGCAAAGAGACAGGTGTTCTCTCCTTCAGGGGATGATGTCATGTCAATGACATAAACATCCCTTCTTCTGGGTGCAATTAGAACGACATCATCGTTCTGATTGAAGATAGTTCCTTGGGTCTTAGAGACCAGAACCTTGAACCCAGCATCACAGAGTTGACTGATGCTGATTAGGTTGTGCTTCAAACCATTTACATAAGCGACCCTTGTGAAAGTTAATCCATTGCAATCCACTGAGCCATATCCTTCAGTGGCCCCTAAGGAGTCATCCCCAAAGACTACTTTTGGACCAGGCTCCTTCTTATATCTATGCAGATATTGTTTAATTCCTGTCATGTGTCTGGAGCACCCGCTATCCAAATACCAAACAGATTTCTTTAGGTATGCCTGCATAGATATAACAAACCAGATTAGTTTCTATGATGAACCCACTTTCCAGTGGGTCCATGCTGTCGCTGACTGGCGACATTGGGTCTTCTGGGCCTTTCTCCCCCTCTTTGGTTGCAATCCCTGGTTTCATGACGCATGCTGCCACAGATGTCACAACCAGGGTAATGTTCACACTCATCAGAGTGGTGGTCATAAAAGCCACAATATTTGTAGGGAGGATTAGGCCTGTATCCCTGAGAACTTTCTCTGGATTTTGGTTGCTCAGGTCTTCTAGAGAGCCTGTGAGGGGTTTTAGATCTAAGCTGTGTTCGAGTTCTTTGAACAGCGATGGTCTCCTCATTCTCTCTAGAAGAGTGTTCAGTGGACTCACATGTGATACACTTGGGTCTCTTGGAACAATCATCTGAGGAATGATTTTTGAACCCACAATGTTTGCAAGGCCTGAATAGCGTTCTCCCCTTTGAGCTGCTGGAGCTTTCACCAAGGGAGTTAACAGAAGGACTGTTATCCTTGGGGTTGATTTTTTCTTTCAACCCTTTTACCTCTTCCATCAGGGTGAGGAGAAGTTTCTTGGTGGGTGATAACTCTTCGGGGGAAGAAGTGGGTATGTCGGTGTTCTTGGCCACATAAACCTTCTTGTGTGCTTTATCAGCAACTTTGGAAGTGAGGTTCCCAGAGGTTTTGAGAACTGGTTTTGGGCCAAGCAAGGAATCTGTTGGGTTAGCACCAGCGAGTTTGGGAGTAGTTGATGCGTCAGATTCTTTGTCAGAGTCCTTCTCAACCACAGAAGTGGAGAGAGGAGAAGAGACTTCTGATGGGACAAATTTAACACTGGGCACAGGAATGTGATTTTTGAACCTACCCTTACCCCCTATTGCCTGAACCACATTTCCTGGAATGGTTTCAGCAACTATTTCTTCCACAGTGGACTGGGCAAGGTTCCATTTTTCAATGGTTTTTCTCAACTCAGAGTTTTCATCAGCTAAAGATTCATTTTCAATGGACAACTTGCTGACCTCATTTTGAAGTTGATTAGCGATGTTCACAAAAGGTTTGAGATTAGCTAATTCAGATTGACAAAGACTCAACTCGTTTTTGAGATTTTTAAACTTATTTAACAGATTTTTTCTTTGTTCTTCTACAAAATGGAGGTCACCTAAAGTGTAATCGTTGACATGGTCTCTGTCAGGACCCTCAGGCATGGAAAGTAATCTTTGTACCTTTTTCATAGTGATGTCAACCCATTGACCTGATCTAGCTTCACTTTTACCAACCGCTGGTTCTTCATCAGCAACAGCCATGAAGGCTCTGACGGTGGTGGTTCCTTCATCCTCAGAGGTGAGGGGTTCATCATCCCAGTCAAAAGAAGCAGCTATTAGACCTTTTTCAGTCTTTTTGTTATCCTTCTTCTTGGCTGCATCATCAGCTTTCTGATTGAGTTTAATCAGCTCAGCTTTCAAGGCCTTGTATTTTACCTTGTAGTCCTTTTTACCCTCAGAGTCACTGAGAGAGGATTGCTTGAAAGGTGAGGAAGAAAACTTCTTTTTGCTGAGGGTTTTGCTGGATGATGGAAAGCTGGGAGAAGATGTCTTGTTTGACCAGCAGTCCTTTTGGAAATGACCAGTCTTTCCACAAGTGTAACATGACACTTTGGATTTGTCAATCTTGGCAGCACCAACTCTACCAGATCTTTTGTAGTATCTCTTCTGATCAGCTAAGAGGGCTCTGTCATGGAATTCAGCATGTAATTCATCAAGGAATTCTTGACTACTTCTTGTGTCTTCTTCCAGGTCAGAGTCACTATCCTGAAAAGAGTGGTTAGCAACAAGAGCTTTTGACCCAGATACAGGAGAAGTAAACCTATCAGTCTCTGATTTGTAAATAGAGTCAATCAGTCCTTCTTCATAATTGTATCTACCAAACAGTTGAGCAAGAGTATCATTTTTTATGGCATTATTTGCTCTCAGGGTTTGGTTGAGACTAAGCCATTTCCTAGGCAAGCTGTTTACAAACGTGGCATTAACCTCAGCCTTGGGTAGTATAACACCATTGTTACCTATATCATTCAGCAAGATCTTGAGTCTAGTGTAAGTTTGAGAAACAGTTTCAGTTTCCAAGGCTTTGAAAGCGTTAAACTTAAGTCTTAATGCTTGGATTTTTGTCTCTTTAATCTCTTCTGGTCCTTAATACCCTAGAACCAACTCAGTACACATTTCTTGTGCGGCATTGCACTTGATGATGGACTTCATAATGTTCTTGGGTAGGCAAGAGACTATTATACTTTTAAGTCTCTTGTCCTGGTTAGCCAGACGTCTATCAGCGGGAGACCATTGCTTAACAGGTTTCTTAATGGGTCTCTCTGGTGTAGAGGAAATAGCCAGTGGTACATAAGGACTATTTTCTAAGATTTCAAACAAGAAGGGTTCTAGACTATCTAAGTATATAAGAAATTCACTTTTCCAACTTGAGAAATCTTCTTCATCAAACGCTAGAACATTAGACACATGTGACCCTCCACGATTATCAAGAAGTTGTGGAAGATCATCCTCATTTACACCAGTGCTTACAACAGGTGTAGGCATGGTAGTAGATGTGGTGGTTGGAGCGTTTGTTGAAGTATTTGCTTGGTTAGATTGACCAAACGGTGGTGGGATGGGTGGCATAGTTTCAGTCATATTTGGATCTTGATTTTAAAAACTAGAACGGTTTTTTGGAAACGTTTTATAAATCAAACCGCTCTGATACCAATTGAAAGTCCCAAAATACAACTATTGTTGAAACTAAGTCACGAAAAAACAATAACACACAATAGATGTACTTTTCAAACGAGTAATCCTTTATTAACTATTATCAACAAAGTATTACAAAGTGTTATGAATACACCTGTTGAATAACAACAAGAAATGAACCCTAGAACAAGTAAACTTGATTCGAGACTCAAGTTTACAAGAGAACCAACGAGGCGCTGATGGACAGCTGAGGCCTCAGTGGTTCCAGTGGGAGAAAGAACTTAGATTAAGATTCCAAGCACAAGGGTTGGATCTTAACTTCTTTCTCATCCCTATTTATAGTGGTACGAGGTTGTATCCTTAGTGGGGGTAGTTGATACGTGTCATCTTCTGAGTGGAAGAGTACAACGTATTAAATGCATGTCCAAATCGAGACATGCCTTTAACTACTTTAGGTGAACAGTTCTGCCAACTGTTCACCTTTGTCCCACTAGGTCGTACTAGGCATTGACTTGAATCTCTTGTTTTGTCCCGCTCAAAACACTTGTAAGATTCTCCTGCCTAAAATATAAAAGGTTGGATAAGCTTTGCTTAATCCAAGTCTCTAGGGTTCTTAAGTGATCTCTGAGTGTTGTCAACTCAGAGATCCTTGAACACCAGTTCATTCCTTTGACATCCCAGCTATCCATAATCGCTGGTGAGTCTGACTTCAGATTGTCTTCGACTTCTCTGACGTTGTCTTTGACTTGAATGATCCTGGTGTGCCAGCTGAGGCTTTGCCTTCCACTGGTCTAGTTTCTGTCGCTGGTCTTCTCAGCGACCTTTCAACACTTAGTCTAATTTAAACAAATCTAGACAGGGCCATAGTTAAAACTTTCATTGGCCCAACAAAGCCAGTAGACTCGATTATAACAATGGAAAGTATGTTGCACATCCTGACACAGAGTCAGTTAAAAAGGCATAAAAGAAATTGGGGTCCCTGAGTTACTTGTGACTAAAACCCCATTAATCAAAACTACTTTCCCCATGGCTTGGAGAATCCTGGTCACTTTTTTTATTCATGTGATCGGTGGGAACTACTCATCTACTGAGCAGGTTAATTCTACTCAGCATATGCTAATCTACAGTCTTATTAATGGACTGAAGATCGACATAGGAGAGATCATTTATAATGATCTCGTAACCAGGCTCTTGAAGGAGTCCAGGCAAAAGTATGTATCTTACCCAAGATTCATATCTTGTGCCTTAAAACGGTTACTGGGTTCCCTTTACACTCAGGAGAAATTCAATGTTTTTTCTACAACAATCCCGAGTTCCACAAACTTTTCAAAGAACCCATCTGAAGTCAACCCCATTGAATTGACGGCTCACATGACTAAGGTGATCAGTCGTGAATCATCCGTGTCTCCCATTCCTTTCTTACCCAAGAAGGGGAACACGAGGACTCAGACTATGCCAAAGACAAACCCAAAGGCACAGGGCCCTGAGGCCTCCGATACACGTCCCAAAAAGGCCAGGGCTAAAAAGACCACCCCTGTACAGACCAAGCTTTAAATACCCCAAAGGAAAGAGCTTATGGGAGGCCCTGATACATCACAGTCAGGGTCGACGGGCCAACATACTGGTCCTCTTGATGGAGAAGGAAAAATACAACCTTCTCCTACGGGACTGCCTTCCACTCAGTCCGATGATGGCACTCGTAAATCACAACTTTTGCCTGAAGACAAAACTAAGGCCAAAGACTCAGAGAGACGCCTACGGGTAACACACCTCGTTGATAGGCCTATCACTTCCACCAAATCAAATGAAGGCACACTAACTCACAAGTCTTTGCCTGAGGACCCAAAACTTGATTCCTTAGACTCAGCGGGATGCCCACGGGTAAAACAACCTGCTGATAGGAATCTCACCTCCACAACTCCTGATGAAGGCACAATAAAACAAAAGTCTTTGCTCGAGGGAACCACTATTGATCCCGAAGACTCAGGGAGACGCCTACGGGTAACACACCTCACTGATAGGGATCTCACCTCCACCCCTGATCAATCACAAACTGCCTCTGAGCATCGGTTGGCTAAAACCCAAGCCTTAGGAGTTGGGGCAGGGAGTGACAAAAACCAAGGTAAACCTTCTTTTGGAGGGGAGCTGGACAAACCAAAGGGATCACTAAACTTTGGAGATTTTGTAAATCTACTAGAGGAGCCTGAAGAGCTACTCAAAGGTTTCAGTGACGACGATGAAATGATTGAGGTTGGGGATGAACCTGACACTCAGGCCCCTCCTCAATCAGACCAGAAGCCACAGTCCCCACCCTTGTTCGAGGATATACAGCCCTCCCCTGAGGCTCAACAAAAGCCCTCCCCTGAGGTATCCGAACAAAAAGAGCCCTCCCCTGAGGTAACTAAAAAGCCCTCCCATGAGGAAAAACTTGACACCTCTTCGTTGGGGACTCATACTGTGGTTTTGGATTCTACTTTTGATGACACCAAACCTGTTACTGAGAAGGTTCTTTATGAAACTCTCAAAGGTGTTTTCAACCATGTCTACAACAACCTGAAAGCCGAGGTCAGTCAGAAGCATGAAGATCTTGCCTCCAAGGCTGATGAACTCCTAGATGAATTCAGGACGTATGATGATCGTTTTGATGTTGCTGAAGAGAAAATGCGAGTTCAGGTTGACAACCAGATGGAGTTCATCAGCTCTGTCAATTGTAGTTATGAGAATCAAGAGAAAAAGCTCATCAACTTCCTCAACCATGCTCTTCCAATTGTTGAAGCAAATGTGTTATTAAAGACAACCTTGGATGGACTGATCACTAGCACTACTGAGTCCACTTCCAGGGTTGGTAAACTTCTGGAGTTGTTGAAAGAGGATAGGCTCACTGAAGTCTTCTCCAGATTAGACTCTCTCAAGTCTGATTTGGAAATGGTAAAGGGTAAGTGTGATGCAATATATGAAGATGTTCATATGGATTCTAAGGCCGAATTTTGGTTGAGCAAGGCTACATAATGATACATGGATAATGCCTCCAATCTTTCTGAGATCTCCAAGTCACTGAAGGCTGCTGATATTCCTCGCCTCAAAACCAGAATCACCACCATGGAAAACACTCAGTCCCTCATACAATTGGATGATAAGACCATCAAGGATGATACCCAGTGTATAAAGGAAATTGTAACTGAGATGTTTCTGGCTTTCAAGTGGTCATCCACCACCACTTCAGGACCATCACAAAGAGCAAAAGTTAGGATTCGGCAGGCTGATCCTTCAACTTTTTAGGGGGAGAATGTTCTACCAATGATCCTTACGTGGAATGAACCTCCCTCTCACACTGAGGGGGAGCAGGAAGAAATGGTACAACCTCCACCTCAAGTGCATGTGATTCCTACACCAATACCCTTAAATTCAATTCCATCCAACCCTGATCCCTCAGTATCTAATTTAGATAAGGGCAAAGGCATTGTTGATGAAACCCTAACACCTCCACCCAAGAAGCTTGTAAAAGCTTTAAGAGAAAGAAGGTCTGATCCTGATGCCATTGTCTTGGTACCCTATGAAATTAATGGAAAGATGTACAAGATGACTCTTGATCAAATTCAAGAGTACTTAGACAGAATGAATATGGCTAAGACTAGTGAGGCAACTAGGGGTAAGATACTCAGAGTATCAACTGAGTTTGTTAAGGAAGTGGGTGGTAACCCTGAGGCCTTGTTAAGCAAGAAAGGGGAAGAGGAGTTCATTCATAAGCAAGAGAAGGAACTCAAGGCTATTTAGGATGAAATGGTCATAAAGCAACAACAAAGAACCACCCAACTGAAAAAGTTATATGATCAATACACCAAAGTTGTCACTCAAATAAGAAGGCCTGGACCAATCACCAATCTTAAAATTATTCCTCATACCACACCAGTCTGAGTATCAGTCTACAGAAACAATGATGAAAGGAATTTTGAAATAATGAAGAAGTTTTCATTTGGTGACTTTGGTCTTAGTGAGTGGGACGAAATGGGTAGGATCTTCAGGACCAAGACAAATAAATGTGTCCCTGAGATACTCAACTCTCTCAGTAAGCGATATGAGAGGTTGAATCAGATCAAGGAACAATTAGGGATCACTGAGGATCTTCCCTTGGCTGAACAGGATCCTTCCAAGACTCAGGAACGAAAAAGGAAAAGAGTTGATCTTGAAGCTGAGACTAAGATCCCTGGGTTAGAATGCAATCATACTTTCCCTGAACATGTTCCCTTTATGAACAATATGGTCATTGAAGAACCTGAGTGGGGTATCTTCTTCATTTATGTATTTGAGGACCAAGCGTTTTAAAGAATGAGTAACATTGAGAAATGTCCCACTGAAATCATTCTCATCTTCCTTGTGAAGGTTGGACAAGTCCAGACTGATGAGAATAAGAGATTTGCTGAGAAGCTCATGGAGATAATTGCAAGGAGGACTAATAAAGAGAATGTGTTGAAGTCATCAAGGGTGAAGAGGGAAGTAATGGATTCCTGAATAATTGTAATCTTTTGTTTTATCTATGTTTTTCTTGTATCAGACTATTCAGTCTTTGTAATGATGAATAAAAATGAAGTACTTTGTTAAAACAAGTCTTTTCAGCAGTAGAATAGTTTGTGTAAGAAGAAGCCTCTTTGCTCACTTATAACAATTTTACTTAGGCGTATTTTATATCCAAATAGGGGAAGATTGTTAGGTCAATTCAATGTATAATGATCTCACTGGTGGATTTGAATAACAATCAGCCTAAGTGAAGTATTAACCTTGAACATAATGAAGTCACTGAGTGAACAGTCACTCAGTGAGTTACCTTCGAGTTCCTAGATTGAGTCTAAAAGAAAGACTCGAGCATTCAGAGAGGCGAAGCTCAATGAATGACTTCTAAGACGAAGAAAAAGGTGATGGGTTAAGTGAGTTGTGGCAATAGACTCACTGAACCCCATACGATCTCCCTGAAGAAGCAAGCATCCTCAAAGACTGAAGTAAAGGCGGGATAAGTTGAATTGTGATAAGATGTAGTACATCACACAAATAGCGTGACTTACTCCTTTGGGATAGATAGAGAACTGACAGTGTAAAAGGACTTATGTCCTAATACTTAGAATAGGCTAAGACAAGATTGTACACTGTACCAATAAGACAAGAATTACACATGGGCAATTCTTTGTCTTGTATCTACCTTTGCTTCTATAAATAGGATGGTTGTAAAAAGAGAGAAATAAGTTTGTGCACTAAATACTTTAGACATTCACAAACAAAGTTTCTCTCCTCCAAATACGATCAAACACTTGAGTTCTAAACTCTCATTGATAGAATCGTCAAGCTTAACAATCATTAGGATTGGACTAGCTTGTTAGTGAGGAGATCACCAAAACACACATTGTCTATTCAATCCCTATTGTAGCTTCGCATACAATAGGGTATAATTCTTTAATAAAGATAAGAGTTAAACGGTGAAAACCTTTGTGTTATTTACTTTACTTTGTCGTGTGTTTATTACATTACTTGACCATGGGATAGGTCTCTACTTAGTATTCTTAAGTATAGCACTAATTACAAGGGACCAACAATTACCTTTCTTTTATATGATAGATTATAATTAGTGTATTGTATTTGATACTTGTACATAGATATTATGTAGTTATACTGCTTGAAATATTGTTTACTAAGGGTTTCTAGGTTGTGATCTAGACTATTATGTACATTTACTTGTACTTAGCTTTGTATAGTTTGCTCTTATTGTAAAACCCACATTAAAATATCATGAACAGTAAATACACGAAAATACGATAAAATTAAAATTGTCCATTTATAATATATTACACGTGTCACGACATTAAATAACATGTATTTACGTATATTATAAATGTGACGTGTTCACGACATATTAATTCATGATAATTAAAACACGAACGTACACGTATATTTAGTTAACATAGAAAAGCTATGAATTTGATTGTGGGCTTTAAGGGTGCCGCGGCTATAGAGCAAGAGGAAAGAAAAATGGGCCTTTAGGCCCATGACCCAATATTAATCTATGTTTAATAAAAACTCTAGAGATTTACATAATATAGTTTTTATTAAAATTAAATAAACCCTAAGTTTCTTTTCTCTCTCTCTTGCCACCGGTCTAACACAAGAACAAGGGGAATTCAGGTCGATTTGATCTATGATTAACGTGTGTACGTGTTCGTGTTTGTTAGTTTAAATCATCTACGCATTCGGTAACGTCACGAATCTTTTCTTTTTAATTTTTTTTCATTGAATTCATGATCTCATATTAATTAATCTTAAAAAAAACCAAGTAAAACATGTTAAGATTAATTAAACCAAGATTAAAAAGGGTTTTGGGTTGGTTTTGTTTCGGTCGACCCACCACCGAGAGCTCAAAGCTCTCGGTTTGCCTCGTTCGCACCACCACCGAGACTTAAAATCTCGGCTTGGTTGGTTTTGGGTGATCGTACGACAAAGGACCCGACTTGGAGTCGGGGTATGGTTTAGATTTGGTTTTGGTTTGATTTTGGGCTAACCGAGACCACTAGGGTCTCGGTGTGGCTCGGGTAACAAAAACAGTGCGAACCCGGCTTAGTCGGGGCCACGTTTGGCTTGACAGTGGCTAGCCGAGTGGCTCAACAGGGGGAACAGAAGGCCACCAGTGGCAACCGGTCTAGCCACTGGTAAGGCTGCGTTTGTTTTCAGCCGCCGGCTATGTGGTGTCGGCTAGGCATTTTTGGGTTCGGGATAATTTTATACACGGGATCGGGCTCGGGAATTTTTAAAAGTAGTTTAAATTTTTATTAAATTATTGTCCAAGACTATGTAATTTAATTAAATACATGACTTAGCTTAAAATATTAAAATTAATATTTCATGACTAACCTAAGTATTTACTTAGCTTAATTTAATTAAACATGTATTTTAATTAAATTCACATAACCTATAGTTTATTAAATCGACCATGTTAATTATTTAATGAGCTATAATACTTAATCCACGACTTGTGTTTTTACTAATAAACTTTACTTTATATTTTTACCCAGCTTATTTCTAATTATGAAAACTTACTATTTTTGGAAACTTTGTATTTTTGGAAACTTACTATTTTAGGAAACCTGCTTTTTTTTAGAAAGTTACTTAGTATTACAATACAAGTATTATAATACCTTATTACATGAATAATAAACAACAGAATACAAGAATAACTACAGATTCACACTTAAAACATGACAGAACATGAACAATAAGCTAAGAACACACAGAACCAGTAAAACGCATGTATCTCAGACAACTCATATACGTCCCTATTCTTATGTAGTATTATCCGTCAAGGCGGAGTAGGTTCTTCAACGTTTCCGTTAGCTTCTACTGGAAACAAGGTAAGGATTTCCCGTCCTTCAGTAAGGACAATCTCTTCCTTTATTATGTCCCGTATGCAGCCAACTGTTTTCCCAGTAGTTACAGATTTAAATGCTTATGTTTTATTAGTTACCTTAGCCATATACATGCATGCCAGTTTCACCTAGTTATGGAGGTACCATAACCATAACACTAGAGGCACCAGTGTTATGACTTCACCACAGCGAAGTGATAGCTCGTGGCGTCCCTTCAGTTTATTTGGCCATTGTTATATTATTGCTATCATGTGGAGCGTATGGGTGAATCCTAGTTATAGTTTCAGTCAGGATTTCATGGTGAATGTGGTGTGTGCCTTGCATCCTTCACAAGGAGTTGATCCCTCCTACCCAAACCTTATTAATTAGAGGCATCCCCTAATTGCATGACGAGGTCACCTCTCCAAGTATTCATGCACGTTGTTGACCTCATGACATATATTGGCTTTCGGTATATTAAACTAATACAGATTTTCATAAGTAAAGATACGCTATGTTTTCAGAACTAAAACCAGTAAACATGTTACACGCCTAGGTTTATTCCAATACTTATTCATTTCTGCTGCAAATTCGTGTTTTATGTGCTTTATATGCTTTCATTCCTTTATGTCTTCATGTTATATAATATATCCGTGCACTGGGCGTTATGCTCAGCTGTTTTCCATTTCCATGTTCCCAAACGGCAAGTACCAAAGGTCGCAACCTCAAGAGTATGTGCATTCGGATGGAAGCTATCTAGCCTTCTATATCTTGTGCATTTATCATACTTTATCCTACTTTATTTCATGTTGGACATTTTTTAGTCCTTTTCCTTTACAGTACTTATATTTGCTTGTGTTTGAGTTACTTGGACTACCGATGTTTGTTTCCGGTATTTCCTTTTATGGTTGTGAATGTTTAGACATTTACCTTGCATGCTTTGATGACACACCATATTTACTGTGATATTCCATTTTACCAAATGGGGTGTTACAGTTATGGTATCAGAGCCAAGATTTCGACTTATAGCTCTGTAAAACATGACCTATGACTTACGGGTAGTCACCAACGTCTTCCTAGAACTGACAGTTGGTTTTCATGCATTCATTTATTTTCATTTCATGTATTCATTTTATGCATTCATCTCATTGTCGCAGAAATTTTGACTAAGTAATGGTTGGTACAGGACTGGCCCTATTTAGTCGCATGTGCTTTTATCGAAACATTTTTTTGTTTAGTGGACGGACCCTTAGGCGTCCACACTTGCCTTTTTGTTTTGTGAACCTACCCATTGGCGTTCACTCATGGACATATCATCATATTTAATTAACCATGCATTTTAAAACTTTTTTATGCATCATAAATTATTTCATGTTTATACACTGTTCATGCATTTTTATATTCATGTCATATTTTATTAGACTCATTATTTATGTTGCATTTTTGTTTTAAACTGTCAGATGGTGAACACACGCAATGCTCAAGAATTGGCTGCAGCTGTCAATACAGCTTTGCAAGCCCTCCTTCCCCAACTTCGCAATGAAATCAGGGACGAAGTTCATGCTGAAGTCCAGGCTCATGGAGTTCAGCACGACCCTCAGCCGCAGAACAACAATCCTCCACCTCCACCACCTGTTACCCTTATGACTTGGTTGGAGCGATTCAACAAGCAGAGACCCCGTTCGTTTGAGCAGACTGACAGCCCCTCTGAGGCTGAAGCTTGGATTTCTCATAATGAGAAGATATTTGATGCGATGGGTTGTGACGGTGTTTTCAAGGCAAGACTGACTTGCTATAAGTTTGAAGGTGATGTGCTGCAGTGGTGGAAATCAGTCAAGTAGTCTAACGGTGGTGATGATTGGGTTGTACTGTTGACATGGGACTAGTTTAAAGAGCTCTTCCTTAATCAGTACTTTCCACATGCTGAGCAAGCAAAACTAAGAGGTATTATCATAATATCTGATAGGTTACTGGGGAGAAAAGCAATGAGTTCATGTAGAGGTTTCTTTGTTTGGCTGGATTCTTGGGTGCAGCAACAGGTAATGCTGAGGAGCAAGCTGAGAAGTTTCGCTGGGCTCTTCGCACTTCGGTTTCCAACAGTTTGGTGTGTGCTACGTTCACTACGGTGGCACAAGTGGCCGATGCAGCCCGTAAGCTTGAGATGCTTCAGGAACGAGAGGAGTTTGGTGAATACCGAGCAATGAAGAGGTATCTTCAATCACCAAATGTAAACCACTCATTCTTTCTAGTATTTTCATTTTATTTCATCATCTGTTCAACTTTATATTTCAGACAGAAGACTGAGGACCGCAAACCTCCGGCCACTCAACAACAGTCATCCAAGGGAAACGGTCAGTCCAATGACCGTTCTGCTTCAGATAGGCGTGGCGGTAATGACAAGTACCGTAACAATGCCAACCACTCTAACATCAGCAAGTCCCTACTTTTACCTTCCTTCATGTTAAACTACTTTATGTTCATTTATTCTAACACTCCAGTATTCATATTCAGGAGCAATGGCAACGGTAGGAATCAGGACCGTAGAGGTTCTCAGCATAACCATTCTACTTCATCTGGTAACTATTAAACCTTCTATGTAATCATGCTTATGTTCCATGATCATGTCTCATGAATGTAATCCTGAAACAGGCTCTCAGCTAGCTAGGATGCCTGTTGGAGGGTTCACGCATCCTATCTGCCCTACTTGTTCGCGCAGACATTCTGGTGTTTGCCGCCGAGGTACTGGTGGTTGTTTCAAGTGTGGCCAACAAGGCCATCAACAGAAGGATTGTCGCCAAGGTGAGATAGAAGGTACCTCTGGAGATGCCGACTCCAAACCACCTCCTACTTCAGGTCGCGTGTTCACTACTACTAGAGACCAGGCAAACAAGACTTTTGGTACCATCATTGGGAATCTCTTCATGAATGGTCTGGCAGCATGCGTTCTGTTTGATACTGGAGCGACTCATTCAGTCATATCCACTACTTTTGCTATACGTGTTAGGATTTACCCTATGTCATTATATAATGCCTTAAGCATTTCCACGCCACTTAGGGACTCTGTGCGAATCACCCAGGTGTAAAGAGATCTTCCCCTAAACTTTGATGATAGATTTCGCAGAGTTGACGCACTTCCTTTGGACATGTGGGATTTTGACATGATATTGGGCATGGACTGGTTATCCAAACACCAGGCTACGATAGACTGCCACACTTATCGGGTTATCTTCGGTGATGTTAAATCTCCAGAGTACATACACCATGGTTTTCTGCCAGGGAGGTATGACAAATCATCGTTGCAAAAATCGTGAATCGCTAGCCTGCCGGTCGACCACCTTGTAATCGTTCTAGGCGGGATTAATCGGTGATTAATCAGATTGACATTTTTAGCAAATTTTGAGCATTTTCGGCAAGTTTTGAATATTTCTAATGAGTTTTAGGTATTTTCGGCAATATTATTCTTAATATACATTTTGTCATACATATAATAGTTACTATAAGTGATAAACATAAGTTTATAGTGAGTTTTTGGTATTTTCGGTCAAATTTGTAGGTTTTCAGCAAGTTTGACCTCCCTTGACCGTTGTTGACCATAGTTGACCATAGTTGACCGCCATTAATCGCCTTTTCATTAATCGGCAAGGTTGAGGGCCTTGTATCTATTAACCGGTGATTAATCGCCCTTGTAGACCTTATTTTGCAACATTGGTACAAATTATTTCATCCATGGAGGCGCGTACATTACTAACACACGGCTGTCAGGGCTTCATAGCCAACATTCCTGACATTACTGCCGAGTCTCCATCGATTCAAGATCAGCCTATTGTGTCATAACTTCCTGATGAACTTCCGGGCATACCATCTGTTCGTGAAGTCGAGTTTGGAATTGAGCTCATTCCAGGAGCAAAGCCAATTTCCAAGGCTCCTTACCGCATGGCTCCTATTGAGCTTAAGAAATTAAAAGATCAACTGTAGGAGCTTCTGGAGCGAGGTTTCATCCGTCCCAATGCATCGCCATGGGGTGCACCGGTACTATTTGTGAAGAATAAAGACGGCAACATGCGTTTGTGTTTAGATTATGTTATCCTTTGTCGTGTATTGATGACATGTTCGATCAACTTCAGGGCGCCAACTATTTCTCCAAGATCGATCTGAGGTCTGGCTACCATTAGTTACGGGTTAAAGAGCATGATATTTCTAAGACTAATTTCCGTACACGTTATGGGCACTACAAGTTCGTAGTCATGCCATTCGGACTCACAAATGCTCCAGCAGTCTTCATGGATTTGATGAACCGTGTCTTCCATGAGTTTCTAGACAAGTTCGTTATCATTTTCATTGATGACATCCTGATTTTCTCCAAATCCAAGGAGGAACATGAGGAACACCTTTGTACAGTCTTGCAGATCTTCGTCAGAAGCATCTGTATGCCAAGTTCTCCAAGTGTGAGTTCTGGTTAAGCAAGGTGGCATTTCTGGGCCATATTGTATCTGCAGAAGGGATAATCATGGATCTTGCAAAGGTTGAAGCTATCACTAAATGGCCAAGACCTACATCTGCAACAGAGTTCAGAAGTTTATAGGGTTTAGCTGGCTACTACCGCAGGTTTGTAGAGAACTTTTCACGCTTAGCCTTACCTTTGACTAAGCTGGTGAGGAAAAGAGAGAAATTAGCCTGGACTGAGGAGCGATAGAAGAGCTTTGAAGACCTTAAGCAGAAGTTAGTGATTGCACCGATTCTTACTCTCCCATCTGGTACAGGTGGATTTCATATCTATAGTGACGCTTTAGGAAACGGTCTAGGCTGTGTTCTCATGTAACATGGGAAGGTTATTGCATACGCATCATGGCAGCTTAAACCTTATGAATAAAACTATCTTACTCATGATTTGGAGCTTGCAGTAGTTGTCCTCGCATTGAAGATCTGGAGGCATTATTTGTATGGTGAATCATGTGACATCTTCACGGATCACAAGCGTCTTAAGTACATCTTCACCCAAAAGGAACTAAACATGAAATAGAGAAGATGGTTAGAACTACTAAAGGATTACGACATCAACATTCAGTACCATCCTGGTAAGGCGAATGTGGTGGCAGATGCTCTAAGTAGAAGGTCGGGTATGATTGTTGGAATATGGATTGCAAACGAGATCATCCGTGACATGGAGATGACAGGCATTGATTTTTGTGTACAAGGACAACACGGTTACTGGGCAAATCTTAGAGTGGAACCAGACTTACATTATAGGATCAAGGAAGCCCAGAAAGACGATGGTGAGATTTGGGCTATCATTCAGAACCTGTAGGATATGTAAATCTTGCTTATGTTTTAGAGAGAGAAAGAGATAGAGAGATGGTGAGAACACACACACTTAGAGAGAGAAAGTGAAAGAAAAACACTTTTCAACTATGTGTAAAATGAATAACCACACACCCTCTCCATCTAAGGAGAGGGTTTATATACCCAAGCCCTTGTCATGGGCTTGGGCTTACATTTGAGCCGGCCTACACATGTTGTAGGCTAGGCTTTGGTTTGTTTGTTAAATAAAGATAAGTTACTAAACTACGAGCTATTACATGGACTATTGTTGGAGTGACCGATCCTTCTTAATACATAAAACGTATTTCCAACAATCTCCCCCTAAGGGAGGTCACTCCAAACAAGGGCATTACCCAAGTTACAATAATAAGATAAACCTAGCATACTATGCTTGTCTTGAGCTCGTAGTCTTCGTCTTTCTTTTTCCTTTTCTTTTCTGGTGAACATGTTGATGTGATCTTTGATATAAATCTTGAGAATTAATCTCTTGCCTTGATCTCGTGCATCCATCACTTGTGATCTTCGCCTCTTCGTGACACCATGTCCCACATACTTATACCTTTGTAATTCTTGAAAGCTTCAGAGTTCGATATAGCGGAAGACTTAACTTTTAGGCTTTCTTGAATTAGATGAGGTATTAAGTGTATAAAGCATAAGCATGCGGGGACGACTTCTTCTCGGATTCCGCAACGCCACCGTCTTCAAATGCCGCAACATAAGTAGACACGAACGAAATGGCTTTGAACATTTCATTCTAATTCGGTAGCATTTTACCTCCGGTCGGTGAAGACCGTTGGACGATATAAAATATCGTACTTGTGGCAGGTAGATTTAATTAAAAATCTCCTTGACAAGATTTCATGGGTAAACCCGTTCTCTTTACTCGACCGTCCAAAGCTGACTGCGAACGTAAAGAGTGAATCATTTGGATAAAATTATCCGCATGATTGAAGCCGTCGATTCTGATTCCTGGAACAAGTTTGATTCATTAAAGAATCGCACCATCGTTGCTTTCCAGTTGTCACGAGCTTGATTCATATTGAATCTTGCAAGTTACCTACCAAGTGCTGTTTGAGGTTAACACTAGAAGGATTTCCACTCATCACTGTGAACACTGAGGTATCACTCTGAGTGTTCTGGCAAGATCACTAAGATATTGCGTAGAGGCCTGGAACGTGTTTAAATTCAGTTAAGAATTAAACCACTGTTGCTTTTCAGTTATCACAAGTTTGATTCATAAAGAATCGCACAAGTCACCTACCATGAGCTTTTTGATATTCGCTCAAGAAGGATTTCCATCTTCATTGTAAATACTTTTGTATTACTCGCATGTTCAGGCAAGATCATGAAGATTTTACGTAGGACTCTTGAAATCTTTCTTACTTTTAACAGTGTGTGAAGAAGCAAGGAAATATGAAAGTGTGTCCTAATGAGATATTTGATGATCTCAAATGGCTCTAGACTCAATCGTGCACTTTGGATTTCAGTGATCGGAGGCTGGAGAGGAGTGCCACCTTTTCAATACCAATTTATTCGGAGTGAATAAATCGATAGATAACGTGTTGTCTCCGTGTGATTAAAACAAATATCTTTTAAGAATATCTGAGTTAGCTGGGATGGGTTGTGCATTGCATCACTGAATCCATGATGTCTGTCTTCAATATCGAGCATCATTAAAATGATCTCAATAGCATATGTGTTGACCCGGTTTCTGCCTAAAGTTGTAAGGAGGGCTTCTTTCTTTACACCCTTTATCTTTACAATTCTTTTTCATTCTTCAACTCCTTCAATGCTTACCAATACGTCATAACTAGCACCTTGTTGTGATTGTTCCAGTGCTAACTTAAGTACTTGGTCGACATTCAGCTACGTTCACAATCTTTCTCCATCTTTCCTAAGGACTACTATTTCTAGCTATGGAATGTCCTTGGGAAGATTCCTCCGGTTCTGGAAGAATCATAGGACTTAACCTATCCTACCATCCTTATGTCACCACAATCTTCATCGTCGTGAAATAAATGGGTTTTGGGTAAGTATAAATCACCATGAAATCCATTTTTGATATGCAAATCCGTTTTGCTCCCCCTTAACATATGCCACGATATTCGAAAATATTTCGCATATGTCGGGATGAGCAAGCACATTAAGTCAAACCATTTGTGATAATATCCCATATTAAATCACATTTTCTCCCCCATATTAAAAATATTAACCCAATCGATGTTTTTAATATCAATTGATTTAATGAAGTTTTAACAAAGGTTTTGAGAAGAAAAATGCAAGTCCTTTTTATCTTCATGATACCAAATGAATGAGATATGATACCGATTTGTAACATGATCACATATTCACCATATTAGAAAAGAATTGACAAGGTTGGACCTGATAGATGAGAACATCATATGATAAGATCAAATGGTTCTTGTTCACGAATGTTGGTCGCCTCGTCACGTCTGAAGTCATCTCTTGACACCACATGTACGATTGGTATCGTTGTCTTGACACCAACTTGTGAACTTTGCACCTTCGGCGTCGAAGATTCTGAATGCTTGACAATTGCTCCCCCTCAATTGTTGACCCGTGTTCTATTGAAAGAGCTGTAGTCATCGGTTGAGTAGTTGCATCGTCGAGTATGTAGATACCAATTGTAGATTGCTATGGTTGTAGAGATGATAGCTTCATAAAAATAATACTTCTCTTGTTTTAACAAATAAATGCACTGAAACGTACATAGATTTGTGTCAGACCAAGTTATAAAGTAAACTTGATCCCTTACAAGGTTTTAAAGTAAACCTTGTCCGAGAAAATTAATTCCCGTTGTGAGCCAAAGCTTTCATAAGAAATATTTGACTTTAATATGAAAACCGGGTTGCAGTCTGAAATAACTACAAGCCATATAGGCATGTTTTATAAAATATTTACAACTTTTGTACGAACTCTATTTATGGTGCCGTGTCAATATTAATCAACATTTCTAAGGCCGTAAATATTATCGTACCAAAAGACATGCCTTTGAAAAATAAAGTGAAAATATTTTTGGATTTTTCTAGATTTTTCAATTTTTATAGTTTTTATATGGTTTTATATTTTTGTATTTTGCTTTTGTGGATAAAAATATAAACAATATGTACAGATGATCACTAAGGATACGGAGAATAGTTTACCATCACTATTCTTTCGCTTCATCTGCCAATTCCTTTAGAGTCTCAGGCGAGAAAGTTCTCATTCCTAGCTTGTCGGCCAAAAATTCAATTCGAGCGCGATCTATAGTCTTCGTGAAAATATCCACCAATTGATACTCAGATCGGACAAAGTAAAGCTCTATTACTCCATTTTCCACTTGCTCCTTGATGAAATGGTAGCGAATGTCAATATGCTTCGACCGAGAGAATTGAACATTGTTGCAGCATAAGGCAATTGCACTCTTGTTGTCACAGTACATCAGAATTTTATTGAAACCTAGACCGTAGTCGGTTAATTGCGATCTCATCCAAAGAATTTGAGCACAACAACCGGACATAGCTATGTATTCTGCTCCGTACTTGAAATTGCAGCACTTTTCTGCCTTTTCGATGCCCAACTGATTAGTCGATCTCCTGGTAGTTGCAAAGTTCCACTCGTGCTACGCCTTGTATCTTGACAACCCGCGTGATCCGCATCTGCATATGCCATAAGTGCAATCGAAGAGTCCTTCGAATACCAAAGTCCCCGATTAATGGTTCCTTTAAGATATCGAAAGATCCGTTTCACAGTAGCTAAGTGTAACTCAGTAGGCCTAGTTTGATACCGAGCACACATACATATAGCAAATTGAAGATCAGGTCGACTAGCTGTGATATACAGAAGAGTACCGATCATTCCTCGATAAAGTGTCGGATCAACGACAACTCCATGTGGATCTGCATCAAGCTTTGTTCGTTCCACCATTGGAGTATCCACGGGGTCGCAAGATTCCATCTTGTACTTCTTTAGCGATTCAAGGGCATACTTGGATTGATTGATAAAGATGCCTCTGGGACTCTGAGATATCTGAAGACCTAAGAAGAATGATACCTTGCCCATCATTGACATCTTAAACTTGGAAGACATGAGTGTCCCAAACTCATCCGATAAGGTTTGGGTCGAGGCTGCAAATATAATATCATCAACATATATTTGTACCATAATCATATCTTTACCTCGTTTCCGAATGAACAGCGTGGGATCTACCTTGCCTTTAGCGAAGCCTTGATAATGAGGAATTGTGACAATAGATCATACCATGCGCGTGGAGCTTGCTTCAACCCATAGAGAGCCTTCTTAAGCTTGTACACATGATTAGGATATTAGGATTCACAAAACCATCCGGCTGTTGAACATAGACCTCTTCCTTGATTTCAACATTAAGAAATGCCGTCTTCACATCCATCAGATAGACGATCATATTCATGTGGGCTGCATAAGCGAGGAATAGTCTAATAGCTTCCAAACGGGCAACAGGTGCAAAGGATTCCATAAAGTCGATGCCCAATAATTGCTTGTATCCACGAGCTACTAGTCTAGCTTTGTTCTTCAATATTCCGCCTAACTCGTCGAGTTTCACCTTGTAAACCCATTTCAAAGTGAGTAACTGTACTTGATCCGGGCATGGGACAAGTTCCCAAACTTCAAGACGTATGAATTCGTTAAGTTCTTCTTGCATAGCTTCTATCCAATAGGATTGAGTAAAAGCTTGTTGCCATGTCTTAGGTTCAACTTCAGTGAGAAAAGCATCAAAGTGACAAAACATTGCATTTTCTTGTAGCTGACTTCGTGGGGATACCGGACGATTAGGGTCACCATTAATAGAATCTATAGGATGATCCTTTGCCCACTTGCTGTCATGTTCACGAATCCGTAGATTGGAGTAAACTGTAGTAGGAGCTTCCTCTGAGGTGGACGACCCGGCTTGATTAGGGTTGGGAATAGGTATACCAAAGAATGGAAGTTCACGCATTTGAGCGAATTCCAAATCGTGATCATCATCATCCTCTTCATCATCAATGGGCATGACATGGGTAGTTGAAACATATAATGGTTGAGAATTACTTGTTGAGGGTATATCTTGACCAATTGTAGGTGCAGACGTGTCTGATTGCGCTTCGGTTGCTGGAGTGACAACTTCAGTTACCGGAGCTATTACCTCAGGTTCTGGAGCAACAATACTTGGAGGAGTAAAGAATTCATCAAAGAACGGTTGAAAAAACGTATCCCATTCAGTCCTAGAAGGTGGTGTAAATGATGATGAAGTAGGGTTGTTTGGGACAAGACTAGAACTAATGTTACTGGGTCCCATTTCATGAAGTGCGGGTTCAGAGTTGCCTTGCTCAGAAGCCATTCCTGTCAGCTCATCAAAATCAACATTCATAGTTTCGAGGATCTTGCGAGAGTTACGGTTGTAGATTCGGTATGCCTTCTTTGCGGGTGCGTAACCAATGAAAATACCAATATCAGCCTTTGGTTGAAGTTTTCCCAAATTGTCACCATCATTATTTGGATAGCAAAGAGAACCAAATACATGAAGATATGATAAATCTGGTACTTTTCCATGGAGAAGCTCATAAGGTGTTTTACCATGGCGTTTACGAATTAGTGACCGGTTTTGGGTGTACACTGCTGTAGATATTGCTTCTGCCCATAAAAACAATGGAGCCTTTGCGTAAATTAACATCGTTCGAGCAGCTTCCATAAGTGTGCGATTTCGCCTTTCAACGACACCGTTTTGTTGTGGAGTGCGTGCAACGGATGTTTCATGAGATATGCCAACTTCTTCATAATAATCACGTAAGATTTGATTCACAAATTCGGTTCCATTATCTGTACGAATGCGTCGGACAGTAGTGTTGAGACGCACTTGAATCATCTTGAGAAATCCGATGATGAATTTAGGTACCTCATTTTTTGCTTTAAGAATTTCACCCATGTAAACCGAGAGTAATCATCGACAATGACGAGGATGTACTTTTTGCCACTAAGACTTTCAACACGCATTGGCCCACAAAGATCCATATGCAACAGATAAAGTTTCTCTTGGTTGGTGTCTTCCGTCTTGGGTTTGTATGATTTCTTAGTGCTTTTCCCCATTGTACACGCGGAACACAAATGATTCTTGTGAAATGAAAGTTTAGGAAGACCACGAACAAGTTCGTTTTTCGCCAAATGATTAATAGCATCAAAGTTAAGATGAGATAACTGTCGATGCCATAACCATGACTTAGTCTTTGATGCTTTGGAGAGAAGACATACGGGAGAAGCGGCCATCATGTCTTGTAGAGACAAAGTATACAAATTATTCCCTCGAGTACCTTTTAATAAATCAACCCCTTCCAAATTACGAATGAAGCAGGTATGCTCTCGAAAAGCAACTTCTAGGTTTGCATCACAAAATTGTCCCACAGAAAATAAGTTGTGACCGAGACCTTCCACATAATACACTCTTGAAATAATAACTTTCCCAATATGATATTCACTATAACCCATTATCTTTGCAATATGATCATTTCCAAATCGAACCGTACCAAGAAACTTGCTGACGAAATTTCTGAGCTGAGAGCGATCTCCGGTCATATGCTTGGAGCAACCAGAGTCCAAATACCAGAGAACAATTTGGACCACCTATTTTCAACAACAACAGTAGACAATGCATTGGAAACTATTGGTTCCGGAGTGTTAGCAGATATAGATAAAATATTATCAGAATTGCTAACAGGTTTGTGACCCTTAGATTTCCTGCGTTTTCTAATGTGAGTTTTAGCACTAACAGGTTTAATTGTTCCAACTTTCTGAGGTTTTGGATTATTCGCGGGCACTACAGTGGGAGTAGACCTATTTAAAGGGTACTTGGTTCCTACAGTAGTGTCGGTGTTCCTAGTTAAAGGACACGCTTGTGTTTTGGTAGCCTTGGTACTCCTAGTTAACGGGCACGCTTTCTTCGCTTTAGTGGGAGTGATCCTAGTCAAAGGGCACATATTTCCTACTATAGTGAAAGTTCTACCAGTGGGGCTCCACATCCAACCAACTTGGGTTAACACTTTCCCAGTCGGTTTCCATTCTAATCCATTTTTCCGGGCATACATCTCATTCACATTGTCAATAAGGCAAGAATCATGACGACTAGAAAACATACATCATTGCAATTCCAACATTTCAAATTAGAATTCACACTAGGCTTAGAACGCTGCACAACCGCAGAGCCTTTAGGTTTAGCTACATGATTCTTTTTATTCAAAACAGAAATAACATTCCTAGGATGGGCTTCTACTTTCTTCTTCACTTGACTACTAGATGGGGGCAAGATCCTATCTTTCTTCTTGTTTCTTTTAAGCTTAGATCTTTGAGTCTTAGTAGTGGTGCTTACTCCTGTAGAAGGCAACACGGGAATATTAGAAGCTGGTTTTGATTCCGCCTTATCTTTAGTGACCAAAGTTTGAGATGGTTTAGTCCTAGGGCCCTTATTAAATGGTGTGACGGCTATAAGGTTCCTTTTGATTGCACTAGAGGACGATGCTGAGATAGTGGCTGCATTATCCACAACATTCTTACCTTTTTTAGTACGAAGTGTTTCCTTTAACTCAGCCAAGACCAGATTTTTATCACAAATTTATTCCCTCAAATCAGATATTTCCACCGACTTTCGATTCAATTGTTCAATCAAGGATTGATTCTGTGCAGTGGTATTAGCACATGCGGAATTTACTGAATCGAAGAGTCGTGTATCTTTCTGTTTTAAGTTATCAATTTTGGACAAAATCTTGGAAACTCGATTATCTAGATCAAGTTTAAAGTTCTCAGCGGCCTCAAGTACGTTCACACAGTTAAGCTCCTTAGTTTTCTCTATTTCTATCGACAAAGATTTAGCAACTTTGTCACTTGGCTGACGCTGTTTTGATTGTAAATTCAATCGAAAATTCTTTTCAAAGTTTGCATCATCGATATTAACACCTTCGAATGACGTTTCAAAGATTTCTTGAATAAATTGTTGCTTGCATTCAAGCGAAATACAATGTGTTTGAATCTCATCAAAACGTTTTGAAAGCGAAGAATATGAATCTTGAAGCTTTAAAAATTCAGCGTCAGATTCGTGACAAGTACTATCTACCACATTATCCACAGATTCAACATTATGCACAATAGAATCATTATCAACACTTTTATTCACACAGACGGAAACTATATCCTGAGACATCACTTGCTTCAGAAGCTGATCATTTTGGCGTGAAACCCGTTCTATTTCAAGTAAACTGTTTTCATAAGCATCATCCATTTCACTGAAAACACGTCTAACTTCTTCTATTTCCAAAAGCAAATCTTGATCAAGATTACTGATAGGTGTGTAAACACCCATCCTTTTACCACTTAATTCTGGCTAAAACAAGACCAAAACACGTATTTAATATCATTTGTTTGGAATTATGCGTGGTTTTTGTGTTTATTGTGTTTTCAGAGCTAACCGGATAAATATTAAAGAAAACATGGGATTGCACGGGTTTTATCAAGGAAAAAGACTCAAGACGAAGTCTATTGTCCAAGAGATGCAAAAGATTTGAAGTCACTGGGCCTATTCGAAGATTTATCGAAGAAAAGGACCAAAGACGGAAGATTTACATAAGTCGAAGAAACTCAAGTCTATTTAACGAAGAAATTAAAAGACGAGTTGGATTTAATCGACGACAAACCCGAATCAGAATCAAAAACGTCAACTTTTCTGAAAAGACGAGAAGACAAGAAGAAAGGGAGAAAGCCCACTCACCAACCAACCACTAGGAGTATAAATAGATTCTCCCTTCACATTTTAGGGGGAGAGCTTCATTTTTCTTTTTCCAGTTCTTAGGTTCGGTTCATCACAAACATCATTAGGGTGTTTGGTGATTTTCATCTTTTTCTTTCAATCTTGTAACTCTTAATCATTACTCTTGTTATTTTTACATTAATCAATCTATTCCATCTTTTCATTCATCTTGATCTTCATCATCTTCTATTTCAAGTTCTTGAGTTTTTATTTGATTCAAGTTTGATCTTAAAAAGTTGTTGATTTTGTGTTTTTATTGGTGGGATTTGTTACTTATGGTATTTAAATGATTTATGTTTGATTTGGTTAAACCTTTTTGATTATTGAGTTTGATTTTGATAAAATCCGAGTCCCCTGTTCTTCGCATTTCTACAGTACTGAGTTCCCAGATTCCGAATAGGGATTCTGGGGTTGCCTTTATTCGGAATATTTCAATTATTCCGAGTAGAGGTTGTTTTTCTTCTTTATTCGGAATATCACATATATTCCGAATAGTCCTTATATTCCGAATAGGCATTATTTTCCGAATAGAACACATTATTCCGAGTAAGGTATTTTTCCGCATAGGCCATATTTTATTCCGCATAGTAAAACATTCAGCATAGAACACATTATTCCGAGTAAGGTATTTTTCCGCATAGGCCATATTTTATTCCGCATAGTAAAACATTCAGCATAGAGCACATTATTCCGCATAGAACAACTTTTCCGCATGGTTTCTTTCTTTCCGCATAGAGGTTATTTTCCGAATAAGGGCATTTTTCCGAATAGGCTCGTTTGACATTCCGAATAGAGCTGTCTTTCCGAATTGGCCATACTTTCCGCATAAGACATACATTCCGCATAGGCTATTTTTCAGAAAGGGTATTTTTCCAGTATTAATTCAAGTTTTGTTTTTTTTATTTGTTGCTTGTTTTAAGTTTATATCTTTACCATTTTATTCCCTTCCCTGTTTAGTAGAATAGAAAACCATATCCACTTTTTGTCACCAAGAACAAATCATTCCACTTTTAACTGAGATCAATTCGAGAGGATTCCGAGAAATATTAAGAACCCTAACAAAAACCTTGTATCAATTACTAAGACAAGCCTTAACATTCTTTATAAACGGAACAATTTCTTCTCGAAACGCAGCTCTAGTGTGCTCAAAGTTCCATTCACCTTTGATATGGCCGAAGCCGTCGTACGTTCCAAAATGACCTTGTCAAAATCGGCTAAGTGTTGGTGTACCGCATTTAAGTTAACGGACGCCTTACTTACCGGTAGAATTAACCTCGTTAAATCCGTTTTGACAAGTGTAGGAGACGTACTAGGAGGGTTTTCATTTGACAAACTTTGGGGCACAAGAACTGTCAATTCAGCTAATTCCTTTTGTAAGCGAATGCGGGTCTTTTTAGACAATTGATCTTTGTTATATTGATCATAAACAATTGTATGGAATTTTGAAAGCATTTTAGAATGAGTTTCATCCGCAAGTGACTGTGTCTCCTCAGAACTACGAACAAAAGGTACTTCTTTCGATTTGCCAATTAGGGTCATATCATAAAGACACGGAATATATTCCTGAGCTTGTTTTTCATAACCGGGATTAGGTGGTAAATCTTGAAGACGTTTAAGTTCGAGTTCTTTAAATGATCTAGTTAAAAGATGAACCTTTTCTGTGGAAGCGTATTGTTTTAAAAGCTGTTGTTCCTTGAATTTAAGAAGTTTGGTAGCATTAATTTCTGATTCAACCTTTTTAGACTCGAGAGTTTCGAAATCCATTTTAAGTTTCTGAAAATCATTGACAACAGACTCTTTTGCTTTTAATTCATTGGAAAGATTAGCTTTTAATGATTCTATTTCTTTCAAGTGTTCAATCTTTTCAAAACGAAATTGGTCAAATTCAGAACATGTTATTTTCTCTGCTTGAGGGACCATTTCAAAAGTTTTGACCTTTTCTTTATGCAACGCAAGCTCAACAGTTAGGGTGGAATTGGTATCTACGGATTGTCTGAGGGCCATATGTATTTGATCAATAATATGTTTAGGCACCATGACCAAATCATGTTGAGCATAAGATTCCATACCCGTCGTAGCATTTGGTTATTGAAGGTCTACGAGATTTATGGCCTATTCTATATCATGGATTTGGTGGATTAGGTTGGTTGATTGATTGATAATTAATGAAGAGATGAAGGAATTAGATGAAGGATTAGAGAGAGAAAGGAGATAAAAGGGGAAATGTAGAGAGAGAAAGAAAAGATGGAAAATGATTAAAGTGAAAATGAGAATCAACAACCCCCTCCTAACATGCTAGGAGGGGTTATATATAGCCCACCCTACATGTGGGCTATATGGACTATACAATAATTAAATAGATCACGAGCCCATTACATAATTATCGTTGGAGCGACCGATCCTTCATAAATACGTAAAACGTATTTCCAACAATCTCCCCCTAAGGGAGGTCGCTCCAAGAAACAAAGTTCTAAATAGTCTATAACTCGTGATCTATGCTAACTAAGATGTGACCGAGACTTTATTGGGAAAAACGTATTTCCAACAATCTCCCCCTAAGGGAGGTCACATCTTTTTACAAAATCTTAAACCTAGCATCTATGCTTGAGTCTTCGATCTTGTTCTTGTGAATATGCTTGATGTGATCTTTGACTTTAGTCTTGAGCATGTTTCCTTGCCTTGACCTTGTGCATTCTTCACTTGTGATATTTGCCTCTTTGTGACTTCATGTTCCACATACTTATACTTTTAAATTCTTGAAAGCTTCAGAGTTTGATACAGCGGAAGACTTGACCTTCAGGCTTTCTTGAATTTGTTGAAGTACTAATTGTATGTAGTATAAGCATGTGGTGACGACTTCTTTTGGATTGTACACCGCAATGCCACCTTCTTGTTACGCTGCATAAGACAGTTAGCAACAAACAATATACACGGATGAAATGGCCTTGAACATTTCATTCTAATTCGGTAGCAATTTACCTCCGGTCGGTGAAGACCGTTGGACGATATTAAATATCGTACTTGTGGCAGGTAGTTTCAATAAAGAACCTCCTTGACAAGATTTCGCGGGTAAACCCGTTCTCTTTACTCGACCGTCCAAAGCAGACTGCGAACATAAAGAGTGAATCATTTGGATAATATTATCCGCATGATTTGAAGCCGTCAATTCATGTTCCTGGAACAAGTGAAGTTCAATTAAGAACCGCACCATCGTTGCTTTCCAGTTGTCACTAGCTTGATTCATATAGAATCTTGCAAGTTACCTACCAAGTGCTGTTTGATGTTAACACTAGAAGGATTTCCACTCGTCACTGTGATCAATAAAGAGTCACTCTGAGTGTTCTGGCAAGATCATATGATAATGCGAAGAGGCCTGGAACGAGTTTAAGTTCAATTAAGAATTAAACCACTGTTGCTTTCCAGTTATCACAAGTTTGATTCATAAAGAATCGCACAAGTCACCTACCATGAGCTTTTTGATATTCGCTCAAGAAGGATTTCCATCTGCATTGTAGATACTTTCGTATTACTCGGATGTTCAGGCAAGATCATGAAGATTTTGCGTAGGACTCTTAAGATCTTTCTTACTTTTCACAGTGTGTGAAGAAGCAAGGAATATGAAAGTGTGTCCTAATGAGATATATGATGATCTCAAATGGCTCTAGACTCGATCGTGCATTTTGGATTTTTAGTGATCGGAGGCTGGAGAGGAGTGCCACCTTTTCAATACCAATTTATTCGGAGTGAATAAATCAATAGATAATGTGTTGATCTCCGTGTGATTAAAACAAATACCTTTTGAGAGATATTTGAGTTAGCTGGGAAGGGTTGTGCATTGCATCACTGGGTCCATGACGTCTTTCTTCAATATCGAGAATCATTAGCAAAAATGACCTCAATAGCATATGTATTGACCCGGTTTCTGCCTAAAGTTGTAAGGAGGGCTTCTTTCTTTACACCCTTTATCTTTACAGTTCTTTTTCATTCTTCAACCCCTTCAATGCTTACCAATACGTCATCACTAGCACCTTGTTGTGATTGTTCCAGTGCTAACTTAAGTACTTGGTCGGCATTCAGCTACATTCACAATCTTTCTCCATCTTTCCTAAGGACTACTATTTCTAGCTATGGAATGTCCTTGGGAAGATTCCTCCGGTTCTAGAGAAATCATTGGACTTTAACCTATCCTACCATCCTTATGTCACCACAATCTTCACCGTCGTGAATAGAGATGTTTTGGGTAAGTGTATGTCACCATGAAATCCATTTTGAAGTGCAAATCCATTTTGCTCCCCCTTAACATATGCTACGATATTCGAAAACATTTCGCACATGTCGGGATGAGCTAACACGTTAAGTCAAACCATTTATGATTGATCATATCCCATATTAAATCACATTTTCTCCCCCATATTAAAAATATTAACCCAATCGATGTTTTTAATATCAATTGATTTAATAGCATTTTAAGAAAATTTGGGAAGAAAAATGCAAATCCAATTATCTTCATGAGTTACACAAGCTCCCCCTCAAATTAATGAGGGTGTGCTGAAACGTAAATTAAATACCTTTTAAACACAAGTGTAAGGTATTTATTACGTGCAAAGATCATATATGATAATGAATTCACAAGATTAGCAATTTACGAGGTTGGACCTGAATGATGGAGAACATCATATGAAGGATTCACGTGGTTCTTGTTCACGAATGTTGGTCGCCTCGTCACGTTCCCGAGAAAATTAATTCCCGTTGTTGAGTCAAAGCTTTCCGGTGAAATGCTTGACTTGATTATGAAAAGCGGGTTACTATCTGAAATAATAGCAAACCATTTTGAGCATGTTTTAAAAGGTTGAACTTCTGCTCGAACTTTATTTACAACCCCGTGTCATTATTGAATGACATTTCTAGGTTCGTAAATATTATCGATTCCAGAAGACATGCTCGTTTTATCAAAACGTTTTTGAACACACAATTTTGAAAGATTTAGAAAAACCTTTTGAGAAATTCTCGAAAAATTGTGTTCAAAGTTTTGAAAAACAATTACTTGAGCTTAAGATGTTGAATATCTTAAGAGCGAGCTCAAGTCCGAGAAGTTGTGAACTTCCCGTTGTTAAGGATAAGTTACCATCGGCGATAAACTTTCCTTTTATCTGAAGAACGAGTCCTAAGCTGACATTTACTTAGAAGTCGTTTTCATGAGCTTGAAAACTTTGACTGTTTTAACGGAAAGCTCATGACCGAGAAAGGTTAATTTCTCGTTAAGAGGAAAAGTTCTCTTATTTAAAAGATACACTTTCCTTTCTGAGCTTAAAACTTCGAATGTTTTAAGACAAGCTCATGACCGAGAAAATTGAATTTCTCGTTATGAGGATAAGTTTATCATTAATGATAAACTTTCCTTTATTTGAAGTTCGAGTTACAGTCTGACATTTAACTGTAAGTCATGTACACGAGCTTAAAACCTTTGAATGGTTTAAATGTAAGCTCGTGTCCGAGAAAATTTAATTTCTCGTTGTAAGGATAAGTTTATCATCGGCGATAAACTTTCCTTTATTTGATGCACGGGTTATCGTCTGATATTTAACGATAAGCCATTTACACAAGCTTAAAACCTTTGAATGGTTTTAGGGTAAGCTCGTGTCCAAGAAAAATTAATTTCTTGTTAAGAGGGTAAGTTATCGTTGCGTAGATAAACTTCACTGTCTCTGAAGTCCGGGTCGTCGTCTGTCATTTAACGAGGAGCCATAATGCATGAGCTTAAAAACTTGGAATGTTTTTGATATAAGCTCATGCCCGAGAAAAATGAATTTCTCGTTTTTAGGATAAGTTTATCATCGGCGATAAACTTTCCTTTCTTTGATGAGCGAGTTATAGTCTGTGATGTGACTATAAGTCCTTGTTTGCAGCTTAACCATGAATCCCCTGAGACATTTGTTTCTCTGATATCTGCTTCTTCAGCAACCAAACTCTGAGAGTATCCTTAGTTGAACGGTATACAACGATTGGACCGCTTCGTTCTTTTGGAACATCAACTTTGGTACCTGCATTCTCATTAGGAGTTTGTATACTTTTGCATGGGTTAGAGATATCTATTTGAGAAGCACGTGGGGGTTCACGGTTTTCTTTTCTTGTGTCAGAGGTGGCCTGAGGAGATGATTCACTTGTCTTAGTTGGCAAACGTTTCCTTTTATAGAAAATCTTAAGTTCAGGCTTAAGTGATGTATCATCCTTTGCAATTTCCTCCCTAGTAGACTTAGTAGAATCGGAGACTATCCTAGTTAAAGGGCACTCGTTTCCTACAATATTGAAAGTTCTACCAGTGGGGCGCCACATTTTACCAAAGGGTTTGATTTTAGCGACCCACTGGGATTTAAGTCTAGCACGGGAGTTCACCTCATTAAGCAATTTTTTGATACAAGCATCATGATTTGCCGTAAAGACACATTTTCTACATGTTTTACAAGTAGCATATTTAATGTCCGAGTAATTCCTAGATGATTGATCGATGCTCCTAGGAGAAGACATGCTACGGTTAGCAGTGTTGGGTAATCTAGAAGGCATCTGACTAGGTTGGACATTGCTATCTCTTACATGTGTCTTTTGTATAGCTTCCCTTTGACCAAAATCATGGCGTACATCAGTTGAACTAGTTCTAGACGTGTTCATTGAACTATTCTTAGAGAAACTAGGGGCAATCATGTGATGAGGTCTTGCTAAAACTGATTTAGTCACATTAGGCCTAGTTGGTGGAGTGACAGTTCTAGAAATATGACCCAAATCAACTTGGGAGGCAAACCGCGGTCTCGAGGATTGTGGTCGCTCGGATCTAAATGCAGTAGGTTGTCTGACAATCGGTTGTCTGACGAACTGATTTGTAGGCGGTTTCCCCAAGATTGATGGTTTTTCAAGCTTAGTGTCCACACTAGGTTCTCTAGTTTTCCTTAACTCGTTTTTCAATGCAGCTATAGCAAAAACCTTTTCCTGTAATTGGGCCTTTAATGTTTCATTTTCTTTGAGTACGTTTTCTTGGAATGCCAACTTAGATTCAAGCAGTTGAATTTGTTTCAAAAGATTATCCTTTTCAGCTTTAGAATCTAGAACAGTTTGATCCAATTTTCTTTCAAGAACAACGTTTGACTTTTCAAGTTTTTCAAAGTATGTTTCAAATTTGTCCGTTTTCTTAGAAAATTCAAGTTTGGCATCCTCAAGATCTTTTGATTGCCGAGCTACGATCGTTTCGAGCTCTTTAATCTTGGAATCAGAAGCAGTCAATGAAGCAGTTATAGGATAATTATCATGATGTTTAGCATTCTGAACAATCTCTCCCCCATTATGACTTACATCGGATGAATCAGAAGTGGTATTGCTATCACTCGTTTCCATCCCATGTTTGTCATAATTAGGTTCAGAATCCTCAATATGCGGCATATCATCAGCATATACATCATAAACCACATTACATTGTACCATGTTTGCAGGTTCTGCGTCATAAATGGGTAAGGTGTCATCAAGAGAAATCTCGTGAACATTCCCTGACGTGCCACTGGCATCATGTTGTCCTCCTGATTCTGTGCTCGTGCCATCGTTAGGCTCCAAATTGTCAACCGTATGACCATTATCCTCTTGCATCTGCGTCATTGATTCTTGCACTCCATTAACATACACTTGCTGAAGTTGTGATCTTTGATATATCGAAGACGAGACCGATGACATGAGTTTCAAAATCGTATCACGGAAAACTCGAAGCTCGGTATGTGTATCTCGAAGAAACGATTGGCAAATCATTGAACTTTCAGGCTTGATGATATTAAATTGGAGGAAAGGCGTGAGGTGTGTCACAAGAGCCTTATATGCAAGTACCGATGCAGAGTGATTAAAGTTTCCATGGTTGAGTTGCTCGGCGAGTTGGGTTAAAGCGGTAAAAATGGAGTCGATGAATATATGACGATCTTGTCCAAAGATTGTCACAAATTCGCTCCCTCCTTGAATCCCCGAAAGAGTGACAAGATGAGACTGGAGTAGTTGAAAGGAGGTGATGCCACTTTTCTTAACTTCGTTTTGCCTTAAATACAACTCTCCCTTTTGACATGTCGAATCGAACGAATCCATTAAAGATCGATTAAAACGAAAGACCCGTAAATAATACTTAAAATTCCTCGATGGATGGTGTAAATGAAGCTCGTCACTTTGACTCGTCCCGTGTGTCTTTAAATCCGGTCACAAAACTTTTAACCCGTCACTATAACTCGTCACGATAACCCGTCAAAAATTTTTCACGGTAACTTTTTTTTTTAAAAAAATATCCGCTTAACACGATTTGCCAAAAAATTACTAAATAAAATGCTAAAAATATAAAAGTGACAAAATAAGAAAAATAAAAATATAAAAGTGACAAAAATACAAAATTAAATTTAACTAAAAATAAAATGTGATATTTAAAAATTAACTATTAAAGATAAAAAATTTTTTTATTAATTGATTATCAAAAATAATATCCAAAATAACAATTAATATCCAAAATAAAACTTTTTCCAAAATAAAAATAAAAATAAAAAACGAAAATTTACTTAATTTAAAAACTTTTACTTAATAAAACGTTTAATAAAAAAGAAATAAAAAATCTGATATTTTAAAACTATAAAAAATGTGCTATTTTTAAAGTAGATTTAGATTAATTTAACTAAAAAAAAATTCGAATTTTAAAATATATAAAATATAAGAAAGAAAAAAAAAATAAAAGATCGTGCGTTTGAATATTTGATTGGTCAAAAGCCACGTGCCCAAAACGTGGCAAAAGATCAGATTTAGTTTAACTTTGGTTTCTCCGTCAAAATAAAATATAACCAAATCTACTTTTTTTCTTGTTACCCTCGTTTCTTCCGTCCCTCTCTCCCCTAATAACTAAATCTATCTCTCTCTCCTCACTTTGTAACCTCCGTCATCTCAATATCTCTCTCTCCTCACAAGTCGTCTTCACTCTTCCCTTTGATCTCTCTTCGCTCAGAAAAAAAAAAAAAACAGTCACCCTAACAAATCTCAATCCCTTGTATCTCTCTCTCTCTCCTTCACATAATGTAACCGCCGTCACAAAACCAATCTCATCCCATATTCTTTGTTAAATCCTCCCAGATACTCCTCCTCCAAAAACTTGCTATTATCTTCAAAACAAATCGGCTTCAAGATCTTAGAATTAAGGTCTCGGGTAGGTATTCTTTTTAAATTTAGTCTCTCTCTTCGTCTGTAGCGTCTTTCTGTAATGAGTCTAGAGTGAGTGGTTTTGAGGTGTGAGTGAGGGGTTTGTTTTGTGTTGTGAGGGTTTTTGGGTTTTGATGGGATGCGAGAGGTGTGTAAGGGTGTGTCGAGGGTTGGTGGTTGTGGGTATGATGGGTGTGAGGGTGTCGGGGTTAGAGTCGGTTTGGGTTAGAGTCGATGTGGGTCTGAGTCTGTTTGGGGTTGTGACGAGTGAGGAAGTCGAGGGTGTGAGTTGTGGTGGTTGAGACGAGGGAGAGTGTTGGGTAGTTTTGTGTGAGATGTGTTGTGTGGGTTTGAGAGGTGAGAGGGGTTTGAGAAGTTTTGTTGTAGTCGAGAGATGGTGAGGCTTTGTGAGGGTGTCGGGGTGATGGTGTTTGGAGTCGTGACGAGTGAGGGTCTTGTGACGAGGGAAGGTTTGTGTTTTCAGAATGAAGGTTTGTTTTCAGTTTGTAGGGGTGAGTCGAGGGTGAATTGGGTGGGTAATACGAGAGACAGAGGGTTGGGACAAGGGTGTTGAGGGAATGAGTACGAGAGAATCGAGGGAATGAGTCGGTTGACGCAAAACCGTTTTAAAAAAAAATTGAGAGTCTAGATTTGATGTTGGTCGAGAGTCAAAGTGGTGAGGTTGTCGAAGGTTTGTTCAGACGAGAGGTGAGTATGGTGTGAGTCAGTTAAAGGTTTTGAGTCTTGGGTTGTGTCGTTTTGTAACGAGGGAATGAGTCTATTCAAAAAGACGATGATTTGCCCGTTGATTTTGAATATTGTTGCTTCATTCGGAAGAGTTCCGAATCAGAACTTTTTCTTGATCCGGAAGTTCTTGGTTCGGAAGTTCTTGATCCGGAACTTCTTGATCCGGAACTTTTGGCTTGATCCGGAAGTTCTTGGTTCGGAAGTTCTTGATCCGGAACTTCTTGATCCGGAACTTCTGGCTTGATCCGGAAGTTCTTGGTTCGGAAGTTTTCTGTTTGATTCGGAACTTAAATATTGATTCGGAACTTTTAGTTTACTCGAAAAAAAACTTCACCCGGAACAGTACAAAAACAGACAGACTGAAACTTGAGACCAAAAACCTTGATGATGAAAAACCTGGATATTGAAGGACTGTAGGACAGTAGGACAACTGGACAACTGGACAACTGGACAAAAAACCTTGATATTGGACAGCAGGACTGAAGGACTGATTAAAAAATTTATATAAAAAAATAAAAAAAAATAATAAAAAAAAATAAAATTGATAAAACTAAAAAAAAAAAAAAAATTTAGAAATTGATAAACTTGATAAAAACTTTTTATATAAAAAAAAACTACAAAATTAAAAAGAGAAAAACAAAAACTTTTATAAAAAACACCAACTTTTTTATAAACACAAACTTTTTAAGGTTTTATATAAGAAAAATTTGATTTTTATATAAAAATTTGTGATTTTTTATCTAAAAAGTAAATAAATTTGAAGATTTGATATGATTTAACACATAAAAACACAAACTTTTTATAAAAAATACAAACTTTTTAAAGTTTAAGCATGATTAAATCAAAAACCCACCAAAATCAAAAAGAAATAAAACAAGAATAAACCAAACTAACCAAGGCTCTTGATACCAATTGAAGGTCTACGAGATTTATGGCCTATTCTATATCATGGATTTGGTGGATTAGGTTGGTTGATTGATTGATAATTAATGAAGAGATGAAGGAATTAGATGAAGGATTAGAGAGAGAAAGGAGATAAAAGGGGAAATGTAGAGAGAGAAAGAAAAGATGGAAAATGATTAAAGTGAAAATGAGAATCAACAACCCCCTCCTAACATGCTAGGAGGGGTTATATATAGCCCACCCTACATGTGGGCTATATGGACTATACAATAATTAAATAGATCACGAGCCCATTACATAATTAACGTTGGAGCGACCGATCCTTCATAAATACGTAAAACGTATTTCCAACAGTTGAGGTTCACTCAAATGTGTAGGATTGAGTACCACATCATTTGAGATACTAGTTCCCGAATGCTGTTCGAGGTTGTCATTGTCATGCCCAACTTGATGTTGGTTATCATCAATATTATTAGATGTGGTTGGTACCTCACTGACGACATCAGAACCGTAGTGAGAGAGATTAGCAACGAGAGCAGCTTGGGCAGAGTGAATGTCATCACAATCCGAATCATATGCGTCAAGATCACTTTTCCGCATGGTTTCTTTCTTTCCGCATAGAGGTTATTTTCCGAATAAGGGCATTTTTCCGAATAGGCTCGTTTGACATTCCGAATAGAGCTGTCTTTCCGAATTGGCCATACTTTCCGCATAAGACATACATTCCGCATAGGCTATTTTTCAGAAAGGGTATTTTTCCAGTATTAATTCAAGTTTTGTTTTTTTTATTTGTTGCTTGTTTTAAGTTTATATCTTTACCATTTTATTCCCTTCCCTGTTTAGTAGAATAGAAAACCATATCCACTTTTTGTCACCAAGAACAAATCATTCCACTTTTAACTGAGATCAATTCGAGAGGATTCCGAGAAATATTAAGAACCCTAACAAAAACCTTGTATCAAATGGCGCCGCTGCCGGCTCTTCTCGTTAAGATCAAAAGTTTTTTGTGAGAACTTGGATTTTGGGATCCGTTCCCCGTGAACGTTACTTTTTCACAAAAATTTTCAAAAATACAAAAAAATTAAACAACATAAAAACCAAAAATATTTTTGCTTTGTTTTTCTTTGTTCGTTCTTTTGCAGGTGTATGCGCACTCGTTCCACGTCATATCAAGAGCCCGAGCCTCTCGATCACTTAGACATGGCCGGTGTACCACCCCCAAACAACATGAACAATAACAACAACAATGAGCCCCTTCCGGATAATCGCCCAATGATTGAACTGCTGCAAGCTCATGTAGATGGCAACATGGATCCAATTGTTATACCACCAATTGCTGCCAACAATTTCGAGCTAAAATCAGGCTTTATCCAGATGGTCTCCGCTCAACCATTCTTGGGACGAACCATTGATGATCCACACGACCACATTAAGAGATTTCTACAACTCACCAACACGGTCAAGTTCAATGGAGTTCCACAAGAAGTTATAAGGTTACAACTTTTTCCCTTTTCTTTAGAGGGACAAGCCCGGCATTGGCTTGCTAAGGAACCGCCACAGAGTATTCTCTCGTGGACGGATTTGGAAACCAAATTCATCAATTACTTTTTCCCACCCTCTCGTACTACCGCTTTGCGGAATGAAATTATAAATTTTGAACAAAAGTACGATGAGTCGTTCAGTGAATCTTGGGATCGATTTAAAGATCTTTTAAGAAAATGCCCACAACATGGTTTTACCAAAGTACATCAAATTAATACTTTTTACAATGGTTTAAGCATGAGTGACCAAGATTCACTGAACAGTGCCTCGGGGGGTAATCTATTGGCTAAGACTTCCAATGCTGCTTGGGACATCATTGAGAATAAATCTCGTGTGCAAACCAAGAGTGTTAGGACCAATGTTGCTAGTGCTAGCACTAATGACAGCGACAAGCTATTAGAAAAAATCACTACGTTTCTTGAATCGCTTGTCACCCACACCGTCAGCAACAACAACAGCAACAACGCCAAACACGCTCAAGTGAACGCTGTCAGCCAACCTTGTGAGATATGCGGTGGTCCTCACTCTTACACAACTTGTACCGCCACTCAAGATTACCCTGCTGAGAATGTGAATGCGGCATATGGCACCTATCCTCAACCTGCTTATCAAGCTAGACCCCAAGGTGACCGTAACTTGCTTAGCTACCGCAGCAACAACTATCTTTCACCACCTGGTTTCCCTCCTGCCAACCCAAACCAACAACAAAACCTTAATCGCCCTCCTCAACAACAACAACAACCTCGACAACCATACATCCCACCTCACAAGCAGCAACAACCACCTCAACGAAATAACCAAGTCTACCAACAACCTACTTACCAACCACCTGCATACAATGCTCCTCCCAACCAACCCACCGCTCTTCACCAAGAAGTGGAAACTTATATGAGGACTAACGATGCGATAGTGGGAAATCTTCAGAGAGAGGTGCTCAACCTGAAAGCAGACTTGGTTAAGCAAGGAAACGATTTGAGAGCAGACATGAGAAACACGTTGGATAGCCAAACTAATGATCTGAGGAACATGATGGCTAGTTTCTTCTAAAGTAGTCAACCCTCTTCTTCGGGTACTCTTCCGAGTAACACCGTTGCAAATCCAAGAGGGGAGATGAAAGCAATCACCACTCGAAGTGGCAAAGGTAACAAGGAACCCGAGCTTCCTATACCTCCACCGGTGGTTGTGACTAAGGAGAACGAGTCACCTGCTCCTATTCCTCCTCCTTCTCCTTCCCCAAATTCTCCACCTCTTTCTTCTACCCCTCCTCCACCCGTGGCTGTGAGTGATCCTATTCTCCCAAAGCCTTCCTCTTCTTCCAATATACCTTACCCATCTAGGTTGAGGAAAGAGAAGCAAAAGAGCAAGGATGATATTTAGGTTTCGAATTTCCTTAAAATGTTCAAACAACTGAATTTCAATATCTCCTTCGCTGAGGCTCTCGCTCACATGCCCAAGTATGCAAAAATGTTTAAAGATCTTTTGAGCGACAAGGAAAAGCTCCTCGATATTGCCAACACCCAACTTAATGAGAATTGCTCTGCAGCGCTCTTAAGGAAATTGCCAACCAAGCTTGGTGATCCGGGTCGTTTTCTTATCCCTTGCAATTTCCCGGGAGTAGAGAATTGCATGGCCCTAGCCGATCTAGGTGCCAGTATTAATCTCATGCCTCTAAGTGTTTGGAAGCAATTATCTCTCCCACAGCTAGTCCCCACCAAAATGACTTTGGAATTAGCTAACCGTACGGTTGCTTATCCAGTGGGGATAGCTGAAGACGTTATTGTAGGAGTCGACAAATTCACCTTTCCTGCTGATTTTGTTGTCGTCGACTACGAGATGGACCCCCGTGTGCCACTCATTGTTGGTCGTCCATTCTTGAGGACCGGTCGCACTCTCATCGATGTTGAAGCCGGTAAGCTTATCATGAGAGTGGGTGACGATAAAGTAGTCTTCAACATGGGAAAGTTGTCCAAACAACCTTATTCATATGAGAGTGTTAATTGTATTGACGTTCTCGATGAGGCTTGTGAAGAACACTTTAATGATGCTTGCAAAAGTATTCCTACCTCTCTTCCCAATGTTGAGACCGTGTCCTCCATTGATTCATCGTTGTCTCTATTTGGAGATAGTGATTTATTTTGGAACAATCTTGAAGATACCATGGGAGATGCGAATTTAGCTACTAATGATTCTCCTATTGATGGGGATGAAGACATGAATTTCTTTGACAATCTTCTCACCGAAGACAATCCTTCGCCTCCATCTCCCACGGTAATTGCTATCGATACTCCGACTTTGAAAACGCCTCCCGTCGAAAATCCTCCGGATTTGGAACTTAAGGAGTTGCCGCCACATCTCGAGTACGTGTTCCTTGACGACAACAAGAAGTCGCCCGTCATTATTGCAACGGATTTGAAAGATGAAGAGAAGACTCGCCTCGTTGCCGTGCTGAAAGCTCATAAGAAGGCTATTGCTTGGAAGATTTCGGATATTCGTGGAATTGATCCTCACTTCTGCACACACAAAATTCTCATGGAGGACGACTTTAAGCCCACGATTCAAAGCCAACGAAGGGTGAATCCAAAAATACATGAAGTCATCAAAACAGAGGTTCTCAAACTTCTTGATGCGGGTATGATTTACCCTATTTCGGATTCACCATGGGTTAGTCCAATCCATTGTGTGCCCAAGAAGGGCGGAATAACCGTTGTTCCCAATGAACACAACGAGTTGATTCCCACTCGTCTCGTTACTGGGTGGAGAGTTTGTATAGACTACCGCAAACTCAATGATGCCACGAGAAAGGATCATTTCCCTCTACCTTTTATGGACCAAATGCTTGAACGATTAGCCGGTAATGAATATTACTGCTTTCTTGATGGTTTCTCGGGTTATTTTCAAATAACCATCGATCCCCAAGATCAAGAGAAGACTACATTCACTTGTCCCTATGGCACTTTTGCTTACAAAAGAATGCCTTTCGGCTTATGCAATGCGCCCGGGACTTTCCAAAGGTGTATGTTAGCTATCTTCCATGACATGGTTGAACAAACCATGGAAGTCTTCATGGATGATTTCTCGGTCTTCGGGGATTCTTTCTCTTCTTGCCTTGCCAATTTGGAACGTATGCTAAAGAGGTGCGAAGACACTCGCCTGGTTCTAAATTGGGAAAAATGCCATTTTATGGTAAAAGAAGGCGTCGTGCTTGGACATAAGATCTCGAAAGCCGATCTTGAAGTAGACCGTGCTAAAGTCGACGTTATCGCAAAGTTGCCTCCACCTTCAACCGTGAAGGGTGTGAGAAGTTTCCTAGGTCATGCGGGCTTCTACCGTCGATTCATAAAAGACTTTTCTCAAATCGCTCGCCCGATGACCCACCTCTTGGAAAAAGATACTCCTTTTATCTTCTCCAAAGAGTGCCTTGAAGCCTTCAACTCGCTTAAGGATAAGCTAACTAAGGCACCCGTCTTGGTTACCCCTAATTGGGAGCTTCCCTTTGAGTTGATGTGCGATGCTAGTGATTTTGCTATTGGAGCGGTTCTTGGACAAAGAGTGAACAAACACTTCCAACCGATCCATTACGCTAGCAAGACAATGACGGGGGCACAACTGCATTATACGACAACCGAAAAAGAACTTTTAGCTGTTGTCTATGCTTTTGAAAAATTCCGCCCCTATCTTGTCCTTTCCACCACCATCGTGTATACCGATCATTCCGCGCTGAAGTACTTGTTGACAAAGCAAGATTCCAAACCAAGACTTCTTCGCTGGGTTTTGCTGCTCCAGGAATTTAAAATCGAAATTCGCGATAAAAAAGGAGCAGAAAACCTAGCCGCGGACCATCTCAGCAGACTTGAGGATCCATACCAAGGGGATCATCCGAACAAAGAAATCAATGATTCTTTTCCCTTGGAGACCTTAATGTCTATGAACTCGAAGCCAAATGAAACCCCGTGGTTTGCCGACTTTGCAAACTACTTGGCGGGTGGAATTCTCAAGGAAGGGTTGACGTCCCAACAAAAGAAGAAGTTCTTCACCGACATTAAGACTTACTTTTGGGACGACCCTTACCTATTCAAACAATGTGCCGACCTGATTATCCGTCGATGTGTTGATGGACCGGCAGCGTCTGAAATCCTTGATGCTTGCCACAAAGGACCAACCGGTGGTCACTTTGGTCCCAACTACACTGCAAAGAAAGTGTTTGATTCGGGATTTTATTGGCCCTCCATATATCGTGACGCTCACAATATGGTTAAACGATGTGATGTTTGCCAAAAACAAGGTAAGATCACACATAAAGACGAGATGCCTCAGAATTTCATCCAAGAGTGTGAAATTTTTTATGTTTGGGGTATCGACTTTATGGGGCCATTCCCTTCATCTAAAGGAAACAAATACATCCTTGTAGCCGTTGACTACGTTTCTAAGTGGGTTGAAGCCAAAGCTTTGCCTACTAATGACGCAAGGGTGGTTTGTAACTTTTTGAAAGCTCTTTTCGCTAGATTCGGTGTGCCTCGTGCCATTATTAGTGACCGTGGGACTCACTTCTGCAATGACCAATTTGCTAGAGTCATGGCTAAGTACGGTGTAAACCATCGTCTTTCCACAGCCTACCACCCACAAACTAATGGCCAGGCTGAAATATCCAACCGAGGACTTAAGCGAATTCTTGAAAGGACCGTGGGAGAGCATCGTGCCGCATGGGCTGATAAACTTGATGATGCTTTGTGGGCTTTCCGTACTGCTTACAAGACCCCGATCGACTGTACGCCTTATCGTCTTGTGTACGGGAAAGCGTGCCACCTCCCCATTGAGTTGGAGCACAAGGCTTATTGGGCCTTGAAGTGGGCTAATTTTGATATCAACAAAGCCGGTGACCTACGCAAGATCCAACTCAATGAGCTGAATGAACTTCGGAATGAGGCTTATGAAAATTCTTTGATCTATAAGGAACGAACTAAGCTCATTCACGACTCCAAGATCAAAAACCAAGAGTTCCATGTTGGAGACAAAGTCTTACTTTTTAACTCTCGGTTGAAAATCTTTTCGGGCAAGCTGAAATCTCGTTGGTCCGGCCCATTCACCATTGCCCAAATTTTTCCATATGGTACTCTCGAGCTCGCTCAACCTAATGGACCTAAATTTAAAGTGAATGGCCAACGAGTGAAGTTGTACTTTGGTGAGGACACCTCTCAGGAGGTGATTCCATCCCTCACCACGTTCCCCATGAACTAATTTTGGGTCGAGTCAGGCTCGTGACTCGGTTATCAAAAACAAGCGCTCCTCGGGAGGCAACCCGAGTATCTATCCCTTTAACCCCCTAAGTGTAGGGGAGGACCTATTTTGGTCATTTGTGTTTGTGTGGTGATTTGATTACAGGGATAACTGCAATCTTGGAAATCTTTGAAGAACCGTGCTCCCGTGTTATCCGAAATCCGGTTCTATCTCTCAACTATCGTGATTCAATTTTCTTCATACTCACATTTGAAATTGTTCACTTTAGTCGTCTCTTCCTTAACTCGAGTTAACCAACGTGCACAATGTCATAAGTGTAGGGGAGACTTTTCCCACATGCTTAAACATTGAGGACAATGTTTATCTTAAGTGTAGGGGAGACTTCTATCGAAGTTTTAAGTGGACTTTTCCATGAAAATGCCTTCATTTAACCGGAAAATCATATTTTTCAACATTTTTCAAATTTTTTATTAACTTTGGCCATTTAGTCGTAATTTTTAAAATTTTTATCGTTGCTTTCATATGTATATATCCCGCAATAAAGTCAAAAATATTAATAAAGTGGTGTAGCTAGTTTAGAAGTCTTTGACATATTAGGCCCGTTGCGTTTATTTTGACTCAACCCGAATAGACTTATCTAAGTTTATTCTAGCTAGTATCCTTAGCCATGTAGACCTTAAGTGGTTTATTAGGCTAAGTATCCACGAGTCTCATTACTTGAGATTTTAATTTGTGGAGGACGAGAAATGATAGAGTCAATTATAAGTCGGTATTCTTGCGCAAGCTCACTTGGTGTAATTATTTGCCTATTCTCCCATCACTTGCTAATAATTTATCTGCAATAAGTAAGGTCTTACGATTTGAAAAGTTACTTAACTTCTAGCCCAAGATCGTTTAAAAGTTGCTCGGTAATGATAAGAGTTCATAGCCAAGGCATAACTTATGAAGCGGGGCGCGAAGATTGGCGAGTCCGAAAAGGCCCTAACAAGGCATGAGGATTCAATTTTATTGCTGAAGATCCAAAGTGATGTGAAAAGCATTATTCCTAAAGTCAATATGAAGGATCAAGACTCACGACGAAAAGCAATCAACTCCCATAAAGATCATGGAGAAGTCTATCCGAAAAGACCCTAACAAGGTATGAGGATAAATAGATCCTAGTCCGAAAAGGAGGCGGATCGTTGTATCTCAAAATCCCAATTAGAGATTGAAGAAATAATCATGAAGTCGTGGTCAACAAAGATTGGAGTACCCCTCAAAAGTCTCCAAGTGAAGAAACTCTATTATGATGAGAAGACCATTATCTCAAGAACGTCTCTCGAAGATATGAAGTATGAAGTACATGCCAAATATCGGCCCGAGAAAGGTCTCAAATCGTGAACCAAGTTATGCCAAGATATGAACTTTTTGATATCCCGAGAAGCAGTTTTAAGAGATTTTGTCCTTTAGCTAACTATTGATCAAATCGTCCTACTTTGCTTTCAGCCTAATAAACTATCGAAATAAGTCCAAAAATGCATCTTCATGATCATTCTAAGACAAAAATAAAATATAAGAGATACACCTAGGAATAAGGGAGTTTAAGCATTTAATTAAGCCATGTGTGTAAGTGTTTGTTTTACTAACTTATAATAACAATGATCTCGTTTTTAAGCTTAGTTTGGGGAACGCGAAACTTGAGGGTGATAAATCTTCGTAGCATCAAAGCCCTAATGTAAGTCATTGATCTCTTTGCAAGTTATTTCCATGTAGCTATTTTCAAGTGAAAATGGTTTTCTATCCTTTTGTTTATTTTAAAATTTTAAAGTTCTCTTAGTATTTTAATTTTTATTTAGTAGTATTTGAATAAGGCCAAGGTTGATAAATTATGAGAAAAATGTAAAATTTGCTTTGTCACTAAGCATTGCATGAGGGCATGGCAATGGTTAAGTGTAGGGGATTTGATAGGTGTGTAAACACCCATCCTTTTACCACTTAATTCTGGCTAAAACAAGACCAAAACACGTATTTAATATCATTTGTTTGGAATTATGCGTGGTTTTTGTGTTTATTGTGTTTTCAGAGCTAACCGGATAAATATTAAAGAAAACATGGGATTGCACGGGTTTTATCAAGGAAAAAGACTCAAGATGAAGTCTATTGTCCAAGAGATGCAAAAGATTTGAAGTCACTGGGCCTATTCGAAGATTTATCGAAGAAAAGGACCAAAGACGGAAGATTTACATAAGTCGAAGAAACTCAAGTCTATTTAACGAAGAAATTAAAAGACGAGTTGGATTTAATCGACGACAAATCCCGAATCAGAATCAAAAACGTCAACTTTTCTGAAAAGACGAGAAGACAAGAAGAAAGGGAGAAAGCCCACTCACCAACCAACCACTAGGAGTATAAATAGATTCTCCCTTCACATTTTAGGGGGAGAGCTTCATTTTTCTTTTTCCAGTTCTTAGGTTCGGTTCATCACAAACACCATTAGGGTGTTTGGTGATTTTCATCTTTTTCTTTCAATCTTGTAACTCTTAATCATTACTCTTGTTATTTTTACATTAATCAATCTATTCCATCTTTTCATTCATCTTGATCTTCATCATCTTCTATTTCAAGTTCTTGAGTTTTTATTTGATTCAAGTTTGATCTTAAAAAGTTGTTGATTTTGTGTTTTTATTGGTGGGATTTGTTACTTATGGTATTTAAATGATTTATGTTTGATTTGGTTAAACCTTTTTGATTATTGAGTTTGATTTTGATAAAATCCGAGTCCCCTGTTCTTCGCATTTCTACAGTACTGAGTTCCCAGATTCCGAATAGGGATTCTGGGGTTGCCTTTATTCGGAATATTTCAATTATTCCGAGTAGAGGTTGTTTTTCTTCTTTATTCGGAATATCACATATATTCCGAATAGTCCTTATATTCCGAATAGGCATTATTTTCCGAATAGAACACATTATTCCGAGTAAGGTATTTTTCCGCATAGGCCATATTTTATTCCGCATAGTAAAACATTCAGCATAGAACACATTATTCCGAGTAAGGTATTTTTCCGCATAGGCCATATTTTATTCCGCATAGTAAAACATTCAGCATAGAGCACATTATTCCGCATAGAACAACTTTTCCGCATGGTTTCTTTCTTTCCGCATAGAGGTTATTTTCCGAATAAGGGCATTTTTCCGAATAGGCTCGTTTGACATTCCGAATAGAGCTGTCTTTCCGAATTGGCCATACTTTCCGCATAAGACATACATTCCGCATAGGCTATTTTTCAGAAAGGGTATTTTTCCAGTATTAATTCAAGTTTTGTTTTTTTTATTTGTTGCTTGTTTTAAGTTTATATCTTTACCATTTTATTCCCTTCCCTGTTTAGTAGAATAGAAAACCATATCCACTTTTTGTCACCAAGAACAAATCATTCCACTTTTAACTGAGATCAATTCGAGAGGATTCCGAGAAATATTAAGAACCCTAACAAAAACCTTATATCAATTACTAAGACAAGCCTTAACATTCTTTATAAACGGAACAATTTCTTCTCGAAACGCAGCTCTAGTGTGCTCAAAGTTCCATTCACCTTTGATATGGCCGAAGCCGTCGTACGTTCCAAAATGACCTTGTCAAAATCGGCTAAGTGTTGGTGTACCGCATTTAAGTTAACGGACGCCTTACTTACAAGTGGAATTAACCTCGTTAAATCCGTTTTGACAAGTGTAGGAGACGTACTAGGAGGGTTTTCATTTGACAAACTTTGGGGCACAAGAACTGTCAATTCAGCTAATTCCTTTTGTAAGCGAATGCGGGTCTTTTTAGACAATTGATCTTTGTTATATTGATCATAAACAATTGTATGGAATTTTGAAAGCATTTTAGAATGAGTTTCATCCGCAAGTGACTGTGTCTCCTCAGAACTACGAACAAAAGGTACTTCTTTCGATTTGCCAATTAGGGTCATATCATAAAGACACGGAATATATTCCTGAGCTTGTTTTGCATAACCGAGATTAGGTGGTAAATCTTGAAGACGTTTAAGTTCGAGTTCTTTAAATGATCTAGTTAAAAGATGAACCTTTTCTGTGGAAGCGTATTGTTTTAAAAGCTGTTGTTCCTTGAATTTAAGAAGTTTGGTAGCATTAATTTCTGATTCAACCTTTTTAGACTTGAGAGTTTCGAAATCCATTTTAAGTTTCTGAAAATCATTGACAACAGACTCTTTTGCTTTTAATTCATTGGAAAGATTAGCTTTTAATGATTCTATTTCTTTCAAGTGTTCAATCTTTTCAAAACGAAATTGGTCAAATTCAGAACATGTTATTTTCTCTGCTTGAGGGACCATTTCAAAAGTTTTGACCTTTTCTTTATGCAACGCAAGCTCAACAGTTAGGGTGGAATTGGTATCTACGGATTGTCTGAGGGCCATATGCATTTGATCAATAATATGTTTAGGCACCATGACCAAATCATGTTGAGCATAAGATTCCATACCCGTCGTAGCATTTGGTTGAGGTTCACTCAAATGTGTAGGATTGAGTACCACATCATTTGAGATACTAGTTCCCGAATGCTGTTCGAGGTTGTCATTGTCATGCCCAACTTGATGTTGGTTATCATCAATATTATTAGATGTGGTTGGTACCTCACTGACGACATCAGAACCGTAGTGAGAGAGATTAGCAACGAGAGCAGCTTGGGCAGAGTGAATGTCATCACAATCCGAATCATATGCGTCAAGATCATCTGCTTGATAAGTTGCATTAGAAGTGGAAACGACTGCAATGCCTTTAGTATCTGCTGCCCCTGGGTCTGCAAGAAATGCTAACTCCTCTGAATCCAAAATCTTCCCCTTAGACTGAGCATCAACCAAATACATCTTCTCACGAAACCATGCATCATCCCTCCTCCTTTTCGTCTAAGTGCATTCCCTAGCCATATGACCTTGTCCTTGGCAATTGTAGCAAGTCACAACCTTTTTAGGACCAATGGGACTTCCATTTCCATTAGCTTGTGAATTCACAGCTTGAGCATTCACAGTCCTTGTAGGAGGTCCATATGAATTTTGCCTTCCCTGAATAGGTTGCACTGTTACTTAACCATCTTGAACAGTAGCTTGTTGTCGAGGATTTGAAGAGTAGGCTGTGAGATTGTTTAGAACATCAACTGGCGTATCATTTGGAGTAAAGACCGGTGCTTGGATTGGTGGAAGTTCATTAGAGTAGAAAGCTTGTGATGGTTGTGCTTCTACTGGAAAATATCCTTGCTGAGGAGTATAGCCCATTGGAGAAGTGTTGGCTTGTGATGGTGATGTCTGATATGGTGGTTGCTGCGGAAAAGATTGTTGATGAACACTTTGTTGAAATGCTTGTTGTGGCATCATTGGTGGTTGATAAGATGGTTGCTGATAGGTGTGTGGTGGTGGCTGCTGCAAGTATGATGGTTGTTGATAAGTATAAGTCATGTTTTGTTGAGAAGCATACATTGCAAGTGGATCATGAACTTGAGGTGTAGACAACCGAGCCTCGATCACATGGCATTCATGTTGTTGAAGAAAAGCTTGAAGTTGATCCACATTGGTGTTATGCAAGTCCTTAGCCAATTTAACATCCGTCACGTATTTTTTCCATTCTGAAGGAAGAGTGTTCAAATACTTGGTGTTCAATTGAAAGGTAGGAATTGTCATGCCATAGATATTGAGCTCATTCAACAATAGGGTAAATCTTAGATAGTAATCATTGAGAGTCTCCCCTGGCACATAGGCAAACTTATCAAAAGTATAATAAAGTTTACACTCTCGTTCTTGTTTAGTTAACGAGGTGCCTTGCATGAGAACACGAATTCTATCCCATAACTCTTTGGCAACTTTATGTTTGCTGACGAGTTTGTAGACATCTGGAGGAAGGGCTTGGAGAATGATGTTTATAGCATACTTATCACATTTGTCTTAAATCTTCATATCTCCAGTCAATTCACCCGTTGTGCGAGGACGAGTAGTTGTACCTTCCGTCATTGTACCATAATCTAATGGTCCATTGAGCACCGATGCCCAAATGAGATGTCCATTCTCCTTGTTCAACATATAAAGTTCCATTGGGAAGCCCATTCCTCATACATAGTCTTCACCAACATTGGTGGACGATTATCCGTACCCGAGAGGATGGACTTATCCGTAGGAGATGTGTACTCCATTTTAATAAGTTAAGATTTACAAACGTTGATCGATCAATGAAAGAAAGTAAATGTGTTTGTTGTTGGTGAGTTGAAGTCGAGAAACAGTGTTAAAATCCCCTAAAATATGTTCTCGATAAACCAAAAATTCCAAGTCAAAATTACACACGATTTCGAAATTTTTTATGGAATAATTTTTTATTGACGGAATGTTGATCGGAAAGCTATCGGAATAAGCCAATCGGAATACCCTGATCGGAATATCAAGTCGGAATACCAAATCGGAATACCTAATCGGAATGTACCAAAATCGGAATACCTAATAGGAATGTACCAAAATCGGAATACCAATTCGGAATGTACCAAAATCGGAATACCTAATCGGAATACCTAATCGGAATGTACCAAAATCGGAATACCTAATCGGAATGTACCAAAATCGGAATACCTAATCGGAATGTACCAAAATCGGAATACCTAATCGGAATGTACCAAAATCGGAATACCTAATCCCTATTCTGATTACACTAATCGGAATACCTATAAACTCTTTTCCGATGACCTGATCGGAATAAATCCCACTTTTCTCGGACAAAACTCAACCAATTCGTGATTTTAAGCCAAAAAATGATCAAAACACCCAAAAATTTTGTGTTTTTAGCCAAAGTAACAATACCAAATCACTACCACAACTATGTAGATGATTTGTATCAAGAAAAAACCATAAAAACAAAAAAAAATTTGGACGTGTGTTTATATAGATCAAAAGGCTACAAAAATCAAGAACACGAACACATAAACAATACAATCATCCCATGGCTCTTGATACCATTTGTAGGATATGTAAATCTTGCTTATGTTTTAGAGAGAGAAAGAGATAGAGAGATGGTGAGAACACACACACTTAGAGAGAGAAAGTGAAAGAAAAACACTTTTCAACTATGTGTAAAATGAATAACCACACACCCTCTCCATCTAAGGAGAGGGTTTATATACCCAAGCCCTTTTCATGGGCTTGGGCTTACATTTGGGCCGGCCTACACATGTTGTAGGCTAGGCTTTGGTTTGTTTGTTAAATAAAGATAAGTAACTAAACTACAAGCTATTACATGGACTATTGTTGGAGTGACCAATCCTTCTTAATACGTAAAACGTATTTCCAACAGAACCTTGATCAGCAGACGGAGTTTCGTGTTGATGATGACGGTATCTTATGGCAGGGCACTAGAATAGTTGTTCCTAATGACTCTACACTCAGGGAAGTTGTGCTAACTGAAGCTCACAACTCTCCATTTAACACACATCCTGGCTCTACCAAGATGTAACATAACATCAAGCAGCAGTTCTGGTGGTGTGGTATGAAGCAGGATGTTGCCATGTTCATTTCTAAATGTATGATCTGCCAGCATGTTAATATCGAACACCGGAGAGCTAGTGGGTTATTACAATCACTAGAGATTCCAGAATGGAAGTTGGACAAAATCTCCATGGATTTTGTTACTGGTCTTCCGGTGACTCAGAGGAAACACGACGCCATCTGGGTTATTATTGATAGATTGACCAAATCTGCTTATATTCTTCCAATCCACAAGGAGCATCCCGTCAGCAAATTGGTAGACAATTTTCATAAGGAGATCATGAGACTGCATGGTACTCCATCAGAAATCATCTCTGACAGAGATCCTCGTTTCACCTCATGTTTTTGGCAGAGTCTGCAAAAAGCTTGGGGCACTAGACTTAAGCTCAGCACTGCCTTTCATTCTCAGACCGACAGACAGTCAGAGCGTACCATTCAGACTTTGGAGGACATGCTGCGGGCGTGTGCTCTAGAGTGGACAGGAAGTTGCGACGATTATATCTATTTAGTGGAGTTTGCATACAACAACAGTTGGCACGCTAGCATCAAGTGTGCACCGTTCGAAATGTTGTATGGTAGGAAGTGTCGCGCCCCAATCTGTTGGGATCAGGTGGGAGAACGACTGATTAGGAGGGCTCCATAGACGATTGAGGTGACTAATGAGAAGGTCGCTGTCACCAAGGCGAAGCTTCAGGAAGCTCGTGTTGGGAATAAATCTATGCTTACTTGTTTCCCCTGCTAGTTGATTATTCATACCCCTGCTAGAGTAAGTTCCCCCTGCTAAATAACAAAGGCAGGGGGATCCGTTCCCCTGCTGGAGTCAAAGGCCCTGCTGTCAAGATAAACATGGAATAGATTTTTACGCGTTTCAGTTATTATTCCTTAATACTTTCCATAGTTTGTTAGTAGTGATCTTGTACGTGGGTCCTTGTATCTATAAAAGGACTCACTAGGTTAGCATGCAATGTGTGTCTTTCTCATTTCGTTTTTCATTATTATTACTTTAAGGTTTTGTAAACCCTAATACCACTTTGGGTATTCGTATATCTTTGATATATTAAAGTTCAACGTTTGAATCTCATTTGTTCTTGTGCTAAACATTACATTCCGCATCTTGTTTAGTTACTTTGCTTTGCAAAGTTTCTCTAGTGTTAGATTGAATTCTTTCTCTCTATCACAACCCTTAAACAAGCTATTAAGGTTTAAGATCTGACTTTGGGATCAACAAGTGGTATCAGAGCTTGTTGAGAAACTTTGTCTAAATCAAGAACAAAATCCTTATAGCAAACATGTCTTCAGATTCATCCACAAATAGCAACAACCACAATAACCTCAAGTTACCCATGTTGGATCCTGAAAACTTTGAATTATGGGAATTCAGAATCCAACAATACCTGAAAATGGAACACTATGTTCTCTGGGAGATCATAGAGTTTGGTGATCAATTCAACAAAATGGTGGCTGTTGAAGAAGGCAAGGATGAAGGTGAAAGTTCCAAAGGTAAGGACAAGAAGAAATCTGCTGCTCTATGTGATAAGGAAATACTGGCTAGAAGGCATGATGTCAGGGCTCACAGCTCATTGCTGTTGGCCCTACCTGATAGACATCAACTCAGATTCAGGAAATACAAAACAGCTAAGGAACTATGGGAAGCCATAGGCACAACCTTTGGAGGAAATGAAGCCACAAAGAAGAAGAAGAAGAATCAAATGCTGGATGATTTTGCTTCTTTCAAAGCAATTGGTGATGAATCAATTGGAGCTATTTACAATAGGCTTCAAGACATGGTGGCCCACTTGGAATTCTTTGATATTGAGGTGACAAGAGAGCAGGTGAATACCAGGTTTCTTAACAGCCTCCAGAAAGAATGGTTTGTCTATAAGGCAATCTGGCAGAATAAGGATGACTTGGACAACAAGAATATTGATGATATATACAATAACTTAAAAGTTTTTGAACCTATTGTCAATGAAATGAAGTCAAAAGGAACAATTCCCACCAACTCAAGTGGAGTTGCTGATTCCCCTGCTAACATGGCATTCATATCACAAAGCAGTGGAATCTCCAAGAACAGTGGAATAGAAGTAGCCCCTGCTACTTATTCCCCTGCTACCAGGTCTGGACCTTCCTATGATGAAGAAAGACCAGCTACATTCAGCCTTGATACTGCATGTGCCTTCATAGCATCTCAAGGGCCACAAGGATCTACAGTGTTACATGAAGATCTGAATCAAATCAGTAAGCAAGCACTAGAAGAATTAGATATCAAGTGGAATATGGCTTTGCTAAGCATGAGAGCCAACAGGTTCCACAAGAAGTATGGGAAGAAGATCACAATTAATCCATCTGATGTGGCTGGGTTTGATAAAGCAAAAGTTGAATGCTACAATTGTGGTAAGAAAGGTCATTTTGCCAGGGAATGCAGAGGACCTAAGTCTGGAAATAGTCATAGAAAGGATGAGGAGTCTGGTGCTAAAGCCATGGTAGCAATGCAGGGGATAGATGGAGCTAATGGATGGGACTGGAGTGCTATGACAGAAAGTGTGGAAAGAAATCAAGCTTTGGTGGCTGAGGAAAAGGAAGAAGACTTTGCACTTATGGCCATGTCAAGTTCCAGCTCTGACAATGAGGTATATGATGACTCATACTGTACTAAAGCTTGTAGAAAAAATACTGAATCTTTAAATGATCAAATCAGAAAGGTAAAGGCTGACTATATCAATTGTGATAATGATCTTGATAATTACAAACGTGCTTTAGAACAACTAGAGTCCACCATAAGAGAGTATAGGCAAAGAGAAAGTGAGTATAGGGATCACATTGTGATTCTAGAAAGAGATGCCAAGGAGAATAACCAATCTATAAATGTTTTAACTGCTGAACTTGAAATTTTTAAAGCTAACCAAAAGATAGATGAGGAAACTGTTGAAAAATTTGGAAAAGCTTCAAAAGATTTAACCAAGGCATTTGAAATTGGTCAATCTCCTAAGGACAAAACAGGGTTTGGAATTAAGAACATGAATGCTACTATACCTCCACCCCCTGCTAACATCCATGCTGCCTATCCTAGAAAAGACTTGTCATGGACTGGTCTCCCTTGTTTTGAAAAACAGGATGACATTGAGTTTGACTTGAGTGCTTATATACCTAATAACCCAGATACAGAAGAGTCTCTAGTTAAAACTAGTGTCATTAGGGATGTTAAACAGGAACAGGTTGGATTAAAGCAAATTGACAACCCTGTCAGATTTTCAAAAGAAGGAATTTCTAGCAGCAATCCAAACTGTAAGAGCATCTCTTCCAAATCTAAGGCTAGGCCACAGTCTCCTAAACCTACCATTAAATATGCTGGTATGTACAGGAATGTCAGAGGTAATCAAAGAAATTGGAATGACCAAAAGTCTCATCAATTAGGAAAAGACTTTGTGATCAATACCAAGCCCTGCTTCATATGTGGCAGTTTTGAACACACTTATCAAGAGTGTAAGGCACCAATGGAGATGGTGGCTGCAAATCCCTTAAAGGATATGCAACCTAGAGCCATTCTGCTAAATGCAGGGGCAAAATCCTTTTCCCCTGCCAAGTATGTTGCCCCTGCCTTGAGAAATAGAGTAGCTGAGAAATATGTTGCTCCAGCCCTTAGAAAGGAAAATGATGTTCACCCAAAGCCCAACACTTCTGTGACCACCCCAACACCTTATACTGCATATAGATCTGGCCCTAGACCTTACCAACACATGAACAGAGGCCAAAACAAAACGTGGGTTCCCTCTGCTAAGCATAAGGATTCCCCTGCTAAAACCGGGGTATCCCCTGCTAGAAAAGGTGTACATTCTAGGAACATGGGAAGATGGGGAAAAGCTGTGAAAGCCTCAGCTCGTTGGGTTTGGGCGCCCAAAAGGGGTACTCAATCTAATGGTGTATCTCTAGTTTTCGATAAGCTATCCTATATTGATACACGAGGTAGATCCAAGTCTGTAATGGCTTGGGTCCCCAAGAAAAACTAATTTGTTTTTCCTTTTGCAGGTGACAAAGAAGACAAGGGATGATAGAGCATATTGGGATAGTGGATGCTCAAGAAGTATGACTGGACACAAAGCTTACTTGTCTAACTTTGTACCCCTGCATGACAATGATGGTGTTTCTTTTGGAGATGGGCATGGAACTATAACAGGAAAAGGAACTATTGTCACAAATGGGATGACTTTTGACAATGTGTACTTGGTGAAAGAACTCAAGTATAATCTCTTCAGTGTGTCACAGATGACTGATAACAAGAATTTTGTCTTGTTTACTGACACTGAATGCTTGGTATTAGGAAAGGAGTTTGTCTTACCAAAAGACACTCCAATTGTTCTCAGAACACCAAGACAGAAGAACATGTACACAGTTGATCTCAAGGACATCTCTCTACAAGACAATGAAACATGTTTCATTGCCAAAGCTTCAGCAGATGAATGTAAGAAATGGCATAGAAGACTTGGTCATCTTAATTTCAAGAACATGAACAAACTAGTAAAGCATAATCTGGTTCATGGTCTTCCTTCCAAGTCTTTTGCCACTGAACATACTTGTGCAGCATGTCTGAAAGGGAAACAACACAGAGCATCTTGCAAGTCAAAAACAAGTATGTCCACCACCAAGCCATTAGAACTACTACATATGGACCTTTTTGGTCCTACTTCTGTGGCAAGTATAATGAAGAAATGGTACTGCTTAGTGATTACTGATGATTTTTCAAGATTTACATGGACATTCTTTCTATTTGAAAAGAGTGACACTGCTGATGTACTCATTGGGTTCATCAATCAAATTGAACTGTCAAAAAGCATGAAGGTAGTTACCATAAGATCAGACAATGGTGGTGAGTTCAGAAATCAGAAGCTGGATTCTTTCTGCATAAACAAAGGCATCAAGAGGCAATTTAGCATTGCTAGAACACCTCAACAGAATAGAGTGGCAGAAAGAAGGAATAGGACACTCATTGAAGCTGCAAGAACTATGCTGTCTGATTCCAAACTTCCAGTTATCTTTTGGGCTGAAGCTGTATCCACTGCTTGCTATGTGCAAAACAGGGCCTTGGTTGTCAAGGCACACAACAAGACCCCTTATCAGCTGTTTAATGGAAGACCTCCCTTAATTGACTTTTTCAGACCGTTTGGGTGTCATGTTATCATCTTGAACACCATTGACAATCTTGGTAAGTTTAGTGAAAAGGGTGATGATGGATACTTTATGGGTTATTCCTTAAACAGCAAGGGATATAGGGTCTTCAACAAGAAGACAAGCAAAATCACAGAAAATCTTCATGTGAACTTTCTTGAAGACAAACCTGAAGATGTTCAAACAGGTCCTGACTGGTTCTTTGATATAGATGTACTTTCCAAGTCCATGAATTATGTACCTGTTATCTTGCAGAACACTAACATTTCAGGTACTCAAGAAACAATTGATGCTGAGAAGTCACCTCTGAGGTACATGAATGTACCCTCATTGTTTCCTAGTGAAGCTGATAAACAAGAAGATAATTCTGCTTTAGGAAAAGAACAGCCAATCTCATCCCCTGCTATAACTGAAGGCAGTGGAATGGCTGAAAGCAGTGGAATCCTGGATTCCCCTGCTAGAGGAATCGATTCCTCTTTCACAAAGGATCATGATGCTAATGAGACTATTGATGCAGAAAGAGAATCCCCACTCATCTCATCATCTACACCCATAAATGATGGTCCTATCATATCCAGCAGTGGAAGCAGAATCATCAGGAGTGGAGGTCCTAGTTATTCAGAGCTTCATTCTGCTCACAAGCACCCATCTTTAGGTCATGCTGTCTCATTTGGAAGTTCCTTTGAGGACTTCTTTCCTAATCAAAATAGCCCCATCAATTCTGATTTGGAAGAAGATGAAACAGAAGTCATCATGCAGCCTACCTATAGAATCAATAAGGATCATCCTATCTCTCAGATCATTGGTGATCCTGAAGCTCCCAGACATACAAGGTATACAGCAAAGGAGCACAGTTTCATTGCTAACATCACCATGAAGTTCAATCATGACAACATGCAATGTTGTCTGTTTACTGCATTTTTGTCACAAGAAGAGCCAAAGAAGATTTTTCAGGCTTTAAATGACCCAAGCTGGGTTGAAGCTATGCAAGAGGAGCTCTTACAATTTGACATACAAGAGGTTTGGATTCTGGTTGATTGTCCCAAATGGGCAAGGCCTATTGGGACTAAGTGGGTACTCAGGAACAAAAAGGATGAAAGGGGAATAGTTGTCAGGAACAAAGCAAGGTTGGTAGCACAAGGGTATACTCAGGAAGAAGGGATTGATTATGAAGAGGTGTTTGCTCCAGTAGCAAGGATTGAAGCTATCAGATTATTTCTTGCTTATGCCTCATTCATGGACTTCACTGTTTTCCAGATGGATCTGAAAAGTGCCTTCTTATATGGCACCATTGATGAAGAAGTCTATGTCATGCAACCACCAGGGTTTGAAGATCCAGAACATCCTGACAAAGTATACAAGGTGAAAAAGGCCATGTATGGCCTTCACCAAGCTCCCAGAGCCTGGTATGGTACTCTTTCCAAATATCTCCTAGACAATGGATTCAGCAGGGGGAAGATTGATCAGACCATGTTTACTAAGAAACAAAAGGGAGACCTTCTGCTAGTACAAGTCTATGTGGATGACATCATTTTTGGATCAACCAACTCCATGCTTAGCAAAGAGTTTGCCAAATTGATGCAGGATAAATTTCAAATGAGTGCTATGGGAGAACTAAACTTCTTTTTGGGGTTACAAGTTCAGCAGCGGAAAGATGGGATATTTATCTTACAAGACAAGTATGTAGCTGAGATTGTAAAGAAGTTTGGCATGTCTGATGGGAAGAAGGTGTCCACTCCCATGGACAAGGATCATCCATGGGGCAAGGATGGTCCTGGAAAGCCTATTGATGTCAGGAATTACAGGTCTATGATTGGGTCTCTTATGTATCTCACTGCTTCAAGACCTGACATCATGTTTGCAGTCTGCTTATGTGCAAGATACCAGGTGTCACCAACAGAGTGTCACTTATTTGCTGTGAAATGGATTTTTAGGTATCTAAAATGTCATCCTACCTTAGGACTCTGGTATCCAAATGAGTCACCATTTGAGCTGATAGCTTACTCAGATAGTGATTATGCTGGTGACAACAATGATAGGAAGTCTACAACAGGGGGATGCCAATTTTTGGGGAGCAGGCTTATATCTTGGCAATGTAAGAAGCAGACTATCATGGCAACATCCACAACTGAAGCTGAGTATGTAGCAGCTGCTGCATGCTGTGGTCAAGTTCTTTGGGTGCAAAATCAATTGCTTGATTATGGGTACAACTTTCTTAAAACCAAGATATTTATTGACAACAACAGCACTATTTGCATCATAAAGAACCCTGTTTTTCATAGCAAAACCAAACACATTGAAATTAGACATCACTTTATCAGAGATTGTTTTGAAAAAGGACTGATTGTCCCTGAGAAAATTGATACAGAACTTAATGTTTCTGATCTTTTAACAAAAGCTTTTGAGGTAGGGAGGTTTCAGTATCTGGTTGCAGGTATTGGAATGGTTACTCCTTAAAATCTGATGTCTATTTTTGTCATGTGTAATCAGGGTTACTTCACTGCTGTTGTTGTATAATTGTTAGTCAATTTTACCATTTCTTTCATTCCACTGTTTTTTAACACTGATTCCCCTGCTTGGGGTTCATTCCCCTGCCAAAAGGATTTTTCTCTTAAGCAGGGTGTGTTCTTTTTACAAAAGTGATTTTATTGTGGTTTTAGACTAACAATGCAGAGGTTCATATGGTGCATACTATTCTCCTTGGTGGATCAGGTATATACTCTATGTTTCAGGGGAGGTTAGGTCAAACATTTAGGATTCAGGGTATTCTTAGGATACTCATATATGATTCTAGATCATATCCATTGGTGAGTGGGGGTTCAGGGTAATGATGACTTCCTGCACAGCCTGTCTGAACTCTGAAACCTTGAGGCACTGTAGTGTGTGTTTACATTTCTTTATTCAAACAGCTTGCTGTTCAAATACAGATGTGTGGCACACATTGCCAAGACTAACTGACCATAGGTAAGGGACAAGGTTGGGATGGTGACTGGGGTATGCATGATTTCTTGGGATTACCTGGTGTAGGGGGACTTATGTATTAACTTTTTGTATTGGGACCATTGCTGAATAGAGGACTCTTGAGATTCTATGTATCTATCTTGTCTATACAAGTGTGTGCATTAGAGCAGAGCTAGTTAGCATTAGTCCTTCCATGACTAGTTTAATACCCCTAGGAAAGTTTCCCCTGCTTTTATCTTTTATTCCCCTGCTTTCACAACATTCCCCTGTTTGACCGTTGACCGACAATACCGTTACCCTGTTCATAGCCGTTGGGCCTGCTTGCCTACATTTTGGTTAGGGAATATTTTATTCTTTTTAAAAGATATTTAAGGCGCTTTCTTAGCTGATTGGTAATCTTTTCCTTCTATTTCAAATATATTAATTTTTTATCAAGATTTATCCTTGATATTTTTGCAATTTGAAAATTTTGGTCCAATCACAGCCCTTCAATTTGTCTATATAAACTTAATTCCCTTTACCAGCAGGTCCACAAATCTCCCTCGACCTAATCCCACTTACCTCCCATCTCTATAAACCTCTAAACTATTTTCCAAATTCATCATGACCCTTAAAATTGCTCCTAATCATAACCAAATTGCTTTGCTTCATGATGAACCAGCCGAGTTTGCTGAGGCTGTGGCCTTTCTAAAGTCTTCGTACTTCAAAGTGGCCCTTCTCATCAATCCTCGCATTTATACCTCACACATTCAACAGTTCTGGTCTAAAGCCATGACCAAAACAGTGAATGGAGAGGTCATAATTCAAAGCACAGTTGATGGTCATTCCAAGGTAATCACACTTGCCTCCATCAGGGAAAATCTCCTCCTTGATGATGAGGATGGAATAACCAACTTTTCTGAGGCTGAAATTTTTGAAGGTCTTGATAAATTGGGGTATAAACTTTCTGAAAATCAAAAATTAAAGTTTGCTAAAGGCCAGTTTGCCCCTCATTGGAAATTTTTGATTCATACTATTATGCAATGTTTGTCACCCAAAACCACTGCTTTTAATGAGGTTGGTAGTGAGATAGCTTCTGCCCTGATCTGCTTTGCAACAGGAAGGAAGTATTGTTTTTCTCAAATGATTTTTAAAGGCATGGTTAAAAATGTTTCAAGCACCTCAAAGTTTTGTATGTATCCAAGGATTATAGAAGTTTTGCTGAATATGAGTGATCATGGTCCCATTACACACAGAAACTATTTTTCAGCAACCAAACACACAACCAAACTTTTCACCACATTACTTGCACCATCACATTTGTTCTCTGGCAGAAACATTCCATTCACTTCAATTATGCTAGACCAAATCAGACGGGAAGAAGCCAAAAATCAAACAGCCACAAATCAACCTGCTGAATCCCCTGCCAAGAACCTACCACCTGCTGATCCACAACAAGAAAGGCGTTCAAAATCCAGGTTTGCCAGGTCTCCCTTGCCTGGTGAATCTTCACAAGCAGCAGAAAGGAGAGTCTCCAAGAGTTTGGAGCAACCTGGGGGTTTGGCTGCCACTACTGTCTCATCCTCAAGGGGTGAGCAGGATAGTGACACCATCAATAAGTCCTCTCCCACACTCCATGATATCCAACAAGGGGAGCAATTCCCTTCTAGGATTAAGAGCAGTATGAAACCTTTGACAAATCTGGAATTGACGAAAATGTGCATGAGTCTGAAAAGGCAGAATGCACAACTAGTACAAGATGTCAAAAAGCAAGGTCTAGTTATCTCTCACCTGGAAACCAGACTTGCTACTCTTGAGGGGAGGAGAAAGCCCAGACTGATTCTTTCCACAGATGAGGATGCTTCCAAAGGGGAGGAAATTCCAACCAAAGAAGGATCTACTGAGTATTATTCATATCCTGGTAGGGAGCATGGAAAGATAAAAAGTGCTAAGGAAGGAATGGAGAGAGAAAGTGCTGATAAAGGAAGTGACAAGGGGAGTGCAACCAAAGATATTGCTCAAACATTGCTCACCATGGGCAATCAAGAAGAAGCCCCTGCTTCAAAAGTTTCCCCTGCCATTGCTGATCCCACTGCTGTAAGTTTATCCCCTGCTAAGAACATTACTCAAACATTTGTTAGGAAGAACAGAAAGCAACCAGCTCAGAAGGGGATAACAATCAAAGAACCTGCATCTAAAGCAAAACCAGCACCAGCAGGGGATCCAAAAGACAAAGGAAAAGGAATCATGGTGCAACAGCCCAAGAGAAAATACAAGCATCTGACTCCTGAACAGCAGAAGGTCCAAGAAGCTCATGATGCACAAGTAGCTCTCAGGCTACAACAAGAGGAAATGGATATGCAGGATCAAAGGATGGAGAAGATGAGGCCCAAAGATATGCTAAAACAGGTTGAGATTATGCATAGGGAACTAGATGACAGGGTACCTCATGTTGGAGAGTTTCTTGATCAATGGGAGAAGGAGTTGAAAAATGCTCCTTTGGAAGACAGGTATGAGTTGACTTGCCTTGTTTACAAATATCAAACTGAATATCTGGAAAGAAGGGCAATGCAAATTCAGAGTGAGAAGTATAGAACGTCAGAGAAAGGGCAACTTGATCACTACAAAGTTCTGCTTAAAAGGCATAGAAAGTGGAAGGATGGTGACTTCAGAGATATGAGCTTTGAAGCCATAAAGAGAGCAGTCAGACCAGTTCTAAAGTTGTATGATGTGGAGGATTGGATGACCATCAACACTCCTGAGGAAGCTGAGTATCTTAGGAGACAAAGTGAAGTGCTACAGAAAGCTGGAGCAACAAAGAAAAGAAAAGTTGGAGAGACTACACAAGCAGGTGCATCATCCCAAGCAGGGGCATCGCACCAAGCAGGTGAAAGTTTCCCAGAAGTACTTGAGAAGTCTGTACTTAATGCACAAAGAGCAGCAAAGAGACTCAAGAGAATGGAGCAAGTGGGCATAATCACTAAAGAGTCACAAGGGCCATCAAATGATGAAATTGATAAACAGCTGATTTTGCAGGAAAATGATGAAATCTCACCTAGTGAACTTGGAAAGAAGTTTGCTATTATAGAGTATGCTGTTTATGAACACAAAGGGAGAACTTGGTGGAAGCTTACAAGGGCTGACAATACAGCACAGACATTTCTAAGCCTAGATGTCATGTTCCAAATTTTGGATAGTGAAGACTTAGAAGATCTGTGGAAAATATTGAAGAAAACGTTTGCTGCAAAACCTCCTACCATGGATGGTGTGGAGAAGGATTGGGTAATCTGGGAGTGCATGCATAGAATGTATGAACATGAATTATTTGATCCTCTATTTGATGCAGTGAATAAAGGAGATTTGGTGTATTGGAAGCTATTTACAAATTCTGGGGTTTATGAGGTAGTAATGGAAGGTGTGAGTGTTTATTTACTCAATCATAGGTATTATCCCTTCTCTCAGGAAACCTTGAAGAAGTTAGCACAGGCTAAGTTAATTGTTGATGCCAAAAAGCCTGTTGCTTATGATCTGGTAAGAATGGTTCATAGTCAGATTTGGCCAGAGAGTTTGTAAGCATCCTCATCAACTAGCATTTATTCAGAAACTTGTCTTTTAGGGGAAAGCACAAGTTTAGGGGAGGATTGTTGGGAATAAATCTATGCTTACTTGTTTCCCCTGCTAGTTGATTATTCATACCCCTGCTAGAGTAAGTTCCCCCTGCTAAATAACAAAGGCAGGGGGATCCGTTCCCCTGCTGGAGTCAAAGGCCCTGCTGTCAAGATAAACATGAAATAGATTTTTACGCGTTTCAGTTATTATTCCTTAATACTTTCCATAGTTTGTTAGTAGTGATCTTGTACGTGGGTCCTTGTATCTATAAAAGGACTCACTAGGTTAGCATGCAATGTGTGTCTTTCTCATTTCGTTTTTCATTATTATTACTTTAAGGTTTTGTAAACCCTAATACCACTTTGGGTATTCGTATATCTTTGATATATTAAAGTTCAACGTTTGAATCTCATTTGTTCTTGTGCTAAACATTACATTCCGCATCTTGTTTAGTTACTTTGCTTTGCAAAGTTTCTCTAGTGTTAGATTGAATTCTTTCTCTCTATCACAACCCTTAAACAAGCTATTAAGGTTTAAGATCTGACTTTGGGATCAACAGCTCGTGCTCGCCAGAAGAGCTATGCTGATAAGCGTCATAGAGATGTATCTTTCGACGTAGGTGATCACGTTTTCCTCACGGTATCACCTGTACGAGGATTTAAGCGTTTTGGAATCAGAGGGAAGCTCAGTCCTCGCTTCATCGGACCGTTCGACATCATAGAACGCGTTGGTGAAGTGTCATATCGTTTAGCGGTACCGCCTCAGCTATCACACATTCACAACGTGTTCTCAGATGATACAACTATCATCCCGTTCATGTTGTTCAGTATCTGCTTGATCAAATTCGAGAGGATCTTTCTTATGTCGAAGAACTCGAGAGAGTTCTTGAACGACAAGATCATGTCATGCGGAGGAAGACGATCCCATTCGTCAAAATCCTCTGGAGGGATCATCCTAAGCGGGAAGCCACTTGGGAGACGGAGGAGTCTATACGGACTTCTTACACTCATTTACAGTTCTGATTCATGTATGTTTTCTTTCAGTTTACGTTTTGTCTAATTCGAGGACAAATTATTTTAGAGGGAAAGAGTTGTAAAACCCGCATTAAAATATCATGAACAGTAAACATGAACAGTAAATACACGAAAATACGACAAAATTAAAACTTTTCATTTGTAATATATTACACGTGTCACAACATTAAATAACATGTATTTACGTATATTATAAATGTGACGTGTCACGACATATTAATTCACGATAATTAAAACACGAACGTACACCTATATTTAGTTAACATAGAAAAGCTACGAATTTTCTTGTGGGCTATAAGGGTGTCACAGCTATAGAGCAAGAGGAAGGAAAAATGGGCCTTTTGGCCCATGACCCAATATAATCCATGTTTAATAAAAACTCCAGGGATTTACATAATATAGTTTTCATTAAAATTCAAGAAACCCTAATTCTATTTTCTCTCTCTCTTGCCGTCGGCCTAACACAAGAACAAGGGGAATTCGAGTCGATTTGATCTTTGATTATCGTGTGTACGTGTTCGTGTTTGTTATTTTAAATCATCTACACATTCGGTAACATCACGAATCTTTTCTTTTTAATTTTTTCACTGAATTCATGATCTCATATTAATTAATCTTAAAAACAACCAAGTAAAACATGTTAAGATTAATTAAACCAAGATGACAAAGGGTTTTGGGTTGGTTTTGTTTCGGTCGACCCACCACCAAGAGCTCAAAGCTCTCAGTTTGCCTCGTTCGCACCACCACCGAGACTTAAAGTCTCGGCTTGGTTGGTTTTGGGTGATCGCATGACAAGGGACCCCGACTTGGAGTCGGGGTATGGTTTAGATTTGGTTTTGGTTTGATTTTGGGCTAACCGAGACCACTAGGGTCTCGTTGTGGCTCGGGTAACAAAAGCAGTGGGAACTCGGCTTAAGCCAGGGCCACGTTTGGCTTGACAGTGGCTAGCCGAGTGGCTCAACAGGGGGAACAGAAGGCCACCAGTGGCAAACGGTTAGGCGGTCTAGCCACTGGTAGGGATGCGTTTGGTTTTCAGCCGCCGGCTGACACCACTAGCCGCTGGCTATGTGGTGTCGGCTAGGCATTTTCGGGTTCGGATAGTTTTAAATACGGGTTCGGGCTCGGGAATTTTTAAAAGCAGTTTAATATTTTAATTAAATAATTGTCCAAGAATATTTAATTTAATTAAATACATGACTTAGCTTAAAATATTAAAATTAATATTTCATGACTAACCTAAGTATCTACTTAGCTTAATTTAATTAAATGCACATAACCTATAGTTTATTAAATCGACCATGTTAATTATTTAATAAGCTATAATACTTAATCCACGACTTGTATTTTTACTAATAAACTTTACTTTATATTTTAACCCAGCTTATTTCTAATTATGGAACTTACTATTTTTGGAAACTTTCTATTTTTGGAAACTTACTATTTTAGGAAAGTTACTTAGTATTACAATACCAGTATTATAATACCTTATTACATGAATAATAAACAATAGAATACAAGAATAACTACAGATTAACACTTAAAACAGTTAAAACATGACAGAACATGAATAATAAGCTAAGAACACACAGAACCAGTAAAACGCATGTATCTCAGACAACTTATACACGTCCCTATTATTATGTAGTATTATCCGTCAAGGCGGAGTAGGTTCTTCAACATTTCTGTTAGCTTCTACTGGACACAAGGTACGGATTTCCCGTCCTTCAATAAGGACAACCTCTTCCTTTATTAGGATTTCTCGTATGCAGCCAACTGTTTTCCCATTAGTTACAGATTTAAATGCTTATGTTTTATTAGTTACCTTAGCCATATACATGCATGCCAGTTTCACCTAGTTATGGAGGTACCATAACCATAACATTAGAGGCACCAGTGTTATGACTTTACCACGGCGGAATGATAGCTCGTGGCATCCCTTCAGTTTATTTGGCCATTGTTATATTATTGTTATCATGTGGGGCGTATGGGTGCATCCTAGTTACAGTTTCAGTCAGGATTTCATGGTGAATGTGGTGTGTGCCTTGCATCCTTCACAAGGAGTTGATCCCTCCTACCCAAACCTTATTAATTAGAGGCATCCCCTCTAATTGCATGACGAGGTCACCCCTCCAAGTATTCATGAACGTTGTTGACCTCATGACCTATATTGGCTTTTGGTATATGAAACTAATACAGATTTTCATAAGTAAACATAAGCTATGTTTTCAGAACTAAAACCAGTTAACATGTTATACGCCTAGGTTTATTCCAGGACTTATTCATTTCCGCTCCAAATTCATGTTTTATGTGCTTTATATGCTTTCATTCCTTTATGTCTTCATGTTATACTATATATCCGTGCACTGGGCGTTATGCTCAGCCGTTTTCCATTTCCATGTTCCCAAACGGTAGGTACCCAAGGTCGCAAGTAGGATCTCAAGAGTATGTGCATTCAGATGGAAGCTATCCAGCCTTCTATATCTTATGCATTTATCATACTTTATCCTACTTTATTTCATGTTGGACATTGTTTAGTCCTTTTCCTTTACAGTACTTATATTTGCTTGTGTTTGAGTTACTTGGACTATCGATGTTTGTTTATGGTATTTCCTTTATAGTCACGAATGTTTAGTCATTTACCTTGCATGCTTTGATGACACGCCATATTTACTGTGATATTTCGTTTTACCAAATGGGGTGTTACACTTACCATTCTTAGGTATTATTATGTCTTCAAAGTATAGTTTACAACTTGTTTATAATTCATAATGACTTATTCATATGTATTCTCCATTCATATTTTACCATTCTTGAGATTACAACTCATTTAAAAGGATTTTAAGGTTTCTAAGGGAATTTAGGGCATCATAGTTATATGTGAGATATTCTTATTCATAATGTACTTATTAAATTACTTTTAGATCTTAGACTTGATATATATACATTGTATTTCCAACATATAGGAATATATTGAAGTGGCAGTTCAGGTTGTGAGAAACAATTCATCTTACCAAGTAAGGCATAAAAAACAAAAATTTCCAGCCAAATTTCATACTCATATAATCATAGCACATAGCATAGATGTGAAATTTATGGATCGTCATAAAAACTTCGCTTACGAACACGCGTGGAAGATCCTCAGACACATCCAAAATGGGACGGGGCGGAAAGCGTTGATGTGGATGATCATACGAAAATATTCGGTCACGATGCTCGTCCTCGACCCGCCGAAAACGCTCGACCCGCCAAGAAAACAAAATCAAAAATAACTGAAAGCACCAACGGAAGTGGCTTGTGGTCTATGAAAGATGTGTTAAACGATGCCTTGCATCAAAAATGGGTCGCTGGTAAATCCGCATACGAGGTAAAAAAGGCAAAGGAATTGAAGATGATGGAGAAATTCGAGTTCTATTTTTTCACGGTTGATGTCGAGTTAATGCTCGAACCAAAGAGGTCGTTTGTCCGAAAGAAACAAGAAGAAATAATGGTAAAATATTCGAGCCAAAATTATTGTCGTCATTTTTAATTTTCATATTTTTTAGGTTTCGTTTCGTATTTTTAATTATGTATTGTATTTTTATTTATGAATTTGTAAATTTAATTTGAACGAAATGAATTTTAATTTGTGTAAAAATGGAAAAAATAAAATAAAAATAGTGGGTATGGTCAAAGTGGAGAGGAGAGATAAATATCATGAATGAGGGGGTATTTTTGTTAGTTGTTTTGGTGTGATGTGGCAGCAGTGGAGCCAAAGTGGAGAGTGGTTTCCTCTTCGCTACACCTTTTACTCTAAAGACGCATCTACATAACTTAGGTTTTTCTTTAAAGTTTAAAGTTTCTTTAAAATAAATGTGTTTAATACTTCCATTCACGGTAATAATTTTCTTGAATTTCTCCTCACTCGACCTCCTTTTCGAGTATTTGTTCCCGTGAGCAAATCACTGGCAGATGCACCTTCGTCTTATCTTACCGGTTAAAACACATGTTATGTTCTAATCATTTGAGTCTAAAATAAAAATCTGAGCAATTTTGAAAGACTACTTCTACTAGAATAGTTGTTATGCTTATGTTGTTTATTTTTATTATTTCTTGCTTTTGTATTCATATTTTCATATATGAATATCTTGTTAAATGTGCTTTCATATTTATTTTAATATGACTTTTATTTGTGTTATTACTCGTTTTGCTAATTCATTTTTCACGCATATTGTTGAGAGTTGATATTGGTTAGACCTTGAATTTTCTTGGGTGATTCCAAAAATTATATGCTTTTAACCCCTTTGACATTATATCTTCAAATTGTTGGATGTTTCTTTTTTATCTTTATTCCAACAATTGTGAATCGAGCTTGTCAAATTACTCTCTTTGGAAATACTTAGTAAATATTTACTTTATAATTTGAGATTTCTTTTCTTTCTCCCTCTCAAGTTATTTAGTGAGTAGTGATTATTTCACTTACATGAGTTTTTCTTTTCTTTTTACTAACCTTTGTATGTAGCTTGTCACTATAGCTCGATCACTTGGTGCCCCAAGCTAGGGGAGTAAGCACAAAGGGGGAGCTACTAGCAAAGTCGATTCTTCTCTTCTTTAAAGACTTGTGCTAACTTTTTGCTTCAAAAAAGGGGGAGACATGGTAGTTATAAACTCGTTAATAATTCGAAAACTTTTGTTTTTACATAAATGAGTTTATGGTTTGTCGTAATAAAAAAGGGAGAGACTGTTAATGCAACCGATGCCTAAAAAAATTATTTGTAATAATTAATCTTTCTTAGTTTTAATCACGACAAAGTGTAAAAATATTTATCGTCAAAAATAACCGTAAGACGAATTATTTAACAAATACTATAATTAAGGTAATAATTATTTAAGTCTGATAAAAACATATCTAATACATGTTTAGTGATCATTAAAAGTAATTAACCTTAAAACTCACATTTATACAAATGTAACAAAACATTTTAAATAAACTTTATTTTCAAGAAAATGTTTATTAAAATGGAAAATGGAATGGTCTATGAATATCCTCTTAAAGTATAATCTTCACCAAATGGCATTTCCCCAGTAGAAGACAAAAAGGAGCGGAGTCTAGAGCCTACGACTCAGTATAGGTGCCTGCGGCTCAATATTGACATTGAGCCGCCAATCCATTTAATGAGCCACGACTAGACTAGCCATTGGACTTGTCTCCTATAAATAGTGGATCATTTCTCCATTTTCCAATGAACCTTTTTGGACATATTTCTACTTCTTATCTTCTTTCCATAATTCTAATCATTAGTAAATGACCAATTAATGTATGAAGTATGTTTACTTATAATTATCCTCTTGATCCTCTTCTTTATATGTCTAAAGAGAAGATCACTCACACATTTGTGACGTGATAAAAGATGAAGCCTTGATGAAGATCATCCTTTCTTAGATCTAGTCATGTTCATCATATTGTTTCTATGAGTCTTGTGTAGATCCAAGGTATTTGTGTATATTTGGATCAGTCCCAAGGTATATGTGTATACTTGGATGTGTCTTGTGATGTAGTGTGTCTTGTGTGTAAGTTCTGACTAAACTACAAAGTGATGTAAATGTGAGTATAAGTGTTGTGAGTTCTCATTTAACTAGAAAGTGATGTGTACGAAGATTGGTTCTAGCTTTGGATTAGGACTCGACATCTAGCCTTGTGTCGGAAAAGAAGATGGGCGGTGAATATTGGTTCTAGCTTTAGATTAGGACTCGGCATCTATCCTTGTGTCGGAAAAGAAGATGTGCGACGAAGATTAGTTCTAGCTTAGGATTAGTACTCGACATTTAGCTTAATGTCGTAAACATTGTAAGCAACGTTGTAAGGTTTTCTCCGCCAAGAAGGGAGCTTGTGGATATAATGGAAATCTCGAGTATGGTGTACTATAGGAGTGGAGTAGGAACGAAGAGAGAGCTTCATTGTCGAACTACTATAAAACTTGGTGTCCTTCCTTAAGTTGTCTATTTCCTTACTTATCTTTACATTCATGCATTGCACTATCATAATCACTAGATATAGCAAATGTTTTAAAGCATTGGAAATTGGCTAGACTATTATGAAACAAGCTTTCAAGTAATAGTCATTTCTATGACGAACAAAATTTTAATTGGGACTTAATCAGGGAAACTGTTCGACCGCCCTTCTAGTTTCTACAAATGTGATACTTGAAAGTATCATTTGATACTTGAAAGTATCATATTTGATAATGCAATCTAACTTGTTTTTTTTCTTTTTAGTATCATGTGTTTATAACCTGAGCTATTTCATATTTTTCAAGTATCAAATTTGCTATTTCATATTTTTAAAGGATCATATGTGATACTTCATATTTGATTTTGCAATCATATGTGATACTTTCAAGTATCATATATGATACTTGAAAGTATCATGTATGATAACCTGATCTAGTTTATAATTTTTTTCTACTATCAATTTTAATGTTCCAGTCAAATACTATACAACTTAATCTGCTTGGTTTTAGCTAAGACCTTGGAGCTTTGTGGCTTATTTTATCATATATGATGTACCTCTTTGTTCATGTCTATCATTCCTTTCCGAATACCATCTGTTCATCGTCATATTTATTTGTAAATACTCATTTCATAATCTCTAATCACATAGTCATTATATTTCAATTAAAAACTGAGTAATTTAACAATAATTACATTCGATTCATATAAAAACACTATGTAATTCAAAATAACAACAGTAAAAAAGAGTAAATGTGTGATTTATACATGGTTGCCTTTTTAATCGTCGTTTTTCTTGGGGTTTTTTTTGCATAATCTTCGATTTTCACTTTAGTTTTCGTAGTTGATGTTGTTATTTGATCGTGATTTTGATTTTTGTTATATGATTTACAGATAGTTTTGATGAATTTGTTGTGTGTGTGAAAAATGACGGTTTAAGGAAAGAGAAGTATCCGATGTAGGGTTGAGCGGGGTGATATATAACCAAAATGCCCTTCTGCTCTTTTTTTTATTTTTAATCGTGACATTTGATCAAAGATAAATGAAAGGCTAAAATTTATTCCTTTCTATAGTATCTAATATAATCCTTATCTACATTTAGGACTTGTTTGTTTTCATAAAAAAACGTTTGACCGCCTTTGACATTTGACTAGTCAAACGCGGTCAGACACGAGGCTTGTTTGTTTTTCTAATGCGAGTCAGACGCGGTCAGAGGAATATCATATGTTGGAAATTCACTTTATATGACGACATTTAAGAATTCTCATAAGTTATCATAGTCACACACGCAAAGACTAGATTAGGAAACTATGTATACTTTAGGTGGTGTGTGACTATAAATACCCCTCCAAGGCTTCCAGGGAGGGGTTGTTGATTGTATTTTTCTCTTTTCATTTATCAAATTTTCTTTCTCTCTCTAGAAACTAGGGGTGGAAACGAGCCGATTTTGAGCTCATTTAAGTTTTACAAAGCTCGATATCGAGCTCGGCTTGTTTCGAGCCTTATTATTTAGGCTCGGGCTCGGCTCGTGGTATGGTAGACAAGCTCAGGCTCGGCTCGTTTATATGATTTGGCAAAGTAAAAATAAAACTTGGCTCGAGATCGGCTCGTAATATTTACAAATTAGGCTCGTTAATAAGCTTGTTATTAAGCTCGTTAAGAAGCTCGTATATAAAACATTAGGCTCGTTTAGGCTCGCGAGCCCAAACGAGCTTTCTACGTAAAGCTCGAGCTCAAGCTCGTTTAGTAAACGAGCTGCAACTTAGGCTCGATCTCGTTTAGGCTTGGCTCGTTCGAGCTTTTTTCCGATCCGATCTCGAGCTTTTCACGAGCAGCTCGTCTCGTTTCCACCCCTACTAGAAATACACACTTCCATCTCTCCCTCTCTCTCTCTAACCATGGCAACCACCTTCTTCCACCACCCTAGACCACTGGATCATATATTATAGCAAACCCACAATTGGTATCTCGAGCTATAATCCTTGGATAAACATGTTTTTGTTTATTATCTTGGTGGTCTAAAAAAAATTTTGGGTCTAAATCTGTTATTTTTTTCACGGTGTCTAGGTCTTTGTCCAAAGATTCATAAAAAAATTTTGTCATATTGTTCTTGTCATTGGTTCTTCATCTCTGGTTATCATTTTAAGTGGTCTCGAATTTGTCTCACTCATAACATTTTTTTCGGATCTGAAATAGCCTCAAAACAGCTTTATAAGTTGTTTTATGGTTATTAGTTTCTGGTGTTTTTTTACCAAGATGAAGATAAGATTGGATGTAATATTTCCGTTTTTAGTATCGTTTCGTCTCGGTATCTAATCGAATTGATTTAAAGTTTTAAGCTTGACTTAATTGTTTTTGGTGATAAAAGGTTGATTGATAACTATTTTTACTTGGCAAAAAGCAATCAAAAAGGTAAAAATTATATCTATACTACATATACGTACTATCTAAAAACACTTAGCAATTACCACATATAAGTGCACAAATTTAAAAGTGTAAAATACAAATTTATACTATGAATACACAATAGAAAATACAAAATTTTAAACCAAAAGTAATATTTGTAAAACTAAAAATTCAATTATATTTATCATAATGAAAACTTACGAATTGTGAAGTTGCAAATTGACGAAATGTATAAATAGCCCAAACAACTTCCTAAACGCCTAATAGCCTTACGAATCCAATAACTATGTTAAGCAAATATAAAGAGGTGGACTTATAATGCAGCTAAAAGACTAACGACTCCTAACTTTAACTAACCGTGGACTGTGACTGTAAATCAAGTGTACGAATTCAGGGACTAAAACTAGTCATCTAACAAAGTTAAACCATAAAGAAAAAGTATAGATTGTAGGTCGACTCCTAGAAGTTGCTCTTTATACTACCCTTTTTATATGATCTACTCACAGAACGCTGACTGGCAAAGTTATATAACAGATCCCACTATAATGCATTAATGATCCTATCGACTCAAATAGGAGAACAAAAATTCTGGCCAAAAGCTGTAAATCCTATTGCCAAACACTAGTAACGAGCTTTAAGCAGAATTTTAGAAAACTGAACAAGGAATACAAAAGAAAAAGACTCAAAGCAAATTTTAGTTACGAGTTTACTTAGCATTTAGAACACAAAGCAACTATATTTACACTATAATGATCAACTATCAGATTACACTATTTATGCAGGAAAACATAAAGTGTGCTCAACCAAAAGTGCCAAGGCCACCGTTGTGGGCGAAGCGGAGTGCTGAGCTCGCTTAAAACCAACCACACCTATACTATATGGTTTGCTGATCAGCTATCATATCATCAACAATCTTCAAAACCGGAACTCGAAAACATACAAAAAAACTGCAAAACAGAACTCTGAAACAATATCTTTTATCTCAAAATGAACAAATAAATTTGAAAGGAATCTCAAACACCAAGCTAAAGCTAACTGAACCAAGTTAGTACTCCGACAACTTATCACCATTAAGCTGAAAATTTAGCTTCCTGTAACAGCAGATTCAATCAGAATAAACTGAAACTTTAACTCTTTTCAGAATCTTGACTCCAAATGAAATCCTAATTATCACTGCTAAAAGAAATGATTCAAAAGTTAAAAAAAAGAAATCTTCTCATAAGCTAATAAGATGAACAGTAAAAGAGAAAATCTATGAAAACTTTGATTAATGGATTTCGGTTACTACTGTTAACAATCCTACAACAAACTTTTAACAGAAATCTTAGACTTCAATCATAAAGTTTGTAAACAAGATTCATTTAACTGCCTTCTATGAACAGTACAGATTCATTCAGTATCTAATTACTCTATCATGATATTCTTTGTAAAACTAATCAAGAAAAGACAAGAGAAAGAGATGAAGCTTTTTAAAGAATTCATTAATGGAAGAAAGTATACATTCTGTTATAACAGAAAATCATTCGGTTACAAGATTTTAAACAAGAAAAATGATCAAACTAACTAAGTGATTAACTGAAAATCATAAAGCTTTGAGAGAAAACCTAACTATCTATTCCTAATCTAACTAACTATGTGTAAAACCAATCCTAGCTAACCGATTGAACTGAGGAAATCATCTTGGTATTTATAGAGAGTTGAAGAAGATAATGGATGAGATATGACGTGTCTTGTCCAATCCCTTCGTGCCACGTGTAAATACGAGGTTGAGATCAATTAGGGTTCTTCACATCCCCATATTAGGGTTTTCTTCGTTCTTGGCTCTTGATCAAATTAACTATCATCTTCTTGTAGATGAGAAAAAGGTGATCACTTTTGCTTCTTTGATTTTTGCCTGAATCATTCTTGAACTCTCTTAAATTTATCTTGAACTGGTTTGGTGAAGAAAGGATGTAAACCGATTGTTTCTTTCTTTCTCTCTCTATTCATTTGGTGATGAAGATGAGACGTGTTTATAACTTGACTTTGACCAGATGGATAAACATTAATAAACTTTTCCATCTTTTTTGCTTTTAGTCCTTTTAGTATTATCTTTTATCAAGGGTGTTGAAAACTTTTAAGTAAATTCCCTTTTCATCCTTTTTTTTGTAAAAGTACAACTTAAGACCTTCATCTTTCTAATTTTGGCAAGTAAGGTCCTTGAAGGCTTGATTTGTCTTTTTCTTCATCTTTTGTCAGATAAAAATTCTTGAAAGCGCGTGTTTGCTTAAAAATGCATCTTGTTTACCTAAAAACACAAAAACACAAATACCCACGTAATTCTGATATTTTACAGTTAAATATAATGTATTTGTTGTGTTTTAAATGGTTTTTGGATCATAATTGATGAGTGTTTCACACTTATCAACTCCCCTCCACTTGACCATTGTCATGGCCTCATGCAATGCAGTATTTCAAAGCTCTAGAGTGCACTTTTCTCATAATTAGTCCACCTTGACCATTTTATGAGTTAATAAACTAAACTATGCTACATGATGAATGATTTTTGATTTTCAAGAATGCGATGCAAGATATAAACTCTATTTATATATTTTTGGATTTTTATTGAAATGGTTTTGATGGAAATAACTCATAAAGAAATCAAGGACTTTAATTAGGGCTCCGGTACCATGAACACTTATCATCCTCAAGTTTCACTTTCCCCATACCAAGCTTAAAAACAAGATCATCGTTATCCCTAAGTGAAAGTGCGTCAATTCATTCATATAGATTAATTGTGTTACCATTATACCCCCACTTATTATGCCTCTAAGACCGGTTATTATTTGAGCAAATTGCTTGAGAGCAAATTTGTCATTATTTAAAGCGTTAAATATCAGAAATGTAAAATCTCAAAATAAGGAAGCACGATTTTAATCATAAGTAACCATCTTATCCATTACTCGGAAAACGCCCACAATTGATATAAGTCCGACCCAAAATAATAAGTCATTCCCCTTATGTGTAAGATCCTTATGTCATGCATTAATAAGTAGCTACACACTCGCTAAGAAAAGAAAAATAAAACTCACGCAATAATTTATATCCGCCGCCTTTTTGGGACTTTGGTTCTTCAATCCTGCAACCCGTCAAGGTAATATTGGATCGGAGCAACTATTAAATCCCCGCAACCCTTGTGAGAGTAATATTGGAATTAAATAGCTACTATAATTGATACTTCACTGCGCCTCTTGGGAGTCTTGTATAATTACTTTTTTTTCTTTTTCTTTTTTTTCTCTTTTTTTTTCTAGCGACTCATTTTTTTCATAAGCCACTCTTATTTTTCTTTATTCCTCACAAAGAAAGTTGAAAAGAATAAAAGGAAAAACACCCGCTAAGTATTAAGCATGACATAAGTCTAGTACACATAAAACGTTCTAACTTAGAATCTTAAGACGTACTTATACCAACCACGAATGATTAGTCAAAAATGCATAAGAGACTAGAAACCAATTAAAACCGTTCTTAATTATTTATTAACATATATACATGCGTTGACAAGAAAGTAAAGGTTACGAAAGGGGATATAAAAGCCACAATGAATTAATATGAGGTTTATCTAGCCCTTTACACTTACTTCAAACTCTATCATCTCTTGTTCTCCACAGTTTAAAATCTTAAATAATGAGACTAGTGGATGCTTAGCCTAATAAACCAATGAAGGTCTACATGGTTAAGGATACTAGCTAGAGAATGCTTGGATAAGCAAACTCGGGTTGAGTCAAAGTATCCATGGCGGGCCTAATATGTCAAAGAAGTCTAAATTTGTTAAACCATGTCCTTTATTATATTTTTTCCTTTTATATATTTTTGATGAAAAATAAAAGAAGAAATATATACAATGCAAATATAAAATGATTAATGCAAAAAAAATATGAATGCATATTTTTGGTGGCCAAAGTAGATCAAAAATTTGAAAAATGTTTGAAAAATTAATTTCCAAATTATCATGAAGGCAATGATAATGGTCAAGGTAAGGTCACTTCGATAGAAGTCTCCCCTACACTTAAGATAAACATTGTCCTCAATGTTTAAGAGTATTGGAGTGTACAACTCCCCTACACTTATGACATTGATTACTTTGTTTATCTCGAGCTAAGGAAAAGACAACTAAAGTGAATTCATTTTAAGCACAATGTTTTGAATATCACAATAGCAAAAACTAATCAAAGTGAACCAGATACACAGGCCTCCTCCATAAGCTCCAAGAATGAAATGAGAGAGAGCAGCCCTTGAAACAAACACCAAAAGACGAAGAAAGGCCACCCCTCCACTTCAATTCTATTTATAACACCCTCTTATTAAACCTAACCTATTAAGATCTACTCTAAATTTTCTGACCTAGTTATTCTATGCTTGTGTTTTTTTAATCCTAAGTCGCTAGCTCGACTCGGCCCCGAATTAGGTTGTCCACCTTAGGGAAACCATCATGGAGAATAAATGATATCCACTTTGAAGCACATCTCACATGATACACTCAAACTTAGCACGTTTCCATTTACTATAAGATTTACCATATCTGCCTCGATAAATGGAACGGTCCAACGTGTCTCAAGTTTGTCCAACATACGAAATCTCTCATATAGTAAGCACACCAGGATCAAATACATAGTTTCCATCTCTACATGTGAACAACTCCAAAGTAGGTAGCATCACCAAAGTAAGCTCATAGAATAATCCCATATCAATTGAAATCACACTCTTAAGTGGAGTAGACGAAAACCAAAATTTCCCAAACATACGTATCCCAGGATCAAAAACCTTTCCCTTCATGGGAAAATAAGAAGATGAGCTCGTATCAACCATATAAGATTCCCCTTAGATATTAAAGCGTCATGAGACAATGAAGGTGTAGGAATCAAAACATTCATAACAATTATATCCATGTGGTGCTCCTCATCATCATCAAAAGGTGGGGAATCTTCCATAGAAGGCATAGAAAAAGGAGGATCAAGATTAATAGTGTCTTGTGAAGGAGGTGTAAGCTCTATGGTCTCAAAAAGCAAGTTCTCACTAAGACGAATCTCCTCTTCCTATTTAGAAGCACTATCATCAACCTCAATATCAATATTAGCAAGATATTCCTCTATGGTAGCATCAATCTTCATAAGAGAATCCATATCAAAGGTTTTAAGTTCTAAAGGTGCCTTAGGGGAAAAAAGATCAATCTCTAAGAGTATAGGATCTTCATCAAAAACCAACTTCAAGGGTGGAAGGGTGGGAATAGAAGGCTCAAAAGAAGGTGTATTAATGAGAGAATCACTCAAAGGGATGATATGATCATGAAAATCAATAGGTGCAACCTCAAAAACCGGTGAAGAAATATCAATGAAACGTTCTTCTTCTATGGACTCATCATTAGGAGGTGCATTCAATGCTTCAATCGAGGAGATAAGATTATAAACGTTTGATAAAATCTCACGAATATGAACATCTTCCACTTCTTCTATAGGAGCAACATCCTCATCAAAATTTGGAAGGTCATCTTGACATGAAAAGTCATCGGATGATATATCATAAGATGCCTCACTAGAATCACAATCATCATCCTCTAATTGTGGCAAGTCTTTCAAAAATTCTTCCTCAATCTCATTATCCCTTCCTTTAAACAATTCACCAAGATCGAAATCACCAAAATCACTAGTAGTAGCATGAATGTCAACATGTGATGAAATCTTAATGTAATCGTGAGGAGAAGAGGTATCAATACAAAGCTCATCACATGGTTTATTAGAAACACCCTCAAGCTCTCTTTGGATTAGGATAAGGTTCTCAACACTAGAGGCGGTTAATTCATCTGAATCGGTGCTTGTATTAGTGCTAAGAAGCTCATCCCCCATGGTTAAAGAGTCGTTGGGTTCCATGTGAGGTAAAGGTGATAAAGGGGTGTCATCATTAAGTGTCATACAAATCTAAGGTCCTTCATCATCGTCATAGAAGCATTGATAAAGTAGACGAGCACGAGTAGCAAAATATTCTTCATCTTCCTTTGTATCAATCTTAAAGAGTAAATCATCTAAATATTTCTTGAGGCGACGAGAAAATTTGTTCAACGAGTCACGAAACATATCACCAAGTTCCTTGTCATTAAATTGCCAAGACTTAATTTCCATTTCCTCATAAGACTTAATTTTTTCCTTTAACCACCGACACGTGTCTTTCATTTCCTCGAGGCTTATGTCTTTCTTACTATCAATATCCTTAGAAACGTCATCAATCGACTCGTTTATTTTCTCAAGTAAAGAATGAAACTCATTGCAAATATTAGGGGCATGGGAAGGAGGATCCCTTGGTCGACAATCATAACCATAATGGGGAGCGTTTCCACAAAACTCACATGAATAAGTCGAAGAATAGGGTAATTAGGTGGATGATAGGTTTGAAAAGAGCCTTGATTATAAAATTTCTCATGATTGTAACCTTGAAAATTCCCTTCATTTTGAAAACCCTCATAATGTGAAAATCCTTGATTTTGAAAAGTATCTTGATTATAGCATTGAAAATTTTCATCATTTTGAAAGCCTTCATTATTTGAAAATCCTTGATTATGAAAGGTTTCTTGATTATAGCCTTGAAAATTATCATCATTTTGAAAGCCTTCATTGTTTGAAAATCCTTGATTATTAAAAGTTTCTTGATTATAGCCTTGAAAATTATCATTATTTTGAAAACCCTCATGATTGGAAAATCCTTGGTTTTGAAAGGTTTCTTGATTATAGCCTTGAAAGTTATCATTATTTTGAAAACCTTCATTAGTTGAAAATCCTTGGTTTTGGTATGGCTCATTAAAGGTTTGATCATAAAATGACGGTGAAGGTCGAGATGAAAAACCAGAATATCCCATATAGTCATTACAAGTGTAGTCCATTGAAAGGTTAGGTTGAAAACTAGGGTTCTCGGTTCCATTATAAGCATATACCTCCCCATAATAGCCATTGTTTTGATCACATAAATAAGTATCGCGTGGTCCACCACAATTCAAACAAGGTGAATAATTAGCATTGGCGGATCGTTGTTGCAAAATCTCCAACATGGAACGAGTATCCATGTGTAGCAAGGTGGTCGAATGTATATACAAGTGAATGACGTTTAAAGCTTCCTCGAGGAAGGAAGTAATACATAAAAGGTGGTATGGTTACACGCGTGCGAGTACACGTGTAAGTAAACTCGAGGAGTGAGAGAGGAGCTCTCGGTCGACTTTTGAGAGAAAAGAGATTATCTCCCTCGAGGTGTAATAATTAATATCCACAAGAAAATATAATATATATAAATACTAATTCGGTGGCACACCACGTACTACTATCACCCTTGAAAGACCCACAAGGAATCAGAGAAACGAGGCAGCGTGTAGCACTTAAGAGCCTGCTTCTTTAGAATGTGAAATACACTCGCCTTATACCCCCACACAGTTGCCTCTTTCTCAAGATCAAGTAGATTGCAGTAATTATCTATTGTGCCTTAATTAAATTTGATTGATACACATAATTAGGACCGGAACGCCCCCAAATACAGTGTATTGCCTCGGCAATACTTATGGAAATAGATGTATTGGTTGTTCGTAGTACATATATGTATTTACGTATAATAATATATCAAAAATATTTTTGTATTTATTTGATTTTTAAGAAAATACTATATGTACGTAAAAACGATTGAAAACGATATATACAATAATATTTTTGGTGTAATCTTTTAGGAAAAATATTACTTTTGTATTTTTTAATTTTTTTAGTTCAATTCTTTAGGAAAAGAATTTATTTTTGTGGTTTTTAATTTTTTTATATTTTATCTTTTTTATTTTTTATGTTTTTGATTTATAATACGTAAATATAACGTTCACAAAGTGAAGGGATCCCAAAATTCAATACGTCTCACTCAAAACCGTTAATCTTCACGAAAAGAACCGGCAGCGGCGCCATTTAATATTTCGTGTTTTTAGTACGTTTCGTCTCAGTATCTAATCGAATTGATTTAACGTTTTAAGCTTAAATTAATTGTTTTTGGTGATAAAAGGTTGATTGGTAACTATTTTTACTTGGCAAAAAGCAATCAAAAAGGTAAAAATAATATCTATACTACATATACGTACTATCTAAAACACTTAGCAATTACCACATATAAGTGCACAAATTAAAAAGTGTAAAATACAAATTTATACTATGAATACACAACAGAGAATACAAAATTTTAAACTAAAAGTAATATTTGTAAAACTAAAAATTCAATTCTATTTATCATAATGAAAACTTACGAATTGTAAAGTTGCAAATTGACGAAATGTATAAACAGCCCAAACAACTTCCTAAAGGCCCAATAGCCTTACGAATCCAATAACTATGTTAAGCAAATATAACGAGGTGGACTTATAAAGAAACCATTAAAAAAAACCCTAATTCACTCACTATGTGCGATTTTTTAAAATCCATCTTTCTTGCTTGCTTGATCCGATCCTGTTAACCATCATTCATTGAATAACATCTGATTAATACATAAACCTTGTTGGGTTCCAATCTTGCTGCTATTAGGTGTGAGTGACTTAGGCTTACGATCTTTCGTTCCCTATGTTTGCGGTGAGCACTTGATTTGCCGAGGATTTGGGTCGTATCATTGTTTTATTTTATTAATCATTTATTATTTGATTCGACATGATTTTTAGGGTTTGATCTTCTGGCATTTTGGGGTTTTTTTAAGTCGTTTCATAATTAGGGTTTCTGTTTGTTTTGTGTTCATTGGGTCGGTTGGAGTTGTTTACTGGTGGATTGTGAGGGATGGAGTACGTAGATCCGGGTGATATTTCATTTGTGGCTCAACAATTTAATGTAAAGATGGATATGTTACGCGTTGATCCGCCTAGGAAGAATGGGGAAAATGGTAAACCACCTAGTCCGAATGTGGCGGGGTGGGAAGATCCAAATGTGCATTGGGTTAAGGAGATGGGACATGACTCTTTTGCGTTTGTTGTGGCAAATGATAAACTAAACCCTAAAATTCTTTTTAGGGCTTTGTTTACGGAGGAAAAAGTTGCGGATACAGATTGCGTACTACCTATGGAGAATGTAATGGCGGCACAAAATAGATTTAATAATTCTTTGTGGAAACCATTATTCATGGATGGAAACCATTATTCATGGACCGATTAAGCTTATTAGGATAATCAACGTTCATATGATAAACATAGCGGAATTAGAATATTGATTACGAACAATGTGTTTCTTTTCCAACGTTTACTTGTATTAAACTTCAAACGATTACAAGTAACAAACCCTAGACGTGTTTACAAGAACACACACGTCTAGAACACACGACACACGCTTTATGACTACATTGTGAATAATGGGATTGATAATTCACGTAGGGTGTATGTGTTTATATACTACACATACCCCTTTCTACAAGAAAACTATTTTAACTAGAAGTCCTTCCATCTTTTGCTAATAAGTCCTTCTTGTTGTATGAAAGGGCTCCATATTCTTGTAAATCTTGATATTTGCGTATAAGTCCTTCTTGTTTCATCATTCTTTTTTTGTCTCATCAAACTAATTCCCAACAATCTTCCCCTATTTGATGATGAGAAAATCAATCTTCAAATCTTGATCTTCCACGAATGAAACAAGCTTCCCCTTAAAGTAAGATTTCTTGTAAAACATATCACCACATAAAAATAAGTTGTATACCTTGATCTTTTTATCTTCTTCCCCTTTTTGTCTCATCCAATAGGGGTCTTCTAAAGATAAACAACTAATAAACGCTTCCCCTTGAGTGGTGCATGTAAATGAATCACGAACCATGTAGAATCTAATTGTAGATTACGAATGAAGAAAAACGAATATAACCTATTTGTTGAAGAAGTGGAATCTCCCAAGCTTGTACCTTATATCTTGCACTATCCATGTGACGTCGAACTTATATGAAAACATTAAAGTATAAGCAGACCTCGATCTCTTGTCAAAATCCTCATCCTTTGTGAGACACTGAGCACGATAATGTAACTCCTTCAAGTGATAGCAAGAGAAGATTGCTAGATATGACAAGTCTTCGTCACCAACAATGTAAGCACGAATAAGTTACCTTTAAAGTCAGTGCGTGGATTCACGACTTCAAGATATGATAAAATACAAACCTTCGGAAAAACAACTCCAACACCAAAGAAGCAATAATCAATCGTCTTCATCGAAACCTCCAATTTGCAATGAAAATCATCTAAATACAATATCATCTTCTTCTTTTATGCAACTACTGCCTCTGTCGGCGTTCTGCTTCTAATCCAAGTCGGTACGTAACCGCAAGGTTAGCCTTGTCACATAATCAAATCAAACTTTATTGTATCAAACACAATCTTCAAAAATGAGCAATAAAATTTTAAACAGACAGTTTTGTCCGAGATCCTTAGTCATCCAATATATCTTCTATATGTATTGTCCGATATCGGAAGATACTTGTCAGCGCTTAAAAACCATATATCGGACAACATGTTGTCATCGTCTAAATTACAACGCGTCAGCGTCTTCTTTATCAGCGTGTGTTTTATTCTTGTAAGCGGCTCGGCTCAACCACTGACACCATCTGTGTCTAAAAACATAACATCACTGTATAACCATGTATACCATGAACACCAACTTCGTGTCTTCCTTTATTCCTTATTCAACTAGCAACACACGTCGCTATCTCTTTTCTTTCTCTTTGCAACATGTCATGACTTTCTTCAATGAATAGCATCCAACAAAAGAACGTCCTTCTTTGTATCCTACATGTATAAAGTAACAACCGAATAGTAGTATGTAGGACGTAATCACACGACTATATAGAACAAGAAATAGAGATGATGAAGAACAAGATTAAAACTCAGAATGGAATATTAGATTAGATGAAGAAGAAGGAAGAAAGATACAAAGTAGGTGATTCTAGTGAGAGAAACTAAGGAGAGTTTCTCTCTCTAAAAACAATAAGGAAGGGAAATACTATGAGAGACACACACACAAATGAGGTTGATGTGTCTTTTATACTAAGGCTTACAAGGTTAGGAGGCCTTCCTCATTTGTGTGTTTGGGACTAATTCCCATTACATACATAACAATAACATAGAACTCTCGACACCGTTGAATAGCATTTTCCACGAGCTTCGCAACGGTTAATTATATGACCATAACTTTAAATACTTCTAACAATCTCCCCCTAAGGGGTCGTCATATAATATGTGACATCACTTCTTTGACCATCACTTTAAATACTTCTAACAATCTCCCCCTAAGTGGTGGTCATGTATTATGTGACTTCACTTTTTTGTTGTTGCAGACTTTGAAGCTCGTTGTCTTGAGAGTTCTTTCATCGATCCTTTCATGACTTGTGATCTTGGATCTTTGATCTTTGCCTTGACTTGATCTTGATGCTTTGCCAACTTGTGTTCTTGTGTCTTTCTACACATACTTATGCTTTGCGCTATCTTGAAAGCTTGTTAACAATCTCCTTTGATAATCAGAGTAGCGGAAGTCTTTGTCTTTAGATGTTCTTGAGCTTTCTTCATTTACATGAGCATGTGGTCTTGAATTACGACTCTTGAGGTTACGCCACCATTTGCATTCCTCCGGTTTCCCGTTATACAGTACGAATACTGTACCTGTGATTAGGTAAGTTCAAAGAACTTCCTTGACAGGGTTTCCGGCTGTGGTAGCCGTTCTCAATACTTGAATATATCGAAAGATACTTCATAGTAAGGAGTGAATCATGTAGTTCCATTCTGCTGATTAAGTCGTCAATTCAATTTCCTGGAACAAGTTTGAATCAATTAAGAATCAAACCATTGTTGCTTTCCAGTTGACACAAGTTAGATTCGTATGAAATCTCACAAGTCACCTACCGCAGTGCTGTTTGATGATGACACTAGAAGGATTTCCATTCGTCACTATAAATACTGAGGAGTATTACTCTGAATATTCTGACAAGATCATAAAGATATTGCGTCGAGACCTGGAACGAGTTTGAATCACAAAAGAATCAAACCACTGTTGCTTTCCAGTTAACATATGTTCAATTCAAGTGAATCTTACATATGACCTACCGCAGTGCTGTTTGATGTTAACACTGGAAGGATTTCCATTCATCACTATGAATACTAATGAGTATCACTCAGAATGTTCTGGCAATATCACAAGGATAGAGCGTAGGACTCTGTAAATTATCGCTTGTGTTCTAGTGATGAACAACAATTGATATATATGGAATAAGTGTCCTAATGAGATTTTTGATGAATCTCATTGGCTCTAGACTCTATAAGTGCACGTTTATTTGGTGATCGGAGGCTGGAGCAGGCTGCCACCTTTTCAATATCTACTATCTCGGAGTGAGAAAGTTGATAGAAATGAGTTGAACTCTGTGACAATAAAACAAACTTATTTTGAGAGAAGCTTAAGTAGGCTGGGAAGGTTTGTGCTTTGCATCACTGGGTCCATGATGCTTTTTCTTCAATACCAGAAATCATCAACGTGATTCTGATAGTAGATGTATTGACTCGGTTTCTGCCTAAGTTGTATGAAGGGCTATTTCTTTTCACCCTTTATCCTTACATTTCTTTTTCATTCTTCAACCCCTTCAATGCTTACCAATACGTCATAACTAGCACCTTGTTGTGATTATTCTAGTGCTAGCTTAAGTACTTGGTTGGTATTTTTCCCGTACGCTCAACTACTCCATCTTTCCTAAGGACTTCTAAGTTCTAATGGATTGTCCCTGGGAAGATCCCTCCGGTTCTGGTTGGATCATAGGACAAATACCTAACCACCTTTTGACACCAATATCGTCATGAATAATTGTGTTGAAGGTATAGATATCGTAACCGGAAAAAACTTTCTTAATCACCAAAAACGCTCCCCTACACATGTGCATCAAAAACGGAAAGGTTTTTACATATATTAGGAAGAGAAAGCACTTATATCAAAGATCTTATCCAAGATAACATATTTTAATCACTATTCTCCCCCTCAAAAATTGCTGACATTGAAATTTTTGTGAAACTAGTGATGAAACATGGAGAGAATAATGTTGCATGAAAGTTTGTACTCCCCCTCGAAAAGAAATTCTAATTAAAAATAGGGAAGTATATGAGCACACAGTTTTGAAATACTTTGAAAAATTGTGCTCAAAAACCTGAGAAAACTTAATTTCCCGTTGTTGAGGAAAAATGTACATAAATGAACATTTTTCTTGAGTTCATGAGCTTAAAACTTTGAATGTTTTAACATAAGCCCATGACCGAGAAAAATTAATTTCTCGTTGTTGAGGATAATTCATAGACTTTCCTTTCTTTGGGGACCGGGTTATAGTCTGACATATGACTATAAGCCATTATGTTGAGCTCAAAACTTTGAATGTTTTATGAAAAGCTCAACCCGTGATAGACTGCTCTACCCATTATTAGGATAAGGTATCTTTTAAGATACACTCTCCTTTATTTGAAGTTCGAGTTACAGTCTGACGTTTAACTGTAAGTCGTTTACATTAGCTTAAAACCTTGGAATGTTTTTAATGAGAGCTCATGACCGAGAAAATTGTATTTTCGCGTTGTTAAGGATAAGTTATCATCTGTGATCAACTTTCCTTTCTTTGAGGCACGAGTCACAATCTGAAGTAATTGCAAATCATCCGAAGAAAAAAATGACATGTTTTGAAAAACATTTGAACTTTCATTCGAGCTTTATGTACACACCCGTGTCGTTATTGAGCGACATTTCTAGGCACGTCCATATTATCAAAACTGAAAGACATGTCGAGAAGAATATTTTTTGGTATTTTTGAAAGATTTTTTCGTTTTTTTTATTTTGTTTTTATAGGTTTTATATTTTTGTATTTTGATTTTCAATTTTTCCGAAAATAATCCAAAATAGACATTTGTACAGCAGAAGAAGGTGATGTCGAATGTACAGAATTGAAACCCTTTGAAGAAATGGATTCAGAATCCGCTGAAGTACCTGCAATGACAGAAGAAGAATTTGCACAAATACTAGTGTTCGGAGTAACAAATGCATTTTCTACATTCAAAACACTCGCATTAGTGCTGGAGCAGGTGTCATCACTCTTCTCGATGGGAATCCACTTAAGACCAACTTCTTTGAAGATCCTACCCATTGGTTTCCACTGAAGACTAGATCTAGGAGTAGTGTTCTCTTGTACAGCGGAAGACTTCTTAGGAGAGAAACTAGTTCCTGTATTGATCCGCTTTGAAGATTTCTTGTCATTGCTTTTCTTTGTGATGGGTGTGAATCTCCTTGTTGTCTTATGGGATTCTGCATTCTTTCTCTGTGTGAAGGCACGAGAGTTTACCTCATAGAGGTATTGTAGAATGCAATGAGCATGGTTTCCATGGTGAATGCCCTTTTTGTACGTGGGGCATACATGAAGTTTGGGATTCTCAAAGTTCCTTGTGTACCTAGGTTTGGATGTCCATTCAGGCACCTTGTTCGATACACGACTACTCATTGGTGGTTGCCAATTCCTAGGTTGCTGGTAAGGGATCCTAGGTTTTGGTTGACTATCATTAGGAGTGTGTGGAACTCTAGCAGTTGGTTGGTTACTAGGTGGTGAATACACAAGGTTTACTTTCTAAATGTTCCCTTTTGGCATACCCTTCCCTAGATTGTTGGTTTGAATAACATCATTTGACCCTTTAGATTCCTTTGTGGGCGTAAGAATCACATGTTTGGGAGTACTCTTTGGAGTAGAGGAAGGTGCATTCACATGGTTGGGTTTAGCAAGAGTGTGTTTTCTAAATGGTGGAACATAGGGTGATATGGCTGGTTTTGGAACACTTGATTGTCCATCGGTATTAGGAGGTAACCTAGAAACGTTAGAAGGCGGTTTTCCTAAGATAGATGGCTTTGAGACTTTGTACGCATTGGGTTGTCTAACAACAGATTTTACAACCTTAGGTTCCACAGTTTTTCCACCCATCTTTCCAACAAGTTTCTTCAACTCAGCAATCGCAATGTCTTTGTCTTGCAACTGAGCTTTCAAATCAGAAATATCCTTACTCTTTTCATTGAATTCACGAAATGATTCAGAGAGTTTTACTTGTAAATTAATGTCATCAGGAACTTTTCCAACTTTGTTTTGCAAAGCAAGTTCAAGAGAATGACAATGTTTCTGAAGAAAATCATATCGGTGTTGAAGAATCGTGAACTCTTTTTTATTAACATTTGTTGAAGGCTCACTATCACGACATTAGCCTCCTAACTGAGCTTGCAACTGTTCGATTGCTTGATGAATTTCACTGTAAGCTTTATCATACGAAAGTTTGTCATCCTTACATTCATCACATTTTTTGACATATTTATTCCAAAGATCGGTGAATTCATTGTCCTTTTTGATGACATAAGACTCCATTTTCTCTTTCGTACGATCAAGCTCATTTTGGAGGGTTTCATTGTCTGACACAGAGATGTTTACCGCAACGGGGTTACTATCAACACAATCACCACTGTCACTTGCTTTCGGGAGACATGCAAGGTCGCTTTCCAAAACTTTAATTCTATCAAGACATTCATCAGCCTCCTTCGCCAAAGATTTAAAGTCTTCAGCAAATTTGGCTAGTTCTTTTAGAAAAGCGTTCTCAAGATTGCCTATCCTAGCATCAACTTGATTAATGATCGGATTAATATCATTGTGAAGAATTTTCTGAACTTCAATCTGAATGGGTGAAGTAAAGTTTCCTCCAGTAATTTTTGAATTAACAACACGTCTGAGAATGAGAAAGTTATCTTTTAGCTCATTAAGAAATCGTTGTGCAACACTCGGTTTAGGAGGATCATCCGACAATTTCTCACTAGGTATCAAAAGCATTTCAGTACTCGTTTTAGACCGAACAAAAATAGTTGGAGGATTAACTTTCGGATAATAAACGGGTGTCACTTCTTTATCAAGCTTTTTCATTCTTAAACGAGTCTCTACTGAAAGTTCAGTAGTTTCCTCAGAATCATGCACACTAGGAGGATCATGCTCCTCAGACAAGAGCACACTACCATTATATAGAGTTTGATTTGTGGCTTGAACTTGCTTAAGATATTCGGGATTGGGAGGAAGAGGACAACCTAAAGCCATTTTGTAACGTGTGTAATTTATCTCATTCACTTTAGGTGCGAGCATATTTATCGTTTGCATAGTTTGGCCACGTTTTACCAAAAGGTTGTCTAATTCCCTAATCCTATCCTGCACTTTGCAAAAATCCTCAAGAAGCCCATCTTCTCGAATTTTGAAATCATGTTTCAGCTTTTTTCGTTCTTCTTTTAAATCCAAAATAATAGATTTTTCAATTGAAAGCTGTTTATTAAGAGAGGTGATTTCATCATTCAATTCGCTTATCTTTTTAGCACTACTTAAATGTAAGGCATTTAATTTCTTTGTGGTGCATTTTTCTTGATAAACCGATGTAGCATGAGCTTGTTCAAGTTCCTTGATTTTAGCATGATGAATCTCAAAACTTTTCTCCCATTCCTTATATCCCGCAAGCTCAGTGGTCAATTTGGCATTCGTTTCTCTAAACTTATTATTAACCACATTCGCATGAGTAACATCCTTGGCAAGCTTATCAAATAATGATTTATAATACGCATGCGTCTCGTCAGGAAGGGTTGTAGGTTGCGCTACTTGATCTCCACTAAGGTCCACACTGGGCGCATTATAAATAATATTGCTATTATGCGTTTGAACCCCGTGTGTCTCAGTGGAAGGCTCAAGTGACTCAGTATACTCTTCCTCCTGATTAGACATATTATATAACTCATTATCATTGAGACGTGGGTGTACCTCAGAGGAACCGTCTGAATCATAAACGGGAGCTCTGTCAGCCTGAATTACCGATGTTGATGCTTGCTGCAAATTAGCCATCAAGATGGAGTTAGTAGTCACCTCTTCTTCCTCATCATATGTTGCTGCAGATGCCATGAGATCAAACTCTTCAGGTAGAAGTGGAATTCCTGCTTCTTCCTTTTGTGCTATAAGAAGCTGAGACTATAGATGGGCAGCATTCCTCTTCTTTCTTGCATGGCTATCACGATGCTCAATACCCGCAGCATCACTATCTTGTTGATAAGTCATAGTAGAAGTCGTGTGAAAAACAAGATCTCAATTCGTAGAAAGCGTGAGTTGGAGTGTCAACAAAATCAAACTTTGCCTAAATTTTCCAGCCCGACAAAAAATTCCTCAGTCCGACAAAACGGTAAGCCGAAAAAATTTTGAAACACTAAATTTTGAAATCGAGTTAGAAATAGCTAATAACTAGTAGGGAAAAAGTTTGAAAAAATAAGATTTTTAATAAAAAAATAAAACCTAAAAAATTTGAAATTTGGCCTAAAAATTTGAATTTTGGTCCGGAAATTTGAATTTTTGGTCGAAAGATTTTTCGCATTGCCAAAATTTGAAATTGAAGCTTAAATGACGTAAAAATGGTCTAGGAAAAAATAAATTTTACTTGGGTTTTCCGGGACTAGTCTAGATAGTGGCTAAGTCTAAAAAATACTCTAACAAAATTTAGATGTCCATCGCAATGTCACCCATCGCACTCTGTTATCGTATCCTGTGATCGTACACAAGTGATCGTACTCAAGTGATCGTACTCTGTTATCGTATCCCTGTGATCGTACTCAAGTGATCGTACTCAAGTGATCGCAGCCAAGTGATCGCACTCTGTTATCGAATCCTGTGATCGTACTCAAGTGATCGTACTCAAGTGATCGCACTCTGTTATCGTATCTTGTGATCGTACTCAAGTGATCGTACTCAAGTGATCGCACTCTATTATCGTATCCCTGTGATCGTACTCAAGTGATCGTACTCACTTGATCTTAGCCAGTGATCGTACTCAAGTGATCGTACTCACTTGATCTTAGCCAGTGATCGTACTCAAGTGATCGTAGTCACTTGATCTTAGCCAGTGATCGTACTCAAGTGATCGTAGCCAGTGATCGTGATTTTGGATCGCAAGTAGAAACCCCCAGGGTTTATGCGATCGCAACAATCAGATCGTACTATGGAATCAAAGTTACCACTTTTCTCGGATAGGACAGGAACACAACAAGTTCGAGATTCGAAACCAAAAATGAATCCCCACCCATAAAGTTTTGAGTTTTTAACCAAAGCAATGTACTCAAATCGCTACTACAACAACTTAGGAGATATATGGATCACGAAGCACAAGAAAAACAAGGACAACACCCAAGAGCTATCCACGAATCCCTTGGTGAATGATACCACTTGTAGGACGTAATCACACGACTATATAGAACAAGAAATAGAGATGATGAAGAACAAGATTAAAACTCAGAATGGAATATTAGATTAGATGAAGAAGAAGGAAGAAAGATACAAAGTAGGTGATTCTAGTGAGAGAAACTAAGGAGAGTTTCTCTCTCTAAAACTAAGAAGGAAGGGAAATACTATGAGAGACACACACACAAATGAGGTTGATGTGCCTTTTATACTAAGGCTTACAAGGTTAGGAGGCCTTCCTCATTTGTGTGTTCGGGACTAATTCCCGTTACATACATAACAATAACATAGAACTCTCGACACCGTTGAATAGCATTTTCCACGAGCTTCACAATGGTATATTATATGACCATCACTTTAAATACTTCTAACATAGTACCTTTCTTCTTGAACACCCACATAAATATTATCAATAGATACCACATGGGACCACAAGACATCTTTTTCTCTTTTGATTGTGTGAACACAAACTGCCTATTATTTTGCTTCTTCGTGTGAACCCACTTCTTTTCCACCAATAAGAATTGAATGGACCATATAGTAAACTGTTTTGGGAATACAAACGAATAGTAATATATTCGTTTGAACGTGTTGCCCATGTTCTCTTTATTTGATGTTGTATACGTCCACATCTAGGGCTTCCAAACGAAAACCCTTTATATCTTGTCAAAATACATGTCGATCTCATTCTGCATACCAGCGCATGTTTCTTGTGATAGTAATAATAAAATCAGAAATCTTTATTGTTAGAAATACGTTTTTACGTATTTATGAAGGATCGGTCGCTCCAACGATAATTATGTAATGGGCTCGTGATCTATTTAATTATTGTATAGTCCATATAGCCCACATGTAGGGTGGGCTATATATATCCCCTCCTAGCATGTTAGGAGGGGTTGTTGATTATCATTTACACTTAATCATTTCCACCTTTACTTTCTCTCTCTAAATTCTCTCCCTTCTCTCCTTTCTCTCTCTAATCCCTCATCTCCTTCCTTCATCTCTTTATGTTTATCATCTACATCAACCATCTAAATCCACCAAATCCATCACATAAAATAGGCCTTTAATCGCGTAGACCTTCAATTGGTATCAAGAGCCATGGTTAGTTTGGTTTATTCTTGTTTTATTTCTTTTTGATTTTGGTGGGTTTTGATTTAATCATGCTTAAATCATAAAAAGTTTGTATTTTTTATAAAAAGTTTGTGTTTTTATATGTTAAATCATATCAAATCTTCAAATTTACTTACTTTTTAGATAAAAAATCACAAATTTTTATATAAAAATCAAAAATTTCTTTATCAAATCTTAAAAAGTTTGTGTTTTTATAAAAAGTTGGTGTTTTTTATAAAAGTTTGTGTTTTTCTTTTTTTTAATTTTGTATTTTTTTTGATTAAATCCTTCTATTTTGATTGCCTTTTTGTTTGAATTTCTTAAATTGAACTTTTAATTTTATCCTTTTTTTATTTTTTAATCAATTTTACTACTTTAATTTTTTTTTATTATTGATTTTAGTTTATCAATTTTCGTTTTTATCCAGTTTTTCATATAGTTTTCTATAATCTTTTATTTTTTTTATAATCAGTTTTTTTTGTTATATAATCATTTTAAACTTTTTTTATTTTATATACCAGTTTTTATATATAATTTTTTTATTATTATATCTGGGTTTCAAGTTTTGTCCTGGTATCATCTGTCCAATCCTACTGTCCAAACTTTGTCCCAACAAATCTGTCCTTCTAAAAGTTCCGAATCAAACTCCAAGTTCCGGGTGAACAAAACATCCGGACGAAAAAAGTTCCGGATGAACAAAAAATGTTCCGGGTGAACGAAACTTCCGGGTGAAGTAAAAGTTCCGGGTGAAGACATAAAGTTCCGGATGAAGAAAAAAAACTTCCGAATCAATTTTTTTTGAAAAAACTTCCGACTCAATTTTTGAAAAACTTCCGAATCAATTTTTGAAAAAGTTCCGATTCGGAACTCTTCCGAACGAAGCATCTTATTCAAACTCAACGGGCAAATCATCGTCTTTTAAATAGACTCATTCCCTCAAAACAGACCAAACACCTAAGACTCGAATCAAACAAAAAGACTCGATCACTCACACCAAACAGTACACTCTCGACACTCATCTCTCGACAACAACTGACGTTACATGATGAGACTGCTTTTATACATGGTCTCATCGTCCAAAACGGCCTTTAATTGCATAAAATATCATAAAATAGACCAAATATATGCTCGTGTTTGTTACTTGTGTATTTTTAGGTACGGATATTGAGGAATTGGCAAAAGAACACAAGAATCAATCAAAAACGAACACGGGAAACGAAGTCGCACAATGAACCGGGCCCAAGTTTGGAATTTTGCAAAAAGACCCTTGAAGAATTGAAGATTGGCAAAAATGGCCCCTCATCTTTGAAGAACTTGTCACATTTGACCCTCCAAATATCAAATGTACAAGTATAATCCTTAAATGTTTGAAGATATTACAAGTTCAGCCCTTGGGAATCAAGAATATACATTAAATACCCCTTGGAAAAGTTTTTGGAAGACTTTGTGCCACTTTTGACAAGTTGTCAAAAGTTGACAAGGCACAAAATGGGCGCTGATAACTTTGTTTACAAAGTGAAAGAAAATGGAGACCTTGGGGACCAAATCTGCCATTTACCCAATCAAACCCAACCAACCACAACGTGACACCTCAGCCCTACCCACCCATTTACCCACAACCCGACCCTACCCAGTCCATTACCCATTACCCAACCCAGTTTTATTTAATAAAACGTGGTCAAAGAAGTCAACCCCACTTACCCCATTTAATTTCCCTCCCAAACACTTTATTTAAAAATCCTTTTACCCAAAATAGATTAAACCCCATTCTAATCCCACTTAAACCCTAATTATCACCAGGTCCAATTGAGTTCAAACCAAAGGGTTTTTTGTTCAAACCTTCCAGATAACAAATTTAACACACCCTCATCACATCCCACACCCAAACCGTGACCCTGGACAACCCCATGTGAAGGTGGACCCCTCCCCTGCTCACGTCTCACTCACCCAAACCCAATGCCCGACCAAACCAACCATCCAGATACTCCCCATGGTCCCCAAGATCAAATAGACGTCCAAGATTCATTCAAATGTCACCAACACCAGCTGGACCATCACATGGCACGAATTTGACTAAATTTCAGTCAAGGACTCAAGGGCCTTTTAGGCATTTCAGAACTAGGGTTTTAAGCATTCTAGTATGTTCTACTTATTGTATAAATAGGGGATGAGCCTGTTCATACCCCTCTTGTTCCAGAATTTTAGCTAATCACTTGTAATTCCTTTTTTAAGAAATAAAGTTTGGTATTTTTGATATAAAGAGTAATTCCTTTTATGTTTTTAAAAAGTTTGTGTGTTGTGTTTATGCTAAGTTCTGAGTTCCAATTTAAAAAGTGTGAAAGATTTGTTTGAGGTTTAAGTATCAAAAAGGTTTTGAAAAAGTGTTTGAACTTTCAAAAATCCAATCTCTTGGAAAGTGAAAGTGGACTGAGGGATTGTAAATTTTTGAAGTTAGGGTGTTTTAAAACGTGTGTTTCAAGATTTGGAAGTTTTTGGAAAAGTTTTTAAGAAAGAAAAAGTTAAAACAGAATATATCATATGCTTTGTTCTTGTTTTGTTCTTTTTGAATTTGCAGGTTGATTGTTTGTTGATTTAGTTCAGCACCAACCCCAGTTGGTAAGGAGGTGACAAAGCTGTCACAAAGAACCCTGGATGTAGGGTTCTTAGGTAAAAAATTCTTTTCCTTTTTAAAATTTCAGAAAAATTGATGATTTGGTGATTTTGCATGCTAAGTGCTTAAATTGTTGTTAAGATTGTTGGATTATGCTCAATTTGTGATAATATGCATGTTAGATGCTATTTGGATTAGATTGTTTAAGTTTTAAACTGTTTTGATTTGATAAAGTTGCTTAAAAAGACTTTAAAGGGGTGTTTGGATATGCTTTTTATTTGAGAATTTTGAAGGATTGGTGAAATTGAAAGGTGTTAGATAGGATTGTTAGGGTTGCATTAAGTTTCTAATAGATAGTTTATCATTTTGTGCAAGTTTGTAGCCTATTTGTGAGTTTTAAAAGGATAAGAAGTTGAAAATCTGCATAAGTCATTTTCTGATTATTTTTTCCTTGATTTTGGTGCATGAACTTGAAATTCTGTTTAGTATTAGTGCTTAATAGGATTGTGGTTCATTTGTATGCTAGTTTATGTAAGTGTGTGCAAGATTGGTGGGTTTGAAAGTTGTTTGTGTGCAATCTGTTAAGCAAAACAACCACCAGACCTCATTTTCTTTATCAGCAACTTTATATTGCTCTTGTGTGCATTGTTTATGTGAATTGTTGTTTGTGCTTGTTTGTTATCTGTTTATCTTGACTCCTTGTGCTCCAAAGAGCACAAGGGTGCCTTGTTTGTCCACAACACCACTCAAACAAAGCCAAGTCCTCTTGGTCCAATTTGCATAAGCTAAAAAAAGAGCTCATACTTGTTCATCAGAAACTCTTCAAGAACTGGGCACAATTTGAAGTTAAAATCGGCTTAATCTTAGTTAAAAAGGAAGTTTGATTGTGTTTTTAAGCTTGCAAAGGTCACTGATTAGCTGTATAAAGAAAAAATAAAAAAAAGAAAAATTTGGTAAAAAGGTTGCCCGCAGCAGGACTCGAACCCCAGACCTCTCGCTGGAGGAGTAGGGGAACTACCACTGATCTAGACACCTTTTTACGTTTAGCTTCCATTTCATTACTCTTTTAACCTCTTTTTGGTTTGTTAGCTTATAAATAAGCCGTAGCTTATTTGATTTTTTCCAGCTTATCTATTAAGCTTTTTGGGCTTAGCTCATTTTTCCTAGGACATTTATAGATATTAGGATTTTTCTGTTTAAAAATATTATTTTTTCTTTTATTTAATTAATTTCTAGGATTATTTTTAATTTTAAATTTAGAAAGTCTATAAAAAATATTAAACAGTAATTAAAAAATACAAAAAAATAGTTTTTAGGTTTTTATTTGTATTTTTGAGGTTTACATATAAAAAAGTTTTCAAAAACTTTAATTTTTAATTTTATTTGATTTTAGGTTTTTTATTAAACTTTGAAAATTAATCTAAAATTAACTAAAAGGTTTTAGGAGCTTTAATTTACATTTTCTTTCTAGTTAGAATATTTAGGATTTTTGAGAATTTTTTAGAATTTATTTGAAAACTTTTTATTTTTAAGATTATTTTATTATTATTTTATTCATTAAAATAAAAAGTTTTATTTTTATTTCTTTTTCATTTTTTCTAGATTCTAGACATTAAAATAGGACCTTTGTCACTTTCCATTTAATTTTTAGGCTTTTCAATTACTTTTTAGAATTAATTTAAGATTTAATAGATTTTAATAGTTTTTAGGAGTTTAAAAATAGTTTAATTTGGTTTTAAAATTTTTAAAAATAGTTTTTAGTTTAATTAGGTCATTTTTGAGGTTTACAAACTATTAAATCTTGTTTAGGGCTTTTTAATATTTAAAAGTGATTTTTAGGGCTTTAATTAGCATTAAAAAGTCATTATTAAATTAATTAAAAGGTTTTGGCAAGTTTTGATTTTTTGTAAACTCTTAGAATATTATTTGGGATTTTTTAGTAATTTTTAGGAATTTTTAGATTAAAATTTTAAATTTTGTGCTTTTTACGTTTCTACGTCGTAACTTTCTAGTAGTGTTTTTGCCTTATTTTTCTATTTTTTTCGTCTTCGTCATTTTCTCTTTTCTTCTCATTAATAATCAAAAACATAATCAATCATTCATTACACAACACACGTGCCTCCTCGAGAGAACGAACTCACTTTTAGGGTCATTTACACACGGTTTTCCTAAATCGTCGTGCTTACCCTATTTTAGTTGCTTGTTTTTCCTAAAGCAAGTATCTGATTTTACACTTATCAAAAATGGCGCCGCTGCCGGGGAGGCGTGTTGTGTTTTGATTGAACATTGTTGTTTTCTATACTATCCATAATAGTAATTGTATTAATAGCACTCTATTAATACGTATTATCGTTTTTCGGTTTTTGTGTGAATACTATTAGTATATTGTATACGTAGAACAATAAATACACAAGTACTCCAAATACGTGAGCAATCACAACCTTGATTCGGGATTTCATCACTCGATCATTGTATTCGAATCTCAAACTAAAGAAAAAGGCAAAAATAGATAAATACTTTCGTGAAGCTTAATCTTGATAATACAAACTATAAGGTGGGTATAAGGCGGTTGTATTTCACAACCTAAAGGAAAAAGGCTCTTAAGTGCTTCGCGCCGCCTCGTTTCCTCCGCTTGCTTGTGCGTATTTGATTTTGAGAGTGAATCGAGGGTTTTGCCGCCCAAAGTATTATTACATATCATATATATTTTCTTGGTTTCCATTTGATTAAACCCTCTTGAACGATTTGGTGTTCCACCATCGTTCTAAAGTCATCGAAGGCGTTCACTCCACGTGATCGTTTTCATTCCTTGAGGCCTTTTTAATCAAGAGATTTGATTAGTGAGGAGATTTGTGGACTCATTGTCTACTTAATACATTCACCAATTTCCAAAAAAGTTAATACAATCAAAAACCACAAAAAAATTGAAAAAACACAAAATACCAAAAAGAATCTTCTTTGCTCGCCTTCTCGTTGTACGTGACGTTTATGCAAACTCGCTCTAAAGCTAGACGTGCTCGTAAACGAAGAAACAAATCACTCACTCAATCTAGTGAGGAGTCTCCAAGTGAGGAACCTATTGTAAAACAAGAAGCTATCATGGCTAATCGTACTATGATGGAGTTGCTTCAAGCACCCACCGAGGGTTTTGGAGAGGCCATTGTGATTCCCGCCATCCTTGCGGAGAACTTTGAGATCAAGACGGGTTTAATGTCTATGCTTCAAGCAAACAAGTTTCGCGGTCACGAAAAAGACAACCCACATTATCACATTAGGCAATTTAATCGTCTCACCGCGACAAGCAAGTTTAAGGATGTACCACACGATGCCATTAAGATGATGTTGTTTCCTTACTCGTTAGATGGACCCGCCAAGATTTGGCTTGAGAAAGAACCGCCGAATTCGATTTTGACATGGGCCGATCTCGTATCTAAATTTGTGAATCAATTTTTTCCACCATCTAAGACAACACATTTGAAAAACGAGATTTCACGTTTTACACAAAGACCAAATGAAAGTTTTTCAATGGCGTGGGAAAGGTTTAAAGAAATGCTACATGAATGTCCACACCATGATTTTTCCGAATTGCATCAAATTGACACTTTTTATAATGGGCTTAATGAACATGAACGAGATTATTTAAATGCCGCCGCGGGTGGTAATTTTTTGTGCAAAACGACCAACGAGGCTTTGAAAATCATAGAAAATAGGTCTAAGGTCTATAGCCCTCGTAACACACCGAGTGTTGCCAATTTGGGCTCGTCATCGTCTCGTAGCATTAATGCCTTACATGATGAAGCTAATGAGGAAAATCGGTTTTTTGATAGATTTGCTAATCTAATGTCCCATTGGAAAGCTCAAGAAGCTTCAAACACCGCTTCGGTTAAAGCGGTTGCTAAGAGTTGTATTTCATGTGGTGGAGCTCATGATTTTTCCGAGTGCATTACCGCGGATGGTAACACTTCGAATGCTTATGTAGCCACGGGAACTTATAACCAAATCGGTCAAGGTTCCCGCCAAAATCAAGCTCTACAAAATCAAAATGCTAATAACTATCGAAACAACAATCAAGGTGGAAATTACCAAGGAAATCAAAGGAATTATAACAAGGGTAATTACCAAAGTGGAAATGGGCAAATTTCAAACCAAAACCAAAACCGTGATTTTCAAACTCCTACTCAAGGTTTTCAAAATGCTCACACTAAAAATTTGCAAGGAGAATTTTTAGATTATGCTAAGGCTAATGATGCTAAGTTTGATAACATGCAACGTGAGATGATTAGCTTAAGGTCCGAGTTGAAAAACGAGCTTAAAACCGAACTTGCTAATGAACTTAAAACTCATGCTAATAAAATGGAAGGAAATGTCACACGACTCCAACAAAATCAACAAAAAATGGAGCAAGGACAACATGAGATTAAGCAAGAGTTGTTAAAAGCGGATGCTAGGCAATCTAAGTTTGAAGACCGAATGGCCAAAATGTTTGAAGCTATCATGTGTAAGCCCTCTTCTTCGGGTGGTCTTCCTAGTGATACCATCGTGAACCCGAAAGGAGAATTGAAGGTTATTGCCACTCGTAGTGGTAAAACTTTCAAAGAACCCATTTCTCGTCCAAGTACTTCTATGGAGAAGGAAAAAGAGAAAGAACCCGAGGTTGTGGTTGAAAAGGAGCACATTACAAGCCCACGAAGTACCGCTCAAACCACACCTACGGTTGAACCAATACCCATTATGGAACCCGAGATTCCAAGGCCGATGCCTATGCCCAATTTGCCCCAACCCACACCACCTTTACCCTACCCATCAAGACGAAACAAGGAAAAGGCACAAGAACGAAATAATTATCAATTTGAACTCTTTATGAAAATGTTTCGTGACTTGCATTTCAATATAAGTTTTGCCGACGCCTTAGTCATGATGCCTCGATTTGCCGCGAACTTCAAAAGTATGTTGAATAACAAAGAGAAATTGCAAAAATCGTCTAGTTGTTCTTCGGTTTTTCTAAGCCGCATACCTCAAAAAGTCAGTGATCCTGGAAAGTTTTTAATCCCATGTGCTATCCAAGACATGGAAGAATGCTACGCCTTGGCCGATCTTGGTGCTAGTATTAATTTGATGCCTCTTGAGATTTTTAAGTCACTCAATCTTCCAAATCTCACTCCTTCAAGAATGTCAATCGAAATGGCCGATCATTCTACGATTCTAGCTTGTGGAGTTGCCGAGGACGTCTTTGTGAAAGTTGGGAAATTCTACTATCCTGTAGACTTTATTGTTGTTGATATTCCCATAGATCCTAAAGTTCCGCTAATTTTAGGTCGATCTTTTTTGGATACCTCGAGAGCACTTATCGATGTGCATGCAAGAAAAATCACTCTTCGTTTCAATGAGGAAGAACTCGTCATTAATGCAACCCAAAACTCCACGCTTTCTCATGTTTATTCGATCACATCTTTGTACAATGTCAATCCCATCAAAAACATTTGTCAAAAGATTTCCAATAGAGTTTTAGGAGTTGATAAAAATGAAGTTCCGTCCCCTCCGCCGATGGAGGTTAAGAGTGTTAAGCCTATGATTCCAATCTCGAGTGATTCTTCGGATGATGAATACGTTGATCCCGATGGGGAGGTTTTCTTTGTTGACAAAAGATTTGAAAACTTGCCACCACCTAAACCAAAACGTTTTCAAAATGTGAGAATTTTTAGTGTGACTAACATTGTTTTAGATACACCAAATATTTTTGACATAATTAAATCGGGTTTTCACAAGGAGAGTGTTAAAGATGAAAAAGGAAAAGATTTTGAATTTAATTTAAAAGATTTTTCTACAATTCTAACTCCGTCATCACCGCGTGTCTTGAGTACTACAAGCTCGTCTTCCCCTTTTGACGATGCTTTGTGTGGACTTAGTGTGGGGGAAGCCCCTTATGTTCCCTCCCCTTTCTCCACCGAGGACGAGATATTTGATCCTGGAATTGCTTATATAGGGAAATCTCGGTCTTCCACCGATGCAATAAATGGAAAATCTTTTCATTTGATTGGTGCGAGTCTACCTCGAGTAGCTCAATGTTTTGACTTACCCATTGTCCCACCCTTCTATTTCTTCTCTCCTATTTTCTTCTATCCCTTTGGGATTTGTGTTGGAGTTGTGTTGTCTCGTCTTTCATCCGAAAACGAGGACGCTATCTTTGACCCCGGTATACGTTTATCGGATTTTTAAAGTACTCCACGTACTTTTGGGCCTTGTTTATCATGTAAGCCCCACCAAAAATTGACCATACCATGATTATCCCTAAATGATCACATTTATGGGGATTCGAGTCGAGCTTTTGACTCGGTTATCAAAAACAAGGTGCCTCGTGGGGGAGACCCATGCTTATCCATGTACATATTATTGCTTTCTAATTAGTGTAATGTGAGGGGATTTGTGCCCTTCCAACCTTTGTTCCGTGGTTGTTTGTGCATTGTGTCTTTTAGATTATCATCTTCACGATTGGAGCCTCTCGTGTTCATGGGAGCACTCGATCGTTTGCTTTGGAGGCCTTTCCCAATATCCATATGATATATCCTTTTATGTTCTAACCTTAGGTTTATAGCACACCTCATAAACGGCTATTAATTTAATGGTTACACCCTTTCCATGCTAGATTAGGCATTCGACTACGTCTCTAGTATGGGGGTGTTTGCACCCCTAGACTCGAAACATTGAGGACAATGTTTAACTTTAGTATGGGGGGGGTGAATAGATACTTGCCTTGCCAAACCTTCACGCTTTCCAAAGTTTATCGTTTTGTTTATCGTTTTCTTGCAAAATAAGGCTAAAAATGGCCAAATTTTAAAATTTTTTTCTCATATTTTATAAGTGTTTGAAGACACGAATGTAGATTTTCCGATGGCGAGAATAAGAGTAATTTTTGACTCGGCCGTGCATGTTGAGCACTTAGCTTTGATTCCTTAACTACACATTAGGCTAAGTCTCTTAAATGAGGACGAGAAATGATAGAGTTAATTATAAGTTACTATGCTAAACGTAGAGTACTCGTATTCTTTCAAAAACTCATGTGTTCTCGTTGTTTGCTTATTCTCCCTTCGCTTGTAAATATTTTTTGCTTAATAAATATTGACTTAGCGGTTTAGTTGGGATTGTTGGGTTTCTAGTCTTTTCTAGTAGCTTCCGTGTAATTAAATTGGGAAGACATTAAGGTATCGCCAGCGTCACGGTTTTGAAGTATTGGCACCCTAATAATCGAAAGCTTCACCCAATAATAAGATTTCAAGTGCTCACCTAAATCAAGCAAACAATTTGAAGCCCCACAAGGCCGAAAAATCTATGCAAAATTGAAAGTGAATCAAGCCTTAATCTTCGAAGCTTTAAAGATCCAAAATTCGCTTTAGCGTGAGGATATACGTCTTTGGCTAATAAAACCACCGATGAGGCGGATAATAAAAGGCAAGGCAAGACCGAAGTCATAATAAAAGCTTCATGGCGAAGTTGAATAAAAGATGGAGGTAAACCAAAGATAATAAGGCCCTTCCGTTAGGGGGCGTATAAAAGTCTTGGTAATAAGTCTCATGTTCAAAACCGTTATAAAACCGTGTTTATCGATTCTTCTTGTCAACTTAATTTTTTAACATCGTTGTCTATTAGGAGGGGTTATTGATTTGATGGTCTTAGTTACACCGTTAGGACTCTATTTTTAGACCTAAATCTCTATTATCGCATAAGTCAATGATGTATCCTCGTGATCATTAAGACATAATAAAATATAAGAGATACAACTTAGGAATAATGGGAGAATAAGTGCGTGATTAGGGCATATGAGTAGTGTTAGCATTACTAACTTATAATGACAATGATCTCGTTGCACGCTTGGCATGGAATTAAGGTGAAAATCGAGGACGACGAAATTATTTCTAACGAAGCATTCACGTGTTCTTGTTCTATGAACCTAAACGTCCCATTTTGCGATGAAAATCATACATTATGTCTATAACACAAGTAGTAGCAATAGTGTAATATAGCTAGTTATCATTTGAATAAAAGTGAATAAAATTGAATTTTGGAAATGCTTTGATACTTTATTCTAGCATTGCATGAGGGCACGGCAATGGTTTAGTATGGGGGAGTGATGAGACTGCTTTTATACATGGTCTCATCGTCCAAAACGGCCTTTAATTGCATAAAATATCATAAAATAGACCAAATATATGCTCGTGTTTGTTACTTGTGTATTTTTAGGTACGGATATTGAGGAATTGGCAAAAGAACACAAGAATCAATCAAAAACGAACACGGGAAACGAAGTCGCACAATGAACCAGGCCCAAGTTTGGAATTTTGCAAAAAGACCCTTGAAGAATTGAAGATTGGCAAAAATGGCCCCTCATCTTTGAAGAACTTGTCACATTTGACCCTCCAAATATCAAATGTACAAGTATAATCCTTAAATGTTTGAAGATATTACAAGTTCAGCCCTTGGGAATCAAGAATATACATTAAATACCCCTTGGAAAAGTTTTTGGAAGACTTTGTGCCACTTTTGACAAGTTGTCAAAAGTTGACAAGGCACAAAATGGGCGCTGATAACTTTGTTTACAAAGTGAAAGAAAATGGAGACCTTGGGGACCAAATCTGCCATTTACCCAATCAAACCCAACCAACCACAACGTGACACCTCAGCCCTACCCACCCATTTACCCACAACCCGACCCTACCCAGTCCATTACCCATTACCCAACCCAGTTTTATTTAATAAAACGTGGTCAAAGAAGTCAACCCCACTTACCCCATTTAATTTCCCTCCCAAACACTTTATTTAAAAATCCTTTTACCCAAAATAGATTAAACCCCATTCTAATCCCACTTAAACCCTAATTATCACCAGGTCCAATTGAGTTCAAACCAAAGGGTTTTTTGTTCAAACCTTCCAGATAACAAATTTAACACACCCTCATCACATCCCACACCCAAACCGTGACCCTGGACAACCCCATGTGAAGGTGGACCCCTCCCCTGCTCACGTCTCACTCACCCAAACCCAATGCCCGACCAAACCAACCATCCAGATACTCCCCTTGGTCCCCAAGATCAAATAGACATCCAAGATTCATTCAAATGTCACCAACACCAGCTGGATCATCACATGGCACGAATTTGACTAAATTTCAGTCAAGGATTCAAGGGCCTTTTAGGCATTTCAGAACTAGGGTTTTAAGCATTCTAGTATGTTCTACTTATTGTATAAATAGGGGATGAGCCTGTTCATACCCCTCTTGTTCCAGAATTTTAGCTAATCACTTGTAATTCCTTTTTTAAGAAATAAAGTTTGGTATTTTTGATATAAAGAGTAATTCCTTTTATGTTTTTAAAAAGTTTGTGTGTTGTGTTTATGCTAAGTTCTGAGTTCCAATTTAAAAAGTGTGAAAGATTTGTTTGAGGTTTAAGTATCAAAAAGGTTTTGAAAAAGTGTTTGAACTTTCAAAAATCCAATCTCTTGGAAAGTGAAAGTGGACTGAGGGATTGTAAATTTTTGAAGTTAGGGTGTTTTAAAACGTGTGTTTCAAGATTTGGAAGTTTTTGGAAAAGTTTTTAAGAAAGAAAAAGTTAAAACAGAATATATCATATGCTTTGTTCTTGTTTTGTTCTTTTTGAATTTGCAGGTTGATTGTTTGTTGATTTAGTTCAGCACCAACCCCAGTTGGTAAGGAGGTGACAAAGCTGTCACAAAGAACCCTGGATGTAGGGTTCTTAGGTAAAAAATTCTTTTCCTTTTTAAAATTTCAGAAAAATTGATGATTTGGTGATTTTGCATGCTAAGTGCTTAAATTGTTGTTAAGATTGTTGGATTATGCTCAATTTGTGATAATATGCATGTTAGATGCTATTTGGATTAGATTGTTTAAGTTTTAAACTGTTTTGATTTGGTAAAGTTGCTTAAAAAGACTTTAAAGGGGTGTTTGGATATGCTTTTTATTTGAGAATTTTGAAGGATTGGTGAAATTGAAAGGTGTTAGATAGGATTGTTAGGGTTGCATTAAGTTTCTAATAGATAGTTTATCATTTTGTGCAAGTTTGTAGCCTATTTGTGAGTTTTAAAAGGATAAGAAGTTGAAAATCTGCATAAGTCATTTTCTGATTATTTTTTCCTTGATTTTGGTGCATGAACTTGAAATTCTGTTTAGTATTAGTGCTTAATAGGATTGTGGTTCATTTGTATGCTAGTTTATGTAAGTGTGTGCAAGATTGGTGGGTTTGAAAGTTGTTTGTGTGCAATCTGTTAAGCAAAACAACCACCAGACCTCATTTTCTTTATCAGCAACTTTATATTGCTCTTGTGTGCATTGTTTATGTGAATTGTTGTTTGTGCTTGTTTGTTATCTGTTTATCTTGACTCCTTGTGCTCCAAAGAGCACAAGGGTGCCTTGTTTGTCCACAACACCACTCAAACAAAGCCAAGTCCTCTTGGTCCAATTTGCATAAGCTAAAAAAAGAGCTCATACTTGTTCATCAGAAACTCTTCAAGAACTGGGCACAATTTGAAGTTAAAATCGGCTTAATCTTAGTTAAAAAGGAAGTTTGATTGTGTTTTTAAGCTTGCAAAGGTCACTGATTAGCTGTATAAAGAAAAAATAAAAAAAAGAAAAATTTGGTAAAAAGGTTGCCCGCAGCAGGACTCGAACCCCAGACCTCTCGCTGGAGGAGTAGGGGAACTACCACTGATCTAGACACCTTTTTACGTTTAGCTTCCATTTCATTACTCTTTTAACCTCTTTTTGGTTTGTTAGCTTATAAATAAGCCGTAGCTTATTTGATTTTTTCCAGCTTATCTATTAAGCTTTTTGGGCTTAGCTCATTTTTCCTAGGACATTTATAGATATTAGGATTTTTCTGTTTAAAAATATTATTTTTCCTTTTATTTAATTAATTTCTAGGATTATTTTTAATTTTAAATTTAGAAAGTCTATAAAAAATATTAAACAGTAATTAAAAAATACAAAAAAATAGTTTTTAGGTTTTTATTTGTATTTTTGAGGTTTACATATAAAAAAGTTTTCAAAAACTTTAATTTTTAATTTTATTTGATTTTAGGTTTTTTATTAAACTTTGAAAATTAATCTAAAATTAACTAAAAGGTTTTAGGAGCTTTAATTTACATTTTCTTTCTAGTTAGAATATTTAGGATTTTTGAGAATTTTTTAGAATTTATTTGAAAACTTTTTATTTTTAAGATTATTTTATTATTATTTTATTCATTAAAATAAAAAGTTTTATTTTTATTTCTTTTTCATTTTTCCTAGATTCTAGACATTAAAATAGGACCTTTGTCACTTTCCATTTAATTTTTAGGCTTTTCAGTTACTTTTTAGAATTAATTTAAGATTTAATAGATTTTAATAGTTTTTAGGAGTTTAAAAATAGTTTAATTTGGTTTTAAAATTTTTAAAAATAGTTTTTAGTTTAATTAGGTCATTTTTGAGGTTTACAAACTATTAAATCTTGTTTAGGGCTTTTTAATATTTAAAAGTGATTTTTAGGGCTTTAATTAGCATTAAAAAGTCATTATTAAATTAATTAAAAGGTTTTGGCAAGTTTTGATTTTTTGTAAACTCTTAGAATATTATTTGGGATTTTTTAGTAATTTTTAGGAATTTTTAGATTAAAATTTTAAATTTTGTGCTTTTTACGTTTCTACGTCGTAACTTTCTAGTAGTGTTTTTGCCTTATTTTTCTATTTTTTTCGTCTTCGTCATTTTCTCTTTTCTTCTCATTAATAATCAAAAACATAATCAATCATTCATTACACAACACACGTGCCTCCTCGAGAGAACGAACTCACTTTTAGGGTCATTTACACACGGTTTTCCTAAATCGTCGTGCTTACCCTATTTTAGTTGCTTGTTTTTCCTAAAGCAAGTATCTGATTTTACACTTATCATTACACCCTCTCGTTACACCCCTCGACTAAAAACAGACCCAAACTCAAACATACCCAACCAACCTCGACACCCTCGACTAATCGACTGAAACAGCTCAAGACTCGACACACCCTTAACTCTCATTCGACTCGAACTCTGCTTGGACAACACATCACACTTGGCTCACCTCACCCGATCCATCCTCACAATACTCTCGACACTGACCCTCCTCAAACAACCACTCAACAACAAAACTCTCGATTCTTCTTTCCCTCACCCAACTCACTGACTCTCATCTCTCATCTCTCGAACACCCTTTTTCTGAGACTCGACTACAAAACCTTTCGACTCAAACCCTAGCCCCGACTCAAACAAAATAACCCCACAACCTCTCACTCGACTCCCCCTCGAACCCATCACTCACAAACTCCCAACCTCACCCTCGACTGACAAACGAACCCCTCACTCACAAACTCTCAACCTCACCTCTTCTCTCTCTCGACTCGTGACGCTCCCTCGAATCTCAACCACTCACCCTCGTCTGATCCAAACCCCACAAACACTCACCACTCTCGACTGACATTTAAACCCAAAACTCACACCCTCAGCACCCATCTCACACAGACCCCTCACTCTCAACTCAAAACTCTTTAACAAAACACTCTTTCAGACTCGATACACACCAGAAAGACGCTACAGAAGAGAGGGACAACAAAATCAAAACAAAAAGTTTATAAAAACCTACCCGAGATCAAACGCATGATCTTGAAGATCGTTTCTTTTTCGACGAATCATCAAATGGGTTCATCTAATATGACATATATCCCCTAGAATTGGCAGTGGTTTCAATTAAGTATTTCATGATGGTTTTGATCATATGGGGTTATGATTCGGTATATGTAGTGAGGAGAGAGTGATAGATTAGGATTGTGGATTTGTGTTGCTGTGAAATTAAAGAGAGAGAGAGATAGCAGTAACAGGGGCGGAGTAAACAACGCAGATGACTTTTTGGTTGTGGGAGTAGTTATAATATTGAGAGAGTTTAGAGAAAGATTATTTATTTTAGGCGGATTATACGAGGAAGTGGAGTGGGCGGTGGACTTTATTTGATTGGGCCACGTGTCTTTGTTAGACGGAGTAAACAAGGGAACTGGACTTGGGAAACCGTTTAAAGAAAACGTTTTTTTTTTAACTTTATTTTTAACGTTTATTTTAAAGAAAACTTATAAACATTTAAAGGAACTTTATTTTTAACGTTTAAAGAAAACGTTTTTAACTTAAATCAGATTTTTTTTAACATCTTACAAATATCCGATTTTTCGCATAAAAAAAAATATATCAGATTTCCTTTTTTAATTTTAGTATTCTTAAACAAATCAGTTTTTCTATTTTTATTTTTTATATTTTAGAAAGTTTTTTAAGTTGCGTTATTTTTTTATTATTTTGTACCTTTTTTATTTTGAAAATTTTATTTTTTTTGGATATTAACTTTTATTTTTACATATTTTTTATTTAAATTGTTTTTAGTTTTATTTTGATTAAATAAAAGTATTGTGACAAAAGTGACGTAACAACGTGATAACGTGACTATGTTTATTTTGCCAACGACTTTCTGATCGGGTATTTGTAAGTGAAATCGGATTTTTCATCGATAAGTAATCCTTCCTTTATTTTTCATTAAATTTCCATGGATTCGTTCAATTCGACACTTAAAGAGGGAGACTTGCATCGAATGCAAGACAAAGCTAGAGAAAGTGGTGTAAATTCATTTCAAATGCTTCAGTGTCATCTAGTCACTCTTTCACGGATTCAAGGAGGGAGCGAATTTGTGACAATCTTTGGTCAAGATCGTCATATATTCATGGAATCAATGTTCACCATCTTGACCCAACTCGCAGAGCAACTCAACACTGAAACTTTTAATCACTCTGCATCGGCACTTGCTTATAAGGCTCTTGTGACACAACTCACGCCTTTCCTCCAATTCAATATCATCAAGTCTGAAAGTTCGATGCTTTGCCAATCATTTCTTCGAGATACACATACCGAGCTTCGAGTTTTTCGTGATACAATATTGAAACTCATGTCATCGGTCTCGTCTTCGATTTATGAAAGATCTCGACTTCAGCAAGGGTATGATAATGGAGTGCAAGACTCTTCGATGCAAGAGGAAATTGGTCATACGATTGACAACTTGGAACCTAACGATGGCAAGAGCACGGAATCAGGAGGACAACATGATACCAGTGGCACGTCAGGGAATGTTCACGAGATCTCTCTTGATGACACCTTACCCATTTATGACCCAGAGCCTGCAAACATGGTACAATATAATGTTGTTTATGATGTATATGCTGATGACATGCCGCATATTGAGCATTCTGAACCTAATTATGACAAACATGGGATGGAAAAGAGTGATAGCAATACCACTTCTGATTCATCCGATGTGAGTCATAATGGGGGAGAAAGTGTTCAAAATGCTATAGTACATCATGAAAAATTCTTTACAACTGCCTCGTTAACTGATTCTGATTCCAAGATTAAAGAGCTCGAAACGATCGTAGCTCGGCAATCAAAAGATCTTGAGGATGCCAAACTTGAATTTTCTAAGAAAACGGACAAATTTGAAACATACTTTGAAAAACTTGAAAAGTCAAACGTTGTTCTTGAAAGAAAATTGGATCAAACTGTTCTAGATTCTAAAGCTGAAAAGGATAATCTTTTGAAACAAATTCAACTGCTTGAATCTAAGTTGGCATCCCAAGATAACTTGCTCAAAGAAAATGAGACTTTAAAGGCCCAAGTACAGGAAAAGGTTTTTGCTATAGCTGCGTTGAAAAACGAGTTAAGGAAAAGTAAAGGACCTAGTGTGGACACTAAGCTTGAAAAACCATCAATCTTGGGGAAACCGCCTACAAATCAGTTCGTCAGACAACCAATTGTCAGACAACCTACTGCATTTAGATCCGAGCGACCACAATCCTCGAGACCGCGGTTTGCCTCCCAAGTTGATTTGGGACATATTTCTAGAACAGTCACTCCACCAACTAGGCCTAATGTGACTAAATCAGTTTTAGCAAGACCTAATCACATGATTGCTTCTAGTTTCTCTAAGAATAGCTCAATGAACACGTCAAGAACTAGTTCAACTGATGTGCGCCAGGATTTTGGTCAAAGGGAAGCTAAGCAAAAGACACATGTAAGAGATAGCAATGTCCAACCTAGTCAGATGCCTTCTAGATTACCCAACACTGCTAACCGTAGCATGACGTCTCCTAGGAGCATCGATCAATCATCTAGGAATTACTCGGACATTAAATATGCTACTTGTAAAACATGTAGAAAATGTGTCTTTACGGCAAATCATGACTCCTGTATCAAGAAATTACTTAATGAGGTGAACTCCCGTGCTAGACTTAAATCCCAGTGGGTCGCTAAAATCAAACCCGTTGGTAAAATGTGGCGCCCCACTGGTAGATCTTTCACTCTTGTAGGAAACGAGTGCCCTTTAACTAGGATAGTCTCCGATTCTACTAAGACTACTAGGGAGGAAATTGCAAAGGATGATACATCACTTAAGCCTGAACTTAAGATTTTCTATAAAAGGAAACGTTTGCCAACTAAGACAAGTGAATCATCCCCTCAGGCCACCTCTGACACAAGAAATGAAAACCGTGAACCCCCACGTGCTTCTAAAATAGATATCTCTAACCCATGCAAAAGTATACAAACTCCTAATGAGAATGCAGGTACCAAAGTTGATGTTCCAAAAGAACGAAGCGGTCCAATCCTTGTATACCGTTCAACTAAGGACACTCTTAGAGTTTGGTTGCTGAAGAAGCAGATATCAGAGAAACAAATGTCTCAGGGGATTCATGGTTAAGCTGCAAACAAGGACTTATAGTCACATCACAGACTATAACTCGCTCTTCAAAGAAAGGAAAGTTTATCGCCGATGGTAAACTTATCCTAACAACGAGAAATTAATTTTTCTCGGGCATGAGCTTATATCAAAAACATTCCAAGTTTTTAAGCTCATGCACAATGGTTTATCATTAAATATCAGATGGTAACCCGTTCCTCAAATAAAGGAAAGTTTATCGCCGATGATAAACTTATCCTTACAACGAGAAATTAAATTTTCTCGGACACGAGCTTACATTAAAACCATTCAAAGGTTTTAAGCTCGTGTAAATGACTTACAGTTAAATGTCAGACTGTAACTCGAACTTAAAATAAAGGAAAGCTTATCGTTTATGATACCTTATCCTCTTAACGAGAAATTCACCTTTCTCGGTCATGAGCTTGTCTTAAAACATTCGAAGTTTTAAGCTCATAAAGGAAAGTGTATCTTTTAACTAAGAGAACTTTTCCTCGTAACGAGAAATTAACCTTTCTCGGTCATGAGCTTTCCGTTAAAACAGTCAAAGTTTTCAAGCTCATGAACACGACTTCTAAGTAAATGTCAGCTTAGGACTCGTTCTTCAGATAAAAGGAAAGTTTATCGCCGATGATAAACTTATCCTTAACAACGGGAAGTTTACAACTTCTCGGACTTGAGCTCGTTTTTTAAGATATTCAACATCTTAAGCTCAAGTAATTGGTTTTCAAAACTTTGAACACAATTTTTCGAGAATTTCTCAAAAGGTTTTTCTAAATCTTTCAAAATTGTGTGTTCAAAAATGTTTTGATAAAAAGAGCATGTCTTCTGGAATAGATAATATTTACGAACCTAGAAATGTCATTCAATAATGACACGGGGTTGTAAATAAAGTTCGAGCAGAAGTTCAAATGATTTTAAAACATGCTCTAAATGGTTTGCTATTATTTCAGATAGCAACCCGTTTTTCATAATCAAGTCAAGCATTTCACCGGAAAGCTTTGACTCAACAACGGGAATTAATTTTCTCGGGGACGTGACGAGGTGACCAGCATTCGTGAACAAGAACCATGTGAATCTCTCATATGATGTTCTCCATCATTCAAGTCCTACCTCGTAAATTGCTAATCTTGTGAATTCATTATCATATATGATCTTTGCACGTAATAAATACCTTACACTTGTGTTTAAAAGGTATTTAATTTACGTTTCTGCACACCCTCATTAATTTGAGGGGGAGCTTGTGTAATTCATGAAGATAATTGGACTTGCATTTTTCTTCCCAAATTTTCTTAAAATGCTATTAAATCAATTGATATTAAAAACATCGATTGGGTTAATATTTTTAATATGGGGGAGAAAATGTGATTTAATATGGGATATGATCAATCATAAATGGTTTGACTTAACGTGATAGCTCATCCCGACATGTGCAAAATGTTTTCGGATATCATAGCATATGTTAAGGGGGAGCAAAATGGATTTGCACTTCAAAATGGATTTCATGGTGACATACACTTACCCAAAACATCTCTATTCACGACGGTGAAGATTGTGGTGACATAAGGATGGTAGGATAGGTTAAAGTCCAATGATTTCTCTAGAACCGGAGGAATCTTCCCAAGGACATTCCATAGCTAGAAATAGTAGTCCTTAGGAAAGATGGAGAAAGATTGTGAACGTAGCTGAATGCCGACCAAGTACTTAAGTTAGCACTGGAACAATCACAACAAGGTGCTAGTGATGACGTATTGGTAAGCATTGAAGGGGTTGAAGAATGAAAAAGAAATGTAAAGATAAAGGGTGTAAAGAAAGAAGCCCTCCTTACAACTTTAGGCAGAAACCGGGTCAATACATATGCTATTGAGGTCATTTTTGCTAATGATTCTCGATATTGAAGAAAGACGTCATGGACCCAGTGATGCAATGCACAACCCTTCCCAGCTAACTCAAATATCTCTCAAAAGGTATTTGTTTTAATCACACGGAGATCAACACGTTATCTATTGGTTTATTCACTCCGAATAGACTGGTATTGAAAAGGTGGCACTCCTCTCCAGCCTCCGATCACTAAAATCCAAAATGCACGATCGAGTCTAGAGCCATTTGAGATCATCAAATATCTCATTAGGAGACACTTTCATATTTCCTTGCTTCTTCACACACTGTGAAAAGTAAGAAAGATCTTAAGAGTCCTACGCAAAATCTTCATGATCTTGCCTGAACATCGGAGTAATACGAAAGTATTTACAATGAAGATGGAAATCCTTCTTGAGCGAATATCAAAAAGCTCATGGTAGGTGACTTGTGCGATTCTTTATGAATCAAACTTGTGATAACTGGAAAGCAACAGTGGTTTAATTCTTAAATGAATTTAAACACGTTCCAGGCCTCTACGCAATATCTTAGTTATCTTGCCAGAACATTCAGAGTAATACTATTAAGTATTTACAGTGACGAATGGAAATCCTTCTAGTGTTAACATCAAACAGCACTTGGTAGGTAACTTGCAAGATTCTATATGAATCAAGCTAGTGACAACTGGAAAGCAACGATGGTGCGGTTCTTAATTGAACTTCACTTGTTCCAGGAACATGAATTGACGGCTTCAAATCATGCGGATAATATTATCCAAATGATTCACTCTTTACGTTCGCAGTCAGCTTTGGACGGTCGAGTAAAGAGAACGGGTTTACCCGCGAAATCTTGTCAAGGAGGTTCTTTATTGAAACTACCTGCCACAAGTACGATATTTAATATCGTCCAACGGTCTTCACCGATCGGAGGTAAAATGCTACCGAATTAGAATGAAATGTTCAAGGCCATTTCATCCGTGTATATTGTTTGTTGCTAACTGTCTTATGCAGCGTAACAAGAAGGTGGCATTGCGGTGTACAATCCAGAAGAAGTCGTCACCACATGCTTATACTACATACAATTAGTACTTCAACAAATTCAAGAAAGCCTGAAGGTCAAGTCTTCCGCTGTATCAAACTCTGAAGCTTTCAAGAATTTAAAAGTATAAGTATGTGGAACATGAAGTCATAAAGAGGCAAATATCACAAGTGAAGAATGCACAAGGTCAAGGCAAGGAAACATGCTCAAGACTAAAGTCAAAGATCACATCAAGCATATTCACAAGAACAAGATCGAAGACTCAAGCATAGATGCTAGGTTTAAGATTTTGTAAAAAGATGTGACCTCCCTTAGGGGGAGATTGTTGGAAATACGTTTTTCCCTATAAAGTCTCGGTCACATCTTAGTTAGCATAGATCACGAGTTATAGACTATTTAGAACTTTGTTTCTTGGAGCGACCTCCCTTAGGGGGAGATTGTTAGAAATACGTTTTTACGTATTTATGAAGGATCGGTCGCTCCAACGATAATTATGTAATGGGCTCGTGATCTATTTAATTATTGTATAGTCCATATAGCCCACATGTAGGGTGGGCTATATATATCCCCTCCTAGCATGTTAGGAGGGGTTGTTGATTATCATTTACACTTAATCATTTCCACCTTTACTTTCTCTCTCTAAATTCTCTCCTTTCTCTCCTTTCTCTCTCTAATCCCTCATCTCCTTCCTTCATCTCTTTATGTTTATCATCTAAATCAACCATCTAAATCCACCAAATCCATCACATAGAATAGGCCTTTAATCGCGTAGACCTTCATTTATTATCAATGAGCCCTTGAAAACAAGTAACGACAGCAGCATCCATACACACATACGCATCAAACATGCTTCTTATTTTCTTAAAAGTACCGGGACCATATCTTTGCTTCAATTCTTTGAATAATTCATCAAGTGAGCTGCTAGAATCCCACGTCTTTTTCTTTGTACCGTCTTCAATCTTATAATCACGATCTGTTGTCTACAAAGGGTTTAACACATCAAGCCCTGCTACAGATTCCATAACCTGCTGCTATGTTTTAATATGATAGATCTAGGGTTTATGCAAACCCTAAAAACAAAAATTCCATTCTTAAATCATAACAGCGAGCAATCACCAGTCGTAACCAATAAAATCAAACATCTTTTCTGTTTGAAATCCATCTAGGGTTTAGGGAAAGAAACCCTAAATCTTATTCAATAAAAAAACAACACATAAAACTTGTATACCTTCACCAGCAGGCAACTTCGATGATCGATAACTATTTCTTGAAGGCTGAACTCGAAGATCGCTCCGGTGAGATCAAAGACACCTATACTGAGAACCTCCAGCCAAATTTTCAGCAAGATCCAACGGTTAACGAAGGATTTATCACTGTTTGAAAATTGTTGCTCAGAAAAATTCGACCATAAAACCCTAGACGGATTTTATGCTTCGTTCTTCGTTCTTCGACTCGAACACCTTGTTAATCCTAGCATCGAGAGCCACCTGCTCCGATACCAACTGTGGAAACCATTATTCATGGATCGATTAAGCTTACTTGGATAATCAACGTTCATATGATAAACATAGCGGAATTAGAACATTGATTACGAACAAGGTGTTTCTTTTCCAACGTTTACTTGTATTAAACTTCAAACGATTACAAGTAACAAACCCTAGACGTGTTTACAAGAACATACACGTCTAGAACACACGACACACGCTTTATGACTACATTGTGAATAATGGGATTGATAATTCACGTAGGGTGTATGTGTTTATATACTACACATACCCCTTTCTACAAGAAAACTATTTTAACTAGAAGTTCTTCCATCTTTTGCTAATAAGTCCTTCTTGTTGTATGAAAGGGCTCCATATCCTTGTAAATCTTGATATTTGCATAAAAGTCCTTCTTGTTTCATCATTCTTGTTTTGTCTCATCAAATTAATTTCCAACATTCTTTGGTTGGATTTTTTGTGGGTAAGAGTGTGGCATTCCCATTAGTAAAAAATTATGTCATTAACACCTGGTCTAAATTTGGTTTGCAAAAAGTGATGAGAGATGATGATGGCGTGTTTTTCTTTAAATTCACCTCGTAATCAGGCTTAGAACAAGTGATTGAGAAGGGACCATGGATGATCAGGAACCAACCACTCATCCTTACAAAATGGAAGCCGAATCTAAACCTTGCTATGGATGCGGTTACTAAGTTACCTGTTTAGGTAAAGGTTCATAAAGTACCAGTTGTGGCCTACACTGCTGATGGTCTAAGTTTGATAGGATCACAAATAGGTAACCCTTTGATGCTTGGCGCATTCACGAGTGCGATGTGTGTTGATGGGTGGGGAAAGATGGGATATGCTAGAGCCCTAGTTGAGGTGTCAGCGGATAAGGAGCTTAAGGAGGAAGTGGTTATGGCCGTCCCCATTGTTGATGGCACGGGACATGATAGAGTGACTATGAAGGTGGAATATGAATGAAAGCCGACCGTATGTAAGGGTTGCCATGTGTTTGGACATAATAGCAATTGCCCTAAAAACCCCAAGCCTGTCATGCATGTTGCTACCAAACCAGTTGGGGGTAACATTGACATCAGAGATGATGGGTTTACTGTTGTCAATCATCAGAAGAGGAAGGGACATAAGGTTGGCAATATGGGAGTAAAAATAGGGAAAAAGAAGGATTATCGTGCTGTTAACAAGAAGCCAGGGGTTGAGCAGAATAAACAGAAGTCAGGGCGGAATGAGGTGTCCTTAAAGAACACGTTTTAGGCATTGGGGGATTCGGAAGAAGTAAATGAGGTGCATGATATTAGAGATACTAGTGGCAGCAATTCGACGGATAAGACTACAGATACAGGAGATAAGGATAGTGAGGTCGAAGAGGTATATGTTGATCCTATTTCGGACACTCAAAAGGGGGCAAGAACTCCCTCCAAAGAGGTTCTCTATGTGTAGTTTTGCTACTTGGAAAATAAGGGGTCTTAATCGCAACCCTAAACAAAGCAAGGTTCGTCAAGTTGTTAATGAAAACAATTTGAGTGTATGTGCTATCCTTGAGTCGCATGTCGACGTTGGGGGTCTTGCTAGCATATGTGCAAAGGTGTTTCGTACATGGGATTGGACTTCTAATGTGACCCAATGCTTGAAGGGTTGTCGTATTATTGTAGGGTGGGATACCAACACTATTGATCTAATGGTTATAGCCCAAACTGTCCAAGTTCTCCATACAAATATTCGGCATTGAGTGATCAACAAAGTTATGTTTTGTTCCTTTGTGTATGCGGATAATCAAACTGTGATTAGGAGGTCTTTTTGGAGAGATTTGGAGTTTCATAAGAATGTTGTTCGTGATGACTCGTGGGTTCTTTTGGGAGACTTTAATGCGGCGCTTAATATTGAGGATATCTACATGGGCTCGTCGACTATGAATGCTGTTGTGGTGGATTTTAAAGACTGTGTTTCTAACATTTATGTTATTGATATTAATGCTACAGGCTTACAATATTCCTGGAATCAAAAAACAAGAGGGAGTGCTGGTATTCTAAAGAAATTAGTTCGGTGCATGGGTAATATGGGCTTCATTGATACATACCCCTTATGTGATTTTCCATTCGTATAGGATTTTAGACCACTATCTTGTAGTGCTTCATATGCCTAGCGTTGTGTCTAATAAGCCTCAGCCCTTCAAGTTTTTAAATTTTGTTGCGCACAGGCCTAAGTTTCTTGAGGTGGTTGCGGATCAGTGGAACATGCACGTTGAGGGGCATCATATGTTTCGAGTTGTGTCCAAGCTCAAGGCTTTGAAGAAGCCGTTACGGAAACTTGTGTTTGATCAAGGAAACCTACATGAGCGCGTAAATCGGCTGCGGGTGGAGGTGGATGCAGTCCAAAGAGCTTTAGATTCGAATCCGAGTGATCCTATTTTCTGTGAGGAGGAGATGGTTTATGTAAATGCTTTTAACGAAGCTAAGATTGATGAAGATCGTTTCCTGAAGCAGAAAGCTAAAGTTGATTGGCTGGAGGCTGGCGATTCTAACACGGCTTATTTCCATAGGTCTATTAAATGTCGAAATCATAGGAGTCGTATTGATATTATTCGTGATATGGATGGGGTGGAATATCAGGGCAGTAATGTTGCGGAAGCTTTTGTTAGCACTATACTACTTTCCTTGGTAACAACATGGAATATGATATGCTTGACTCTGAGGATTTTTTTGCTACTAGGGTTACAGATGGTGTTGCTGCCTATATGATTCGGGATATCACTGATGATGAGATCAAAGAGGCTATGTTCGCGATTGGATAGGATAAGGTTCATGGGCCGGATGGGTTTACTTTGGGATTATTTAAACGGGCGTAGGATATTGTTGGCCATGACATTTGCCATGCTATTCAGCAATTCTTTCAGAATGGTTAATTACTTAAGGAGATTAATAATACATTCTTGGCTCTCATTCCGAAAGTGCCAATTCCAGGGAGAATTAATGACTACCGTCCAATCTCATGTTGCAATGTAATTTACAAATGCATTAGCAAGATTATTACTAACCGTATTATGGCAGGTATTAAGGAAGTTGTGAGTGATAATCAATCCACATTTATCCCGGGAAGGCGTATCTCGGATAATATTCTGTTAACGTAGGAACTTATGCATAATTACCATAGAGATCGTGGCCCTCCCCGCTGTGCGTTTAAAGTCGACATTCAAAAGGCATATGATACGGTTGATTGGTCATTTTTGGATCATATTCTTCGAAGGTTTGGGTTTCCTCAGGTGATGATCAGGTGGATTATGGCGTGTGTTACATCCTCTTTGTTTTCTATTAGCCTTAATGGTGAGATACATGGTTTCTTCAAGGGTAAGAGAGGACTTCGGCAAGATGACCCTATGTTACCGTATCTTTTTACTTTGGTGATGGAGGTTCTTACTCTTATTATCAAGATACGTGTGCGGTTGTCTCCCGAGTTTCGATATCATCATCATTGTGATAAATTGAATATTCTTAATTTGTGTTTTGCTGATGATTTATTCATTTTTGATCGTGGTGAGGTGGATTCGGCTCGTGTTATTATGAATTCATTGGATGAGTTTAAGAAGGTTTCAGGTCTTGTTCCGAGTATCCCCAAAAGTACGGTTTTCTTTTGTAATGTAAGTATCGTGGTTAAGGAGGGTATCCTTGGGATTATGTCGTTTCTTGAAGGCACATTGCCTGGTATGTATCTAGGAGTGCCCCTTATCTCTTCTAGGCTTCTAAACAAGGATTGTAAGGTCCTCGTGGAACGGGTCAAGAACAAGATTGGGGACTGGAAAAACAAAACTCTCTCTTTTGCGGGGCGTCTCCATTTATGTAAGTCTGTTATTTCTTCCATGCATGTATATTAAGCGTCTGTCCTTGTGATTCCGTTGGGTGTTATAGAGGATATAAAACAGCTTATGCGTGGTGTAATAGGGAGTATAGGTGGGGGAAGGCTAAGGTTGCATGGAATAATATTTGTCTTCCACTTAATGAAGGGGGATTAGGGTTGCGTAGTCTTGCTGTTTTTAATATAGCTCTTATGACGACTCACATTTGGCATATTATGTCAAATAAGGAGTCCATTTAGGTTCGGTGGGTTCACATTTATACATTTTAAGGTCGTACATTATGGGATGTTCTGGTCCGTGATAACATGAGTTGGTGGTGGCGCAAAATGTTACAGATTCGAGAATTGGTTCATCTTTTATATGGTTTAGAATTGGTAACGGTAAAGGGGTGTCTGTAAGGTTTGATAGGTGGAATGAACAGTGTCCTCTTATCAATTATTTATCTCCTCGTGATATAGCAAGGGAAGGGTGTCATCTTAAACAGACCGTCTCTGAGTTTATTCAAAATGCTGCTTAGCAGTGGCCGAACTCGTGGTTACTTAAAGCTCCCAATGTAGCTCATATTCTGCCTCCTGTTCTCGTTGAAGATACGCTGGATACAGCAACATGGCGTGAGGGTATAGGCAGGTTTGCTAATTTTTCGGTCCAAAAATCTTGGGAAGCGTTTAGGCCTCGGGGTACAGAAGTTGAATGGGCGAGGGTAGTGTGGTTCTCTCATGCCATTTCGCGCCATATTTTTCATATGTGGTTAATCATGCGCCAAGCACTTAAGACTCAGGATAAACTTTATGTTTGGGATATTGGGGTTGATTCGGGGTTGTCTACTGTTTGCTCGCTTTGTGAGACTTAGGTGGATTCCAATGCACACTTATTTTTTCGAGTGTGCTTTTGCGGCCAAAGTATGGGAGTATGTCCGTAAGTATGCGTATATGGAAAACGTTAGGCCGATTTTTGAGGAGATTTTGGCGGTTCTCAAACCATTATTGACCAAGCGTACAACCCGAAGTATTATTAGCAGGTTACTTGTTGTTGCTATAGCATATTATATTTGGAGGGAAAGGAATACAAGATTATTCAAAGGTTCTAAGTGTACACCGGAGGATGTTCGAGATCAAGTGCTTGTTACGGTAGGTCTTAAGCTGCTTACTTTCCGGTTTAAAAACACAACTGCGGTCCAATACATTCTTGCATTGTGGAATATGCCGAAAAACTGTCGGTTTTATAATGGCTAGGTGATATTAGTGTTTTTGTTTAGCTTGTGGAATGTCACAAGTTTTGTCGTTCAAGATTATGCTTGAGGTTAATGTGGTAGTTTAGCCACATTACATTGTACTTCCAACGATCCTTTTAAGTTTAATATATTTACCGGGGTAACCCCTTTACCCAAAAAACAAGGTGGACTTATAACGAAGCTAAAAGACTAACGACTCCTAACTTTAACTAGCCGTGGACTGTGACTGTAAATCAAGTGTACGAATTCAGGGACTAAACTAGTCATCAAACAAAGTTAAACCATAAAGAAAAAGTAGAGATTGTAGGTCGACTCCTAGCAGTTGCTCTTTATACTACACTTTTTATATGATCTACTCACAGAATGCTGACTGGCAAAGTTATATAACAGATCCCACTATAATGCATTAATGATCAAATCGACTTAAATACGAGAAAGAAATTCTGGCCAAAAGCTGTAAATCCTATTGCCAAACACTGGTAACGAGCTTTATGTAGAATTTTAGAAAACTAAATAAGGAATACAAAAGAAAAAGTCTCAAAGCAAATTTCAGTTACGAGTTTACTTAGCATTTAGAACACAAAGCAACTATAATTACACTATAATGGTCAACTATCATATTACACTATTTATGCAGGAAAACGTGAAGTGTGCTCAACCAAAAGTGCCAAGGCCGCCGTTGTGGTCGAAGCGGATCGCTTAAAACCAACCACACCTATACTATATGGTTTGCTGATCTGCTATCATATCATCAACAACCTTCAAAACCGGAGCTCGAAAACATACAAAAAACCTACAAAACAGAACTCTGAAAAAATATCTTCTATCTCAAAATGAACAAATCTATTTGAAAGGAATCTCAAACACCAAGCTAAAGCTAACTAAACCAATTCAGTACTCCGACAACTTATCACCATTAAGCTAAAAATTTCAGCTTCTTGTAACAGTAGATTCAATCAGAATAAACCGAAACTTTAACTCTTTACAGAATCTTGACTCCAAATGAAATCCTAATTATCACTACTAAAAGAAATGATTCAAAAGTTTAAAAAAAAAAATCTTCTCATAAGCTAATAAGATGAACAGTAAAAGAGAAAAGCTATAAAAACTTTGATTAATGGATTTCGGTTACTACTGTTAATAATCCTACAACAAACTTTTAGCAGAAATCTTAGACTTCAATCATAAAACTTGTAAACAAGATTCATTTAACTGACTTCTATGAACAGTACAGATTCATTCAGTATCTAATTACTCTATCATGATATTCTTTGTAAAACTAATCAAGAAAAGACAAGAGAAAGAGATGAAGCTTTTTAAATAATTCATTAATGGAAGAAAGTATGCATTCTGTTATAACAGAAAATCATTCGGTTACAAGATTTTAAACAAGAAAAATGATTAAACTAACTAAGTGATTAACTTAAAATCATAATGCTTTGAGAGAAAACATAACTATCTATTCCTAATCTAACTAACTATGTGTAAAACTAATCCTAGCTAACCGTATGAAATGAGGAAATCATCTTGGTATTTATAGAGAGTTGATGAAGATAATGGATGAGATATGACGTGTCTTGTCCAATCCCTTCGTGCCACATGTAAATACAAGGTTGAGATCAATTAGGGTTCTTCACATCCCCATATTGGGATTTTCTTCGTTCTTGGCTCTTGATCAAATTAACTATCATCTTATTGTAGAGGAGAAAAAGATGATCACTTTTGCTTCTTTGATTTTTGCCTGAATCATTCTTGAACTCTCTTAAATTTATCTTGAACTGGTCTGGTGAAGAAAGGATGTAAACTGGCTGTTTCTTTCTTTCTCTCTCTATTCGTTTGGTGATGAAGATGAGACGTGTTTAAAACTTGACTTTGACTAGTTGAAAAAACTTTAATAAAATTTTCCATCTTTTTGCTTTTAGTCCTTTTAGTATTATCTTTTATCAAAGGAGTTGAAAACTTTTAAGTAAATTCCTTTTTCATCCTTTATTTTTGTGAAAATACAACTTAAGCCCTTCATCTTTGTAATTTTGGCAAGTAAGGTCCTTGAAGGCTTGATTTGTCTTTTTCTTCATCATTTGTCAGATAAAAACTCTTGAAAGCGCGTGTTTGCTCAAAAATGCATCTTGTTTACCTGAAAACACAAAAACACAAATACCCACGTAATTCTGATATTTTACAGTTAAATATAATGTATTTGCTGTGTTTTAAGTGGTTTTTAGATCATAATTAATGAGTGTTTTCACACTTATCAAGATGCAGAAAAATCCGGAAAAGTACTTTTTGAATAAGATTCTCAATATTGCAAAATCTTGGAAAGTTGGTTGTTGCGAGATTAAATCTCGCAAAAATATTGCGAGATGTTATCATTTTAAATATTCCGAAATCTTGGAAGTTGTTATTGCGAGATTACATCTCACAAAAATATTGCGCAAATGATATTCATCTATTATTCCAAAATGATACTTAAAATCATTCTGAAATGATATGTTTTTTCTGTTAAACTTACAAGAGACCAATACAACATTTTATACACCCTAAATCAACATCAACCAACTTCACTTAAAATTTCAGACCGAGACCAAGTTATCATTTCATAACAGCCAACACCAAACAACACCGACTCTATCTAACCTTTATCCCATCGTCTCCTATCTCCATCATCTAGACTCACTCTATCTCGAACCAAAAACGACGCAAGATTAGAAAATCTCAGATTGAATTTCGGTTGTGTCTTACAAAGACATGATAGGACCTTTATAGATCCATAATCGCGAAATTACTATCATCACAGATATGTGTGATGGTTAATACCATCAGTTAATATACGAAAATTAAGAACGAATCATAGAAACTTTGTTAGATTCGATCTTTGATTCGTTTTAATTAAACACAAGCAACATGCAATCACTTAAACTTACCCGAGACCTTTGATTGAAAGATCTTAAAGATGAACCTCTAACTATTGGTACTTGTGCTTCGATCTGTGTTTGTTAGTCAGATTGAACAAGAATGGTTTTAATTTTGTGAGATTTGATTTATATCCAACTATTGAGGTTGGTTGGTGTCACAGTTTATTTAGAACGAAGCAAACAAAATATGGATGAGATTCGTGGAATGAGAGTTGAGATGGGGAGTGAAAAGAACAGTTGGAGGCATAAGTTTTTCTTGAGAGGATTTGGTTATTGTGTGTTTGGTAGTTGTTGAAATGATATGAGATAGATTAGGGTTAACTAACTTTATATCTATCCCTAATGTTTATGGTTAATTTGGCTGGATTGGGTGTTTTATGGTGATGGGCCAAAGGCTACATTCAACAAAGATGGATCTTTTGTAAACTTTTTCTTGGATTGGTGTTGAATGGGCCACGAAATGTTGGCATTGCCAAGACGATACACACATTATGAGTCAACAATTGGGTGGGCTTAACGTGAGACATTGGGTGGAGTTATTTTATGATGTCAAAAAATAATGTTTTGCTAATAACATGGAGCTGTATGGAGCAATGTTTTAAAACCCGGTTTTTTAATCGAACCGGCCAAGCGGCCGGTTTATGGGTTAACCGGTTCAACCGGTTGAACCATCAGGGCAAACCGGTTTTTAATAAAATAATTTTAAAATAATTAATATGTGAAACATATAATAAAACTTGAAAATTTCGATACCAACTTCATAACAACTGTAATAAATGAGTGAGATTTTTAACACGAAAACACATTAAAATATACAAAGGTAAAAATTTTGAGAATACAAAAGTAAAATTTGACACCAACGAATGAGATAAAAGTTCATTTATATGATAAAATTGTTTTTACATTAGTATATTTAATAAACTCTTAAATGGAAGGTTTTTTTGTCGTCTTTTGCAAATAAATATAGCTTTGATTCTCGGTCCACTCATTCAATTTTCATCCACTCACAACATTAATTAATTTAAATTGTTATTAAAGTAACTTTGACCATATACTCAAAATACTCTCCATAACATTTCTGACTTTCTTTATCTTCTTCATTATATCTATGCCCGCTATTTATTCCGATATTATCATACTTCATCGTCAAAAAGTAAAACCGGCCGAATTTTATGAACCGGTTTAACCCAGTTTGGTTAAAACCCGTCGGTTTAATCCGGGTGTTAAATCTTCTAATAAAAGGCGGGTAACCACCCGGTAACATCACCGGTTACCGGTTCAACCGGACGGGTTGAACCGGTTTTTAAAACATTGGTATGAAGTATGACAAATTTTATACAAATTTCATTTGACACAAGTTTATTAAAAACTTTGTGTTAAATATTAAGATGTTGTTATATTAGTCATATTCAGATTCCATAATGACACAGTGAAGTGATCAAAAAGACGAAACAAAGTGATAAAATTTATTTTGACGAGAGCGAGAAAAATGGCAAAATTTGAATTATAGTGGCTACGGAGTTGATCAGGTATTAATATTTGAAATTGAAGACGAATTTATCGAAGGCGTGCACTTATTTTATCGTTGAAAGATAACTTGCTCATGCTTAATCATTAGGATGAAGACTTGATTATCTAGTTTCTGGGTTCGGGGTGGTTGGTTGATGACCTGGATAACTATCACTTAAAGGAGCTACATTGTTATACTCAGTGTCACGTGCATAGTCGATGTGGATAATTGCAAGAGGTGTCGTGCTTATATACTTCTTCAGTAATGTATTGGGTACTTAGAAATTTCTCAGCAAGGACATTTCTACATCGTTCGTCATTCAACAATTGTGCAAGCTTAAGTCACAAGATCGAGAAATTCTTATTCAGTTTCACGTTGGGTATATCAGATTCATTCCATCAGTGGTCACTTCAAATTGCTAAAAGATGTTGGTAAAGATAACCATGGAGAGTTTATGATTAGAGTATTTAGATCATCAACTGATTCTCGCCGAATATAATTAAGCTAATTTATTACTCTCACGAGATTTCAAGTACATGTGCGTACGATTTATTGCTGGTTCCGAGGTTTCGAAACCATCAAGGGGAAGAAGAAGACATATTGAACGCACAACGAATACACGTGATGAACTTTACACCTTCTTTTTATTTGAAGGCATTCCGGGAAGACAAATGCCATACCCGCAGAGAAAATCAGTGCTTTAACTCGTGGTGTTTAGTGCGTCTTTCAACTTACATGGGGGAATAAATGAAAGAAATAGTCTCTAATGGGTAAAAGAGGTACACTATTGTTTGATGATTAATTGTTTTGATGTTGAAATTATTCATCATCATTATCCTATATGGAGAGATATGCATTTCTGGGACTTAATTAACTCTAGTGCATCTCTGGAAGAAGATATGTGCATTTCCGAGACTTAATTGACTCTGGTGTTACGATGTCAACTTCATGAATGGGATAAAGTGTGTACTTCAGGTTTTGGGCTTCATACATGAGATTGATTTCCTTTCTTCAACTACGTGGGGGAAGAAATGTCTTGATTCTTTCTAGTATGCATAACTTGAACTTTCAGGGGGAAGAAAAATTCAGAAGAATTATTCAAGCGCGAGAAGAGACGTTGTTGATCTACTTGGTTTGACCCAAACTTTCAATCACTCATAGCAACATTATCATTTCATATGATGGGGTTTGCTTGTTAAATTTCGTTGTGCGCTTAACCATTCTAAGCTTTATAAAGCTTTAAAACTGCTCACGAGGATTGTCAGTTTAGGGGGAAGCTACTAAAAGCTTCTACATCCAGATTATGTGGCATGAATTAGGGGGAAGTTAATTAAGAAGCTTCTCCTTAACCAGAAGTATATGGGTTACTTAGCTCGTGCCGTTACAGTATTTCTTTTACAAGTTACTACAAAGATGAGTCGTTTTGAAGTGAAGACTTGAAGGCGAAGGCCTCAAAAAACAGCATTGGACGCTTCATGTAAGCTTTTGTTCTTAATCATTGTGTACTTGTTAGGAAAAATATTGTAAGGAATTCTACACGTCGTTCCATGGGGGAAGATTGTTGGAATATCACTTTATGTGACGACATTTAAGAATTCTCATAATTTGTCATAGTCACACACGCAAAGACTAGATTAGGAAACTATGTATAGTTTAGGTGGTGTGTGACTATGAATACCCCTCCAAGGCTTCCAAAGAGGGGTTGTTGATTGTGTTTTTCTCTTTTCATTTATCAAATTATCTTTCTCTCTCTAGAAACACACACTTCCATCTCTCTCTCTAATCATGGCAACCACCTTCTTCCACCACCCTAGACCACTGGATCATATATTATAGCAAACCTACATCATCTAACTCGATCATACATGGAATTTAGTTCTGACTAGCTCTGAAAAACTGTATCCCAAACCCTTCAAACTTACTTAGGGTTCAAATTAGGATGTTAACAAAAACCATACACTCATTCGTCTGTTGTTATTCTACGAGTTGAAAGAGATAAGACCAAAATTTTCGTCGGTACTAATTAGGTATAAATTATATTTGTAGATCTACTTTAGCATTGATGAAAGAAAATAAAGAAATGATAATGAAAGAAGAGTTTAGGTGGATAGAGTTTGAGAGAGAACATGGCTGCTAAAGTTTTTGTGGCGTGCGCATGTTTGTGAAGACAAAAGAAAATTAGTATGTAGCTAGGTTTACTCATTTAGGGCTTAGGTATATAGGTTAGGCTAAATATTATGTTATTAGTTCATGTCCGTTGGGCTAAAAATTTATATTAGCATGGTATTCATTAGGATTGTTTGTTATCTCAGTTGTAAGTTTACTAGGTTATATATTGGGATTTGAGTCAATTGGGCTTGTTATTAACTTTGAGCCAAATTTAGGAAAATATTTATTAGTGAATTCATGTGTTATAAATTTTTATTTGCTTGTACTTTTTTGCGTAAGTTGGATATAAGCATATAAATACAACTATGGTTTTATTAGTCGTAGCTGCTTATTCATCGTATTTTTATGGTTTGATATATATGCTTAAATAAGGATATTTAAAACCATCCAGAAAAACTGTAAAAAACAAACAACATAATTTCATCAGATTCAGACTTTATGACCGCCTCTTACTAGTAAAAGGTGATAGTCAAATTCAGACCCAGAACATCTTAATGAAACAAACACCGCCTTAATGATATATCTTATCATTTCAGAATATTTAAATACTCATTGTAATTCGTAATAACATACACCACACAAACAAATCAAGAGTGTGCTTGGTTAGGGGTTTTAGGGATAAGAAATGGAAGTGAGAATGATTAACATTATTTGTAATAACTAATATTTCTTAGTTTTGATCACGGCAAAGTGTAAAAATATTTATCGTCAAAAATAACCGTAAGACAATTATTTAACAAACACTATAATTAAGGTGATAATCATTTACGTCTTACACAAACATATCTAATACATGTTTAGTGATCATTAAAAGTAACGAGACTTCCGGAACCCGTGCGTTGCACTAAGGGGGCATGTGGTTGTTTTTCTTGGGGCATGATATTTATCGTAAAATTGAAATTAACATGGCGGTTTTATTGGTTGTTCATTATGATCGTAATATTGAACAAATTTCAATATTTAGTATTTCTAATTTCTTATTTCTTATTTTTAAATTAATTTTTGTATTTTTATTAAATTACAACTATGAACACTAAAAAACAAAAGCAGGTTAGGAACCATACTACTTACATTGCCTCCTATCTTTTGCTCATTACCAATCAGATTATCACATGGCCATTGACCATTTATTTTCTTTAAAATGGTTTCACTCACATCATTAACAAAAGTTCTTTCACTTATAAAGAACCATTGCAGATCAACTGACCCATTCCCATATATAAAAAGTGTAACACCCCACTTGGATAAGTGGACCGATACGTGTATTTATGGCGTGTCATCAAATCATAAGGTAAATGTCCTAAAACATTAAATTACCATAACGGAAACACCGGAATCAAACATCGGTAATCCAACCAAGCTCAAAACATGAAAAATAAAATACTAAAGGAAAGGACTAAACAATGTCTAAAAAGCAGAATAATGTAAGTACATAAAGTAAGAAGTCTGGATAGCTTCCATCCAAATGCACATGCTCTCAGAATCCTAAGGGCGTCCTGGTGTACCTGCCGTTAGATCATGAAAGGGAACTACGGCTGAGCATAACGCTCAGTGAACGGATATAAAGCATGATAAGGAATTACTGAAATGAAACAGATAATGAAATATTGAAGCTGTAAGACTGATAAGTAAAGTTGCAGCGGAAATCTGTGTATAATCTGTAAGGCTGATTTATAAATGATAAAGCTGAAGTGCTAACTGTTGAATATGAAAACATGCATTTACTGTATTTTAATTACCAGAGCTTATATAGGTCATGTGCTATAACAACGGTGCATGAATAACTGGAGGGGTGACCTCGTCATGCTGTAGAGGGGTGACCTCTAAATAACTGTAGAGGGGTGACCTCTAAATACTGTGTTGGGTGGAGGGATCAGCTCCAATGTGAAGGATGTAGAGCACACACCACATTCACCCTGATAACTTTTAAACTGATAAGCCTAGGATGCATCCATACGCCCCACTAAACATACTTATAAAAATGGCCAAACTGAACATGAGTGGGACGATGCAGGATATCACTCTCCTGCATGTGAGTCACGACACCGATGCCTCTAGTGCCATGGTTACGGTACCTCCATAACTAGTACATAAACTGGTCATGCTTGTATATAAGGCTCAGACAATTTAGTTATTAACATGATTACTGATAAGCTCAAACATATACTGGGGAAAACATTTGGCAGCAGACAGGGAATCCTAATCATGCATAGGAAGGAAGTCCTTACTGAAGGACGAAAAATCCGTACCTCGTGTCCAGTAATGAAATAAGAATGAAAGCTGAAAGGTCTACTCCGACTTCACGGATACTACATAAGTAATGGACGTGGAAAAATTAGTTGACTGGCATTCATTTATTATTACTGATTTTTTACTGTTATTAGTTTAATTTATTTTATTCTTGTATTACTGTTTATATAAAATCTGATAAGTTGTGACTGTTCGAAAACATTACAGATAAAATATATTATGTGTTCCTGATTACTGTGTAATATCTATTCCAATGAAATAATATTACTATAAATGGTAACCTGCTTTAAATAGAAAGTTTCTAAATTTAGAAAGATTTACAAATTCGTTTCTTTGAAAGTATTAATTAAAGGGTTAAGTCTATAAAATAGAAACGTACTTTTTAAATTTTACAATTATAGTAAACCAACTTGTTTTATTATCAATCTAGTCATTCAAACATTTTATTTTGTAACATTATGGTAAATAAGTTGAAATATTACCAACTACACCGCCAAAAAAGTGTTTAACTCGGGATTTTATTGGCCCACCATCTATCGTAATGCTCACGAGATGGTTAAACGTTGTGATGCCTGCCAAAAACAAGGCAAGATCACTCATAAAGATGAGATGCCTCAAAATTTCATACAAGAATGTGAAATCTTTGATGTTTGGGGTATCGACTTTATGGGGCCATTCCCTTCTTCTAAAGGAAACAAATACATCCTTGTTGTCGTTGACTACGTCTCCAAATGGGTTGAAGCCAAAGCTTTACCCACTAATGACGCAAGGGTGGTTTGTAACTTTTTGAAATCGCTGTTCGCTAGATTCGGCATTCCTCGTGCTATTATCAGTGACCGCGGGACTCATTTTTGCAACGATCAATTTGCAAGAGTCATGGCTAAGTATGGTGTCAATCACCGTCTTTCCACCGCCTATCATCCCCAAACCAATGGGCAAGCCGAGATATCCAACCGTGGATTGAAGCGAATTTTGGAGCGTACTGTGGGAGAGCATCGTGCCGCGTGGGCCGATAAGTTAGAAGATGCTCTGTGGGCTTTCCGTACTGCTTATAAGACCCCGATCGGTTGTACACCTTATCGTCTTGTGTACGGGAAAGCATGCCACCTTCCCATCGAGCTGGAACATAAGGCGCACTGGGCCTTGAAGTGGGCTAACCTCGACATCAACAAAGCCGGTGATCATCGCAAGTTTCAACTCAACAAGCTTAACGAACTGAGGAATGAAGCTTATGAGAACTCGCTGATCTACAAGGAGAAGACGAAGATCCTTCATGACGCAAAAATCAAGAACCGAGAGTTCCACGTTGGTGATCAAGTCTTACTTTTTAACTCTCGGTTGAAGATCTTCTCTAGCAAGTTGAAGAGCCGCTGGTCTGGTCCATTCACCGTCGCCAAAGTCTTTCCATATGGGACCATTGAGCTTTCTCAGCCAAATGGGCCCAATTTCAAAGTGAATGGCCAGCGTCTGAAGCTGTACTTTGGTGAGGACATCTCTCAGGAGATGATTCCATCCCTCACCACGTTCCCCATGAACTAATTTTGGGTCGAGTCAGGCTCGTGACTCGGTTATCAAAAACAAGCGCTCCTCGGGAGGCAACCCGAGTATCTATCCTTTTATGTTTTTACCTCCTAAGTGTAGGGGGGCCTGTATAGGTGTTTGTTTTTGTGTGGTGATGTGATTACAGGGATGAATGCACTCTTGGAACCTTTGAAGAACCGTGCTCCCGTGTTATCCGAAATCCGGTTCTATCTCTCAACTATCGTGATTCAATTTTCTTCATACTCACATTTGAAATTGATCACTTTAGTCGTCTCTTCCTTAACTCGAGTTAACCAACGTGCACAATGTCATAAGTGTAGGGGAGACTTTTCCCACATGCTTAAACATTGAGGACAATGTTTATTTTAAGTGTAGGGGGGACTTCTATCGAAGTTTTAAGTGGACTTTTCCATGAAAATGCCTTCATTTAACCAGAAAATCATCTTTTTCAGCATTTTTCAAATTTTTAATTAACTTTGGCCATATAGTCGTAATTTTTAAAATTTTCTCGTTGCTTTCATATGTATATATCCAGCAATAAAGTCAAAAATATTAATAAAGTGGTGTAGCTAGTTTAGAAGTCTTTGACATATTAGGCCCGATGCGATTATTTTGACTCAACCCGAATAGACTTATCTAAGTTTATTCTAGCTAGTATCCTTAACCATGTAGACCTTAATTGGTTTATTAGGCTAAGAATCCACGAGTCTCATTACTTGAGATTTTAAATTGTGGAGAACGAGAGATGATAGAGTCAATTATAAGTCGGTATTCTTGCACAAGCTCACTTGGTGTAATTATTTGTCTATTCTCCCATCACTTGCTAGTACTTTATCTGCAATAAGTAAGGTCGTACGATTTGAAAAGTTACTTAGCTGTATCCCAAGATCGTTTAAAAGTTTCTCGGTAATGATAAGAGTTCATAGCCAAGGCATAACTTATGAAGCGGGGCGCGAAGATTGGCGAGTCCGAAAAGGCCCTAACAAGGCATGAGGATTCAATTTTATTGCTAAAGATCCAAAGCGATGTGAAAAGCATTATTCCCAAAATCAGTATGAAGGATCAAGAATCACGACGAAAAGCAATCAACTCCCATAAAGATCATGGAGAAGTCTATCCGAAAAGACCCTAACAAGGTATGAGGATAAATAGATCCAAGTCCGAAAAGGAGGCGGATCGTTGTATCTCAAAATCCCAATTAGAGATTGAAGAAATAATCATGAAGTCGTGGTCAACAAAGTTGGAGTACCCCTCAAAAGTCTCCAAGTGAAAAAACTCTATAACGAAGAGAAGACCATTATCTCAAAAACGTCTCTCAAGATATGAAGTATGAAGTACATGCCAAATATCGGCCCGAGAAAGGTCTCAAATCGTGAACCAAGTTATGCCAAGATATGAACTTTTTGATACCCCGAGAAGCAGTTTTAAGAGATTTTGTCCTTTAGCTAACTATTGATCAAATCGTCCTACTTTGCTTTCGGCCTAAATAAACTATCGCAATAAGTCCAAAAATGCATCTTCATGATCATTCTAAGACACAAGTAAAATATAAGAGATACACCTAGGAATAAGGGAGTTTAAGCATTTAATTAAGCCATGTGTGTAAGTGTTTGATATGCTAACTTATAATAACAATGATCTCCTTTTTAAGTTTAGTTTGGGGAACGTGAAACTTGAGGGTGATAAATCTTCGCAACACCAAAGCCCTAATGTAAGTCCTTGATCTCTTTGCAAGTTATTTCCATCCTTTTGTTTACTTTAAAGTTTTAATTTTTCTTAGTACTTTCATTTTTGTTTAGTGGAATATTAATAAGGCCAAGGTTGATTGATTATGAGAAAAGTGTAAATGTGCTTTGTCACTAAGCATTGCATGAGGGCATGGCAATGGTTAAGTGTAGAGGATTTGATAGGTTTGAAAACACCCATCCTTTTACCACTTATTTCTGGCTAAAACAAGACCAAAACACGTATTTAATATCATTTGTTTGGAATTATACGTGGTTTTTGTGTTTATTATGTTTTCAGAGTCAACCAGATGAATATTAAAGAAAACATGGGATTGCACGGGTTTTATCGAGGAAAAAGACTCAAGACGAAGTCTACTGTCCAAGAGATGCAAAAGATTTGAAGTCATTGTGCCTATTTGAAGATTTATCGAAGAATAGAGCCAAAGATGGAAGATTCATATATGTCGAAGAACTCGAGTCTATTAAACAAAAGATTATAAGACGAGTTGGAATTATTCACCGACACTTCCAAAAATCCAAAGTCGGAAACGTTTATTTAAGGAAGCGTGAAGACTAAAGAAGAAAGAAGAAAAGAAGCCCAAAACCAAGCCCATTCACAAAGCCCACAAGACTTGCCTATATATATGATTCCACTTCACAATTTTGGGACACTTAGTTTTTTAGGTAGTTTTTAGTTTTTCATTCTCTCTAGTTTTAGAGAGAGAAAGTTCTAAACTTTCTCTCACTAGTTTTCATCTTTTTCTCTTTCAAGATCAAGACTTTGTATTGTTTTTCATTAATCAAGTTAAGTTTCAAGCTTTTAATCTTTGATCTCATTCTTCCTTTCTTTGATTTTTATTGATTTTGGTACAAATCTCGTATGATCCGTGTTGTTCATCAAGGATTTTGTGCTTAAAAAGTTAATCTTTTTATGTTTTCCTAAGTTTCTACACGAATAAGCTTTGAGATCCTTGTGCTTATTGGCTTATTTGCTAGTTTTGCTTATTTACTTTTTAATAGTTTTCTCAAAAAGTTTATCTTTTTATTATTTGATTCATAAGTTTGCTTATTTAAAGTTAGAAAAGTTGTTTTTAGTGCTTATTTGATCTGCTTAATATAGGATTCGTGCTAGTTTTGGAGGAGCTTATTCAATAGCTTATTCCCTAGCTTATATTTCGGAACAACATCATTTTCGGAAAGGGCAAAGCCCTTTTCCGACCTGGTATTCCGAGCACACACCCCTTTATTCCGATCCTTAGATCGGAAAAGGGTTTAGTGTATTCCGACGGTAAGTGTTTTAATATTCCGATCAATACTTTTTCCCCAACATTCCGATTTGGACTTTTACTATTATTCCGATTGGAATGAGTTTGATTATTCTGATGGGGACTTGTTTGTAGCATTCCGATTTGGCTCATTTGCCCAATATTCCGATCACTTGTTTTTGAATATTCCGATCAGCATCATTTTGTGTTATTCCGATTGCCCTTTTGTTAACATTCCGATCATTTGATCTGAATATATTCCGATTGCACCTTATTTCCCTTATTCCGATTGAGTTGTTTTGATATACTCCGATCTTACTTTCTTTTAGTACTTTTCAACCAAGTTCATATTGTTAGAAAGTTTTTCCAAGTGTTAGTTTTTATTGATTGTTCATTTATTTTTCTAATATAATCTTTAAGTTTTCAAGCATTTACTTTTAAACTTGTCTTTTTAGTTTAATCCTTTTAAAGCTTTAATTCTACGCTTCGACACTTACTTATTTGTCACTAGTTTAAAATAGATAAACAAACCAACACCTTTTCATTAACCAAGAACAAATCATTCCACTTAGAGCCGAGATCAATTCGAGAGGATACCGAGAACATTCTGAAACCCATACAAAAGACGTGTATCAAATGGCGCCGCTGTCGGCTCTTCTCGTTAAGATCAACAGTTTTTGTGAGAACTTGGATTTTGGGATCCGTACACCGTGAACGTTACTTTTTCATAAAAATTTCAAAAACACAAAAAAAAAAAAAAATAAATAAATAAATATAAAATTTTCAAAAATCCTAAAAATTAAAAAACAGAAAAACCAAAAATATTTTTCTTTTGTTTTTCCCTTGTTAGTTCTTTTGCAGGTGTATGCGCACTCGATCAACGTCTTATCAAGAGCCCGAGCCTCTCGATAACTTAGACATGGCCGGTGTACAAAACAACAACAATAACCCACCTCAAAACAATAATAATAACAATAACAACCCACCTTTCAACAACAATAATAACAACAACAATGAGCCTCTACCGGATAATCGCCCGATGATTGAACTTCTGCAAGCACATGTAGAGGGTAACGATGATCCAATTGTCATACCCGCGATTGCAGCCAACAACTTTGAGCTCAAATCCGGCTTTATCCAGATGGTCTCTGCTCAACCATTCTTGGAGCGTACCATTGATGATCCACATGACCACATCAAGAGATTCCTACAACTCACTAATACGGTCAAATTCAATGGTGTTCCACAAGAGGAAATCCGTTTACAACTTTTTCCCTTTTCTTTAGAGGGACAAGCCCGACATTGGCTTGCTAAGGAACCGCCACAGAGTATTCTTACGTGGACGGATTTGGAGACCAAGTTTATCAACTACTTTTTCCCACCCTCTCGTACTACCGCTTTGCGGAATGAAATTATCAATTTTGAACAAAAGTACGATGAGTCGTTTAGTGAATCTTGGGATCGTTTCAAAGATCTTTTAAGAAAATGCCCACAACATGGTTTTACCAAAGTGCACCAAATTAATACTTTTTATAATGTTTTAAACATGAATGACCAAGCTTCACTAAACAGTGCCTCGGGGGGTAATCTTTTGGCTAAGACTTCCAATGCTGCTTGGGATATCATCGAGAATAAGTCTCGTGTGCAAACCAAGAGTGTGCGGACCAATGTCGCTAGTGCTAGTACTAGTGACAGCGACAAGCGAATTGACAAAATCACTGCGCTTCTTGAATCGCTTGCTACCCAAACCGCCAGCAACACCAACAACATTAACGCTAAAAACGTTAAAGACGCTCAAGTCAATGCTATTAGCCAACCATGTGAGATATGCGGGGGTCCTCATTCTTACACCACTTGTACTGCCACCCAAAACTACCCTTCTGAGAACGTGAATGCAGCATACGGTACCTATCCTCAACCTGCTTATCAAGCTCGACCTCAAGGCGACCGCAACTTGCTTAGCTACCGCTCCAACAACTATCTCTCACCACCTGGTTCTACTCCTAACAACCCTAACCAACAACAAAACGTCAACCGCCCTCCTCAACAACAACAACAATCTCGTGGACCATACATACCACCTCACAAACAACAACATCCACCTCAAAGAAACAACCAAGTTTACCAGCAACCTGCTTATCAACCACCCGCATACACTGCTCCTCCCAACCAACCCACCGCATTACACCAAGACATTGAAACCTACATGAGGACTAACGATGTGATCGTGGAAAATCTTCAACAGGAAGTGCGCAACTTGAAACCAGACCTGATGAAACAAGGGAACGATCTGAGAGCTGATATGAGAAACACTATGGATAGTCAAACGAATGACTTAAGAAACATGATGGCTAGTTTCTTCCACGGTAATCAACCATCTTCTTCGGGTACTCTTCCGAGTAACACCGTTGCGAATCCAAGAGGGGAGATGAAAGCAATCACCACTCGTAGTGGCAAAGGTACCAAGGAACCCGAGCTTCCTATACCTCCACCGGTGGTTGTGACTAAGGATAACGAGTCACCTGCTCCTATTCCTCATCATTCTACTTCCCCAACTTCTCCACCTCTTACTTCTACCCCTCCTCCACCCAAGGATGTGAGTGATCCTTCGATCCCAAAGCCTTCCTCTTCTTCTGATATACCTTATCCCTCAAGGTTGAGGAAAGAGAATGTTAGAAATACGTTTTTACGTATATTAGAAGTATCGGTCACTCCATAATATTATTTGTGTTGTAATAGCTCGTAGTTAACAAATACTTATTTAGTTAAGTAAGAACCGGTCCATGGGCTTGTCATAGGCCGGCCCAAGTCCACATAAGACTTGGAAGTATAAATACCCCTTTCCTCCTTGGAAAGGGGTTGGTTTTTGTTCACTTTCTAGTTTCACTTAATAAAATACACATAGTTTTTCTCTCACTTTCTCTCTCTAGTTTCTCTCTCTAGAAAACATCAACCCACTTCATAGATTCATAGGTTATCAAGATTCTACATTTGGTATCAGAGCTATGGGGTGATTTAAGGTAATGATTTGTGTGGTTTTTTAGTTTTTGATTGTATTAGTGTTCTTTAGGAAGATCCATCTTGATTCTTGGTGTTTTTGGTGTTTTTGTGATTGGGATTAGTGGATAAGTATTAGTTTTTACTTATTATTGTAGAAATCACAAAACTTTTTGGGTTATTTGGTAAAAATCTGGGTTTAATCTTGGTTTTTCGATCGACTGTTCATCACGAACAACCTTCTGTTTACCCAGACAAACTTCCGAACCAAAAAGTTCCGGATCAACCAAAGTTCCGGACGAATAAGTTCCGAACCAAAAAGTTCCGGATCAACCAAAGTTCCGGATCAACAAAAGTTCCGAACCAAAAGTTCCGAACCAAAAGTTCCGAACGAAAAGTTCCGGATCAACAAAAGTTCCGAACCAAAAGTTCCGGATCAAGGAAAGTTCCGGATCAAGGAAGTTCCGAACCAAAAGTTCCGGATCAAGGAAAGTTCCGGATCAAGGAAGTTCCGAACCAAAAGTTCCGGATCAAGGAAAGTTCCGGATCAAGGAGAAAGTTCCGGATCAAGGAAAGTTCCGTATCAAGGAAAAAGTTCCGGATCAAGGGAAAGTTCCGGATCAAGACTTCCGAACCAAAAGTTCCGAATCAAGGTATTCCAAGCCAAATCTTCCGAATCAAACTTCCGAATCAACAAAAAGTTCTGAATCAAGGGTTATTTTACTTGTTTTTTCGACGATTTTTTAGAGGATTTAATCTTGGTTTCTTACAACAAAAACTCAACACAATTCACAAGCTTTACTTCACTGCTCGATGAACCGATAATCTTTGTCTCTTTGAAGTGAACCAAATGAATCCGAATTCAGTAATGCCTCAGATGACATCACTTACGGATATTTCCGTCTTACGGGAACGGATAATCGCCCGCCAATGCTCATCAAAGAAGTTTTTAAAGCATGGCAAGGCCGGATGATGTCTTACCTTAAGGGAAAACCGGTTTATGGGAGGCTTATGGTTAAGTCAATTTTAAATGGTCCACTTGACTATGGTACCATCGTGGTTAACAATGTGACTCGACCAAGAGAATTTGAAGAACTTACACCAGCTCAACAACTTGTTGCCGATGCAGACGAAAAGGCTCTTCAAACCATTCTCCAAGCTCTTCCCCATGACATCTATCGGATGGTAAGTCAGTATACGGTGGCAAAGGATTTATGGGAACGTCTAAAGGTGTTGCTACAAGTTACGTCTCTCACCAAACAGGAAAGGGAATGTCAGTTGTATGATCTGTTTGATAGATTCACGTACAACCCAGGGGAAACGCTTCACGATTATTACTTCAGGTTCACCACTCTCATGAATGATCTGAATGTATACAATCTCGTGATTGCTCCATTCCAGGTTAACACCAAATTCTTGAATACTTTACCTCAAGCTGAATGGGGTGAGTATATTACCGATGTTAAGTTAACCAGGGATTTGCATAAGTGCAATTTGGATCAACTCTATGCTTTCCTTCAGCAGCATGAGAAACATGTGATCATGCACCGTTCGCCTCGAGGTATGTACCCTGATTCCTTAGCTTTGATGGCGAATCAACCAAGCCTATCATCCATCACCTTACATGACACCAACCTTTCCCCAATACTCGATTCTACCACAACCACCCACCTCACATCAGCAACAATATCGGTTCAATGCACCTTCACCACACTATGCTTCACAACATCACCCAGCAAGTATTGCACCTTATGCTCAATCTTCATATTCTTCCTATCAAGAGAATGCAGCATATCCAACAAGCTACCCTGATCAAATGAGTATTCCTTCTAGTGATTATGCAGTTCATCAAGACCAAGCAATGTACTGTGATGATGAGGAAGTCCCCATTCCTGTATTCAAACAAGGTGCTGACCCAGTTGAAGTGTTAACCACTATGTCTGCTTATCTCACAAGGACATTAAGCAAACGAGGATTTAGGGGATCAGCTCCGACTAACAATCAGTTGAGGAATTCATCCAATTCTCGCCAACAATCTACTATTGAGAATGGCAGGGTAATGGTTCAACCTATTCAACCTTATCAGGGGAGACCTACTACATCAAACACCAATGCTCGCACGATCAATCCTGTTCCAATGGTCAACACTCCTCCACGGGCTAATTCCACAGGCAAGTTGAGAATAATTACATGCTACAACTGCAAGGAAGAAGGTCACATGTCCAGGGATTGTAAGAAACCCAAGAGGACAAGGGATGGTCAATGGTTTGCAGAGAAGATTTATCTGGTAAATGCTCAGGCACAAGGAAGGGAACTTGATGAAGAGGAGCTTGCATTTCCTGCTGATCCAGGGATTGCTGAACAAGACGTTGTCACCACACAGAATGCAGCATACCAAGCAGATGATCTTGATGCGTATGACTCAGACTGTGATGATTTTCAATCGGCAAAGGCAGCTCTTATGGAAACTATCTCCAGCTTAGGGCCAGAAAAGAGATCTGAGGTACTTATTAATACCATTGATAATACCACTGATGCTAGTATTCAACCACATCAAGTTGTGCAAGAGCGTGCTGATACGAATGAATCTTCGGTGGTGAGTCTTTCAAACGAGGAGACAATCAATGATAGTAATATCAATGTGAGTCCCCAGACTTTGAGTGAAACACAACCGGGAGTTATTTCGCATACGCATACTCCTGCTCAACAAGATTTGGTCATGGTTCCTGCTACATTACTTAGCCAAATGAATGCTGCACTCTTAGAAACTTTAGCTAAGAATAAGAATTTGTCTGATGAGCTTACCTTAAGCAACGAGAAAGTTCAAACTTTGGAATTAGTGCCTTCGTCTAGTGTTCTCACAAATCCCGAATATGATCACTTTCGAAACAAACAAATGGGTCACTTGCAAGAAATTGAAAACTTAAGAGCAAATCTTTCTAATGAACATAAAGAAAATGAGTTAGTGGTCACTAATTTTCAAAAACTTCAAACGGATTTTGATTTACTCGAGTCTAAGAAGAATGAAATGGAGATTAATGCTGCTAATAAGATTAGAAGTCTAGATTACTTGCTTTTAAGACAATACGCTGCTTCTCAATTAGTGCACTTATTTGATGCTTCGTTTAGAGAATTTAACTTATCACGTCAAAAAGGCCTTCCCCCTAACCCAAGGTATGCAAAACAAGCTTTAAGACATAGTCCAAGACTTTATAATGCAACCCAATTAGGATTGGTCTTAGACCCGATTGTTATTTTCGATGATCGAACAAGTAAGGATCTAGTTGATGAGGATCGGTCATACAATTCTGCAAAATATCCCGAGTGTGATTATTTTAAAATGAATAAGGAGCTTGCTAAAACGGATTTTAGAATTCGCTTCCATATGGACAAAGATCTCATTACAGCACCAACCTACATGTTGAATGAAGAAAACCCTAGTACATTTCCTACACTTGTCAACATGGAAGGTCCTAAGGAAATTCCAAAGGATCTTCCACCTGTTAGCACTGTATGGTTAAACTTGCAAGAGATTAATCAATACTTTACTAATTTTGACAAGGTCATTTTGGAATGTACGACTTCAAATGGCCTAAACACCGGAGAATGGGCTTTCGAACACGTGAACGAGGTGTTTAAGAATGAGATAAATCCATTTGTCGAAAGTCTAAAAGGAAGTTTTGCATCTCTTAAAGAAAATCTTGAATTTGAAATTGGAGAAGTTCAAAAAGTGTTTTATGAAATGGACACCGCTTACGAACTACAACTTATTGAAAAGGAAAAGATTTTAACTGAATATGACCGATTCTTGTCTGAAGTAATCTCGTGTGATGTTCTTACTACTGTAAATGTTAATTATTCGAATGAGCTTACATCCGCTATGATTAACTGTGATGCTGTGCATATATGTGATGATGTTTGTGATCTCTCTTTAAATGTTGCTGATACTGTAAATGAGGTAGATAATCATTCTTGTCACGAATCTAATGCTAAGTTTTTAAAGCTACAAGATTCTTACAATTTACTTTCAAAACGCTTTAATCAACTAGAACAACATTGTATATCTTTAGAATTAAAACAACAAACTCAAAATGAGGATCTTTTGATAACAAATAGTTGTGAAAACGGTGTTGAGACGAGTGACAAGATGATTGCAATTGTTAAGGCATTAGAGGAAGAGATTATGAGATTGAAGAGAGATGTGTCATCAAATGAAACATTAAAATTGGAACTAGAGGTCGCAGAGTCAAAAAACCAGGACTTAGAAATTAGACTTTCGTCTATTCTAGGGGAGATGGATCGTGCAAGACAGGGAATGTCTCAACTTTATGGTTCACTAGAAGAACGCTTCGCTTTTAATGCGGCACAGCAACAATCTTATGTTGAACAATTGAACCAAAAATGTGAGGAAATCTCTGACTTAAACATCATGCTCATTGACAAAAATATGGTTTTGGCCGAGTTAAAGGAGACACTTCTTCTCACCCGACAAGAAGTTGTTGATAACTCAGCTACCGACTCTGCACCGTCCACTAGTGCTCCAACAACCAAGTCAGTAGTGCTTTATAAGAACCCGCTTCATAAGAGAAACCCGGTTACCTATGATGATTATATGAGGAATGCCATTAAGCATGTAGATCTTGTTAGGGATATTTTAGATGATCTTTATGCCTTAGATCCCTCAAGTAGCTACTATTATTCGGCTCATGAATATATTAAGCGAGTTCAATATTGCTTACCATATTTGCAATACATAGGTAAACCAGACTCTGCAATACTTACTAATAGGCCCATTGCTCTAACTCCATTTAATAAGACTCCAGGAGCAAAACCGTCATTGGCACAATCAAGTAAGGCACCTTTAAAATCTGTTGCTAATGTTCCCACTTTGCCTTCTACAGGATTAAAAGAGACTACTAAGGCTAAAGGATCGCCACTCAAGAAAGATAAGATCAAGCCCTCCACTAGTAGTGCCAAAAAGAAGAAAGTAGAAGCTCACCATAGGAATGTTAGTTCAGTTTTAAATAAGAAGAATCATGTTAAGACTAAAAGCTCTGCGCCTGTGCAGAAGCCTAAACCATTCGTGAATTCTAATTTGAATTGTTGGAATTGTAATGAATGTATGTTTTCCCAACGTCATGATTTGTGTCTTATTGATTATGTGAATGAAATGAATGCCATTAGGAATGGTCTTGAATGGAAGCCAACGGGTAGAACTCGTGCCCAAGTTGGCTGGCAATGGCGTCCCACTGGTAGGACCTTTACATTAGATGGAAAAATGTGCCCTTTAACTAGGAATGCATCCATTGAGGTTAGGTATGAGCGTCCTTTAGTTAGGCACACTCGCACTCAAGTATGGAAACAGCGCCCTTTAATTAGGTCAGCTCCCACAATAGTGCCTATCAGTGAAGAAATACCACAGGATTTAAGCCAACTAGAATCTACACCACCAACTAGGAAGAACAAGGCTAGGAAATCTAAGAAACCTAAAGTTAGAAAATCTAAGATTATTAAATCTGTACCTGCTAATAACAAGGAACATTCAGATTCCGATACCTCTACATTGTCTTCATATGGTGATATTTTCAGGTGGTCCAAATCATCCTCTGGTATTTGGACTCCGGTTGTTCAAAGCATATGACCGGAGATCGCTCGATGCTCCGAAATTTCGTCAGCAAGTTTCTTGGTACGGTTAAATTCGGGAATGATCATATAGCAAAGATAATGGGGTATGGTGAATATCAGATTGGAAACGTTACGATTTCAAGGGTATACTATGTAGAAGGTCTTGGTCATAACTTATTTTCAGTAGGACAGTTTTGTGATTCCAACCTAGAGGTTGCATTTCGACAACATACTTGTTTCATCCGCAACTTGGAAGGAAAAGACTTGTTGAAGGGTTCTCGTGGTGCAAATCTTTATACGTTGTCCCTACAAGACATGATGGCCGCTTCTCCAGTATGTCTTATCTCTAAAGCATCTAAGACCAAGTCATGGTTATGGCATCGCAGATTATCTCATCTTAATTTTGATGCTATCAATCATCTGGCTAAAAACGAATTAGTTCGTGGTCTTCCAAAGCTCAAATTTCACAAGGATCATTTATGTTCCGCGTGTTCAAGGGGGAAAAGTACCAAGAAATCATATAAGCCCAAAGCTGAAGACACCAATCAAGAAAAACTTCATATTTTGCATATGGATCTTTGTGGGCCAATGAGAACTGAAAGTGTGAGCGGTAAGAAATTCATTCTTGTCATTGTGGATGATTTCTCCAGGTTTACATGGGTTAGATTTCTACGTACAAAGGATGAAGCACCGAAGGATATCATCACTTTTCTGAAATTCATTCAGGTACGTTTGAATACTACTATCCGCCGTATTCGTACAGATAATGGAACAGAGTTCGTCAACCAGACTCTTCGTGATTACTATGAAGGAGTTGGTATCTCACATGAAACATCCGCTGCACGCACTCCACAACAAAACGGTATCGTTGAAAGACGGAATCGTACGCTTATGGAAGCTGCTAGGACTATGCTCATTTATGCGAACGCTCCATTGTTCTTATGGGCAGAAGCTATATCTACTGCATGTTTCACCCAAAACCGTTCTATCATTCGGAAACGCCATGGAAAAACACCTTACGAGCTTCTACATGACCGTAAACCCGATGTTTCATTCTTTCATGTGTTTGGTGCTCTTTGTTATCCAAACATTAATAGTGAGAACTTGGGCAAGCTTCAACCGAAAGCCGATATAGGTATTTTCATTGGTTACTCACCCTCAAAGAAAGCCTACCGAATTTACAACCGTCGTCTTGGTAAGATTGTAGAAACTATGGACGCAGATTTCGACGAGCTGACAGCGATGGCTTCTGAGCAACACAGCTCTGAACCCGCGCTTCATGAGATGGGAACCAGTGCTATTAGTTCCGGATTAGTTCCCAATAATCCTACTTCTACATCATTTTTACCACCTACAAGGCCCGAGTGGGATAAACTGTTTCAACCGTTGTTTGACGAATTCTTTGATCCCCCAAATGATGAAGTTCCAGCACCTGTAGTGATAGCTCCAATCCCTGAAGTTGTTGCTCCTGCTAATGAAGCTTTATCTAATGCATCTTCAATTCACATTGAACCGGATGCACCTTCACCAAGTGATTCTCAAACTACACCTGAATCGTCACCCCTACTTGTGCCTAATGATGTGGAAGAGGATTCTATTAATCACGATTTGGAATATGCTCACCTGCAAGAGCTTCCTTTCTTTGGTGTAGCGATACCTGAAAACCCTTCAGCCGCGTCTACCTCAGAAGAAGCTCCTTCTATTGTTCACTCCAGACCACCTAGGATTGAAAATCATAGCACCAAATGGACAAAAGATCACCCAATTAGGAATGTCATTGGTAATCTAGATCGACCAGTCTCTACACGCCATCAATTACAAGAGAGTGCACTCTATTGCTACTTTGATGCATTTCTCTCTGAAGTTGAACCAAAAAATTGGCAGCAGGCTATGACTCAATCATCTTGGATTGAAGCCATGCAGGAGGAACTAAATGAATTCCAACGACTTGAAGTATGGGAATTAGTTCCTCTCCCTGACAAGGTTAACATCCTTACTTTGTTGTGGGTTTATAAGGTTAAACTTGATGAGATGGGTGCAGTATTGAATAATAAGGCTAGATTGGTTGCTAGAGGATATAAACAAGCCTTGGGTATAGACTTTGAAGAATCTTTTGCTCCTGTGGCTAGATTGGAGGCGATTAGACTATTCCTTGCGTATGCTGCTCATATGAATATGATCGTCTATCAAATGGATGTGAAGACGGCATTTTTGAACGGTGAACTAAGGGAAGAGGTCTATGTTCGTCAGCCGGATGGGTTCGTTAGCACGGAGTTTCCTAATCATGTGTACAAGCTTAAGAAGGCTCTCTATGGGTTGAAACAAGCTCCACGCGCGTGGTATGATCTCCTCTCAACATATCTCATTTCGGAAGGCTTCTCCAAAGGCAAGGTGGACCCCACTCTATTCACTCTCAAGGAGGGCAACGACATGATACTGGTACAAATTTATGTTGATGATATAATATTTGCTGCCACTAACATAGAATTGTCAAATCGCTTTGAGAAGATAATGTCCACACGCTTTCAGATGTCAATGATGGGAAAAATCTCATTTTTCTTAGGATTACAGATTTCTCAAAATCCCAGAGGCATCTTTATTAATCAATCCAAATATGCTCTAGAATCTTTAAAGAAATATAACTTTGAAAATTGTGACCCCGTGGACACTCCAATGGTGGAGAAATCCAAGTTAGATGAAGATAGGAATGGGACTATTGTCGATCCAAAACTTTACCGTGGGATGATCGGCACCCTTCTCTATCTGACTGCTAGCAGGCCTGACTTGCAATTTGCTGTATGCATGTGTGCCCGGTATCAGGCTCGACCTACCGAAAAGCACCTACATGTTGTGAAAAGGATCTTTCGGTATCTAAAAGGAACACTTCATCGTGGTCTATGGTATCCGAAAGATTCCTCTATTGCTCTAATATCATACGCAGATGCCGATCATGCTGGATGTCAAGACACGAGGCGTAGCACTTCTGGATCAGTGCAACTCCTTGGAGATAGATTGATCAGTTGGTCTTCAAAAAGGCAGAAAAGCGCTGCAATTTCTAGCACGGAGGCTGAATACATCGCCATGTCCGGTTGTTGTGCTCAAGTCCTTTGGATGAGATCACAATTAATTGACTACGGTTTGGGATTTAACAAAATTCCGATGTATTGTGACAACAAGAGTGCCATTGCCCTTTGCTGCAACTACATTCAACACTCACGGGCCAAGCACATAGACATTCGCTACCATTTCATTAAAGAGCAGGTGGAGAACGGAGTGATCGAGCTGTATTTTGTCACTACTGAGTACCAGCTGGCGGATATGTTCACCAAAGCCTTAGATCGAGGACGAATCGAGTTTTTGATCGACAAGCTTGGCATGAAATCATTCACTCCAGCGACTCTCAAAGAGTTGGCAGAAGAATCAGCTGAATAGTGGTGGTAAACTATTCAGAGTATCCTTTGTTCGTGATCATGTATATTATCGTAAATATATAAACCACAAAAAGAAAATACAAAAATATAAAACCAACAAAATCCATAAAAAATATAAAACCTAGAAAAACCATAAAAATTATAAAATCAAGAAAAACCAAAAATATTTTTCGTTTTTAAATCGGGCATGTCTTTTAGTACGGTAATATTTACGGCTTTAGAAATGTCGATCAATATTGACACGGCGCCATAAATAGAGTCCGTATAAAAGTTGTAAATTTTTAAAACATGCCCACTATGGCTTGTAGTTTTTTTAGACTGCAACCCGGTTTTCATATTAAAGTCACGTATTTCCTTGGAAAACGTTGGCTCAGAACGGGAATTAATTTTCTCGGGCATGATTTACAAGCCAAATCATGCAAAGGGATCAAGTTTACTTTACAAATTGGTCTAACACGAATTAGTGTACGTCTCAGTGCATTAATTTGTCTAAATAAGAGAAATCTTATTGACACCACGAATCAATCTTTTTCAAGACATTAATTGGGAAATGTTTTCATCAATATTTGACTCTTTAAACAATGACTACAGCTCTTTAAATAGAAAACGGGTCATCGTTTAAGGGGGAGAAAATATTAAATCATCTTCGTCATTAAATCGATTCTCAAAAGTGTTTGTGGAAAATTAATTGGCTGAATGGTTATTGAGTGGTCTTGCTTTAGAAAACGACTTGTGCTCGTTCAAGGTGATAGGACTTGCTTTAGATTTTGGAGATTTGCAAATAGGTTGCGATTGCTAAGTTGTGTGAAAATTAACAATGGTTAGGAAAAATGAAAAGTAATAAACCAAAAAGGAAAAGGAGTGAAAACTCAGGGACTTAAGTGACAACTTGTGAAAGTTGCCAAAAACTTTGACCTAAGTCAAACCAAAACCCCCCTTGCGTTTTATTTTCTCCTTCACTGTTTCATCTACTTCTTGCCGCCATTAAAACACACACTTAAGCTTTCAGAAACTTTCATCTTAATCATCCAATATGTTCCATTCAATCTAAAAGGTAAGTACCCAAGTATTATCTTGTCTAAATTCGTTTCTAATCAACTGAATTAATCCATTTGAAGCAGATTTAATCCAATTAGGGTTTGTGTTAATTTAAGGGTTAATTGATTAGGGTTTTAGATGGGTTATGCTCGGAATATCTTTAGATTGTGGTTGGTTACCTTAGATTGCCTTAGAATTCACAAACGCGCATAGATTAAATCATCAATAGGCTGTGTTTATGAAGTTCCGAATGAACATGGATATCAACTTCCGAATGAAGGACTTCCGAATGAAGGAAGTTCCGAATAAAGGAAGTTCCGAATGAAGAAGTTCCGAACGAAGAAGTTCTGAATGAAGGAAGTTCCGAATGAAGGACTTCCGAATGAAGGACTTCCGAATGAAGAAGTTCCGAATGAAGAACTTCCGAATGAAAAAGTTCCGAATGAAGAAGTTCCGAATGAAGAACTTCCGAATGAAGAACTTCCGAATGAAGAAGTTCTAAATGAAGAACTTCCGAATGAAGAAGTTCCGAATGAATAACTTCCGAATGAAGAAGTTCTGAATGAAGAAGTTCCGAATGAAGCAGTTCCGAATGAAGAAGTTCCGAATGAAGAAGAATGAAGAAGTTCCGAATGAAGAAGTTCCGAATGAAGAAGTTCCGAATGAAGAACTTCCGAATGAAGAACTTCCGAATGAAGAACTTCCGAATGAAGGACTTCCGAATGAAGGACTTCCGAATGAAGGACTTCCGAATGAAGAACTTCCGAATGAAGGACTTCCGAATGAATAGTTCCGAATGAAGGAAATTTCCGGATGAAGAGTTGTTGGATTAATAGTGTTTGCATATTATAAGTACTTGTTGAAATGTGTTATGCTTTGAAGTAATAGTGATACATATCTATATATTGTTTGTGCATCAACCTTTCGTGTCTTATCTTAAGCAAATACGATGACTAATCCAACAATACAAGCTCTCCAAGATTCTAGAGCAGCCGTAATTGTCGAAGCAAGAACTCTTGAACGAAGATTGATAAGGAGCTTAGAAAGGTTCGTTGGTGGTAGACCATATGGAGTGCACCACAAGTTACTGCAACGATCCATCTAATGGGTTGTACATTTCAGGTCCACTTTATATTGGTTTTAATTGTGAATATGTGAATTTGTGAATATTGTGCTTTTACGGCTTGATGTAGGGTTAAGGTATGATAATTTTTCAAGAATTTCTCACGAGATTCTAAATCTTTCAAAATATATCATACTAAAGCACTACAACTATCCCTTATTAACTTAAGGGGGAGCATTAACATGTTCTATGGCCAAACATCGATTTCATTTTTACCCAAAGACCAGTTAATCCATTCAATATCCCAAATATTAATGGTTAACATTTTGGATAAGGGGAGAAAATGGGATTAAGGAGACTTAAGTGATACTTGGCTAAAAGATGAAAAAGACTTAACGATAATCCAACTTAATATGTGTAAAGCACGTGTTAAGGGGGAGCGTTTTTTGATGATCAAAAACACCTAAGGTACGAAACTTTTAATTTCAATATCACAAGTACTTTAGGTGATTTTCAATGATTTTTCATGGTGACAATTCCTTCCCAAAACACGCTTAATTCACGACGATGTGGTGACAAAAGGGTGGTAGGAATAGGTTTAGTCCAATGATTCATCAGAGCCGATGGAATCTTCCCAAGGACAATTCCCTAGATAGAATTAGAAGTCCTAGGAAAGATGGAGAAAGAATGTGAACGTAGCTGAATGCCGACCAAGTACTTAAGCTAGCACTGGAACAATCACAACAAGGTGCTAGTGATGACGTATTGGTAAGCATTGAAGGGGTTGAAGAATGAAAAAGAATTGTAAAGATAAAGGGTGTAAAGAAAGAAGCCCTCCTTACAACTTTAGGCAGAAACCGGGTCAATACATATGCTATTGAGATCATTTTTGTTAATGATTCTTGATATTGAAGAAAGACGTCATGGACCCAGTGATGCAATGCACAACCCTTCCCAGCTAACTCAAATATCTCTCAAAAGGTATTTGTTTTATTCACACGGAGATCAACACGTTATCTATTGGTTTATTCACTCCGAATAGACTGGTATTGAAAAGGTGGCACTCCTCTCCAGCCATCGCTCACTAAATCAAAACGCACAATCGAGTCTAGAGCCAAGAGATCATCAAAAGTCTCATTAGGACACTTTCCATTTATTTCTTGCTTTCTCACACACTGTGAAAAGTAAGAGATTTTCATGAGTCCTACGCAATATTCCTGTAATATTGCCAGAACATCCGAGTAATACGTAAGTATTACAATGAAGATGGAAATCCTGCTTGAGCCAACATCAAACAAGCTCATGGTAGGTTACACGTGCGGTTCTTTTAGAACCAATCTTGTGAAAAACTGGAAAGAAACAGTGGTTTAAGTCTTAATTGAACTTAAACTCGTTCCAGGCCTCTACGCATTATCATATGATCTTGCCAGAACACTCAGAGTGACCCTTTATTGATCACAGTGACGAGTGGAAATCCTTCTAGTGTTAACATCAAACAGCACTTGGTAGGTGACGTGCAAGATTCTTTATGAATTGAGCTCGTGACAACTGGAAAGCGACGATGGTGAAAATCTTAATTGAAATTCACTTGTTCCAGGTTCCATGAATTGACGGCTTCAAATCACAAGGATAATTTATCCAAGTGATTCACTCTTTATGTTCGCAGTCAGCTTTGGACGGTCGAATAAAGAGAACGGGTTTACCCGCGAAATCCTGTCAGGAAGTTACTTAATTGAAACTATCCGTCACGGGTACGATATCTAATATCGTCCAACGGTCTTCACCGACCGGAGGTAAAATGCTACCAAATTAGAATAAAATGTTCAAAGCCATTTTATTCGTGTCGTTGCTGTGTACCTGTTAAAGACGGTGGCGTTGTTGTGTACCTGTTGAAGACGGTGGCGTTGTTGTGTACCAGTAAAGACGGTGGTGTTGCGGTGTACCTGTAGAAGTCGTTCCCACATGCTTATGTTTTTTCTGCATCAAAGCTTAGCAAAAATTCAAGAAAGTACAAGATAAAGTCTTCCGCTGTACCAAACTCTGAAACTTTCGAGAATTCAACAAAAAGACATAAGTGTGTGGAACATGGAGTCACGAGGAGGCAAGTTTCACAAGAAGGTAAAGATCGCACGTGAAAGGCCAAAAGAACAATGCTCTCAAGCCAAAGCCTAAAAGATCAATAAACATATTCACAACAAAAAGAAAAAGAAGAAAAGACTACGAGCTAAAGAACGAAGACTTAGTATAGTATGCTAGGTTTAGAACTTTGTAACGTGGAGTGACCTCCCTTAGGGGGAGATTGTTAGAAATACGTTTTTACGTATATTAGAAGTATCGGTCACTCCACAATATTATTTGTGTTGTAATAGCTCGTAGTTAACAAATACTTATTTAGTTAAGTAAGAACCGGTCCATGGGCTTGTCATGGGCCGGCCCAAGTCCACATAAGACTTGGAAGTATAAATACCCCTTTCCTCCTTAGAAAGGGGTTGGTTGTTGTTCACTTTCTAGTTTCACTTAATAAAATACACATAGTTTTTCTCTCACTTTCTCTCTCTAGTTTCTCTCTCTAGAAAACATCAACCCACTTCATAGATTCATAGGTTATCAAGATTCTATAGAGAAGCTTAAAAGCAAGGACGATATTCAGGTTTCGAACTTTCTTAACATGTTTAAACAATTGAATTTTAACATCTCCTTGGTTGAGGCTCTCGCTCACATGCCTAAGTACGCAAAAATGTTCAAAGATCTTCTGAGCGACAAGGAGAAGCTTCTTGATATTGTTAACACCCAACTTAATGAGAATTGCTCTGTAGTGCTCTTAAGGAAATTGCCAACCAAGCTTGGTGATCCGGGTCGTTTCTTAATCCCTTGTAACTTCCCGGGAGTAGAGAATTGCACGGCCCTAGCCGATCTAGGTGCCAGTATCAACTTAATGCCTTTAAGTGTGTGGAAGCAATTATCTCTCCCTGAGCTAGTCCCCACCAAAATGACTCTGGAATTAGCTAACCGTACGGTTGCTTATCCAGTGGGGATAGCCGAAGACGTCTTTGTAGGAGTCGACAAATTCACTTTTCCTGCCGATTTCGTCGTCGTCGACTACGAGATGGACCCTCGTGTGCCATTAATTGTTGGTCGTCCATTCCTGAGGACCGGTCGCACTCTCATCGATGTTGAAGCCGGTGAGCTTATCATGCGAGTGGGTGACGATAAAATCGTCTTCAACATGGGAAAGTTGTCTAAACAACCTTATTCCAACGAGAGTGTTAATTGTATTGACGTTCTTGATGAGGCTTGTGAAGAACACTTCCAAAATGCTTGCAAAATTATTCCTACTTCTCTTCCCAATGTTGAGACCGTTTCCTCTATTGATTCATCACTGTCTCTATTTGGAGAAAGTGATTTCTTTTGGAAAGATCTTGAAGCCACCATGGGAGATGTGAACTTAACTAATGACGAGTCTCCCACCGATTTGGCTGACGACATGAGTTTCTTTGAAAACCTTCTCAAAGAAGACAATCTTTCTCCACCATCTCCCACGGTTATTGCTATCGATGCTCCGACTTTGAAAACGCCTCCCATCGAAAATCCTCCGGATTTAGAACTTAAGGAGTTGCCGCCTCATCTCGAGTACGTGTTCCTTGAAGAAAACAAGAAGTCGCCTGTCATCATCGCGAAGGACTTGAAAGAAGAAGAGAAATCTCGCCTCATCGCCGTGCTCAAAGATCATAAGAAGGCAATTGCTTGGAAAATTTCCGACATCCGCAGAATTGATCCGAACTTTTGTACTCACAAGATTCTCATGGAAGATGACTTTAAACCCGCAATCCAGAGCCAAAGAAGGGTTAATCCTAAAATTCATGACGTCATCAAACAACAGGTTATCAAACTTCTAGATGCCGGCTTGATCTACCCTATTTCGGATTCGCCGTGGGTGAGTCCCGTCCATTGTGTGCCCAAGAAGAGCGGAATAACCGTTGTTTCCAATGAACACAACGAGTTGATTCCCACTCGTCTCGTTACTGGGTGGAGAGTTTGTATTGATTATCGCAAACTCAATGATGCCACGAGAAAAGATCACTTTCCTCTTCCCTTCATGGATCAAATGCTCGAGCGTCTAGCTGGTAATGACTATTACTGCTTCTTAGACGGTTTCTCCGGGTATTTTCAAATTCCCATCGATCCCAAGGACAAAGAAAAAACCACATTCACTTGTCCCTATGGAACATTTGCTTACAAATGCATGCCTTTTGGTTTATGTAATGCTCCTGGGACGTTCCAAAGGTGTATGATGGCTATCTTCCATGACATGGTGGAAGACACTATGGAAGTATTCATGGATGATTTCTCAGTTTATGGTGATTCTTTCTCTGCTTGCCTTGCCAATTTAGAACGTATGCTGAAGCGGTGTGAAGACACTCGCCTTGTTCTTAATTGGGAAAAATGCCATTTCATGGTAAAAGAAGGCATCGTGCTAGGACACAAGATCTCCAAAGCCGGTCTTGAAGTAGACCGTGCTAAAGTCGATGTTATCGCTAAGTTGCCTCCACCTTCAACCGTAAAGAGTGTGAGAAGTTTCCTTGGTCATGCGGGCTTCTATCGTCGATTCATCAAAGATTTTTCTCAAATCGCTCGCCCGATGACCCACCTCTTGGAAAAAGATACTCCTTTTATTTTTTCCAAAGAGTGTATCGAAGCCTTCAACTCGCTTAAGGATAAGCTAACTAAGGCACCCGTCTTGGTTACCCCTAATTGGGAGCTTCCTTTTGAGTTGATGTGCGATGCTAGCGACTTTGCTATTGGTGCGGTTTTGGGCCAAAGAGTGAACAAACACTTCCAACCAATCCATTACGCTAGCAAGACAATGACAGGGGCTCAATTGCATTACACGAAAACCGTAAAAGAGCTTTTAGCAGTTGTCTATGCCTTTGAAAAGTTCCGCCCCTATCTTGTCCTTTCCACCACAATCGTTTACACCGATCATTCCGCGTTGAAATACTTGTTGACTAAGCAAGATTCCAAACCAAGACTTCTTCGCTGGGTTTTGCTACTCCAAGAATTTAAAATCGAAATTCGCGATAAAAAAAGGAGCTAAAAACCTAGCCGCGGATCATCTCAGTAGACTTGAGGATCCTTACCTAGGGGATCATCCGGACAAAGAAATCAATGATTATTTTCCCTTGGAGACCTTAATGTCTATCAACTCGACTGCTGATGAAACCCTGTGGTTTGCGGACATTGCAAACTACTTGGCGGGTGGAATTCTCGTTGACGGGTTAACATCCCAGAAAAAGAAGAAGTTCTTTAACGACATTAAGACGTACTTTTGGGATGACCCGTATCTATTCAAACAATGTGCTGACTTGATTATTCGTCGTTGTGTTCATGGACCGGCAGCTTTAGAAATCCTTGACGCTTGCCACAAAGGACCCACCGGTGGTCACTTTGGTCCTAACTACACCGCCAAAAAAGTGTTTGACTTGGGATTTTATTGGCCCACCATCTATCGTGATGCTCACGAGATGGTTAAACGTTGTGATGCCTGCCAAAAACAAGGCAAGATCACTCATAAAGATGAGATGCCTCAAAATTTCATACAAGAATGTGAAATCTTTGATGTTTGGGGTATCGACTTTATGGGGCCATTCCCTTCTTCTAAAGGAAACAAATACATCCTTGTTGCCGTTGACTACGTCTCCAAATGGGTTGAAGCCAAAGCTTTACCCACTAATGACGCAAGGGTGGTTTGTAACTTTTTGAAATCGCTGTTCGCTAGATTCAGCGTTCCTCGTGCTATTATCAGTGACCGCGGGACTCATTTTTGCAACGATCAATTTGCAAGAGTCATGGCTAAGTATGGTATCAATCACCGTCTTTCCACCGCCTATCATCCCCAAACCAATGGGCAAGCCGAGATATCCAACCGTGGATTGAAGTGAATTTTGGAGCGTACTGTGGGAGAGCATCGTGCCGCGTAGGCCGATAAGTTAGAAGATGCTCTGTGGGCTTTCCGTACTGCTTATAAGACCCCGATCGGTTGTACACCTTATCGTCTTGTGTACAGGAAAGCATGCCACCTTCCCATCGAGCTGGAACATAAGGCGCACTGGGCCTTGAAGTGGGCTAACCTCGACATCAACAAAGCCGGTGATCATCGCAAGTTTCAACTCAACAAGCTCAACGAACTGAGGAATGAAGCTTATGAGAACTCGCTGATCTACAAGGAGAAGACGACGATCCTTCATGACGCAAAAATCAAGAACCGAGAGTTCCACGTTGGTGATCAAGTCTTACTTTTTAACTCTCGGTTGAATATCTTCTTTGGCAAGTTGAAGAGCCGCTGGTCTGGTCCATTCACCGTCGCCAAAGTCTTTCCATATGGGACCATTGAGCTTTCTCAGCCAAATGGGCCCAATTTCAAAGTGAATGGCCAGCGTCTGAAGCTGTACTTTGGTGAGGACATCTCTCAGGAGATGATTCCATCCCTCACGTTCCCCATGAACTAATTTTGGGTCGAGTCAGGCTCCTGACTCGGTTATCAAAAACAAGCGCTCCTCGGGAGGCAACCCGAGTATCTATCCTTTTATGTTTTTACCTCCTAAGTGTAGGGGGGCCTGTATAGGTGTTTGTTTTTGTGTGGTGATGTGATTACAGGGATGAATGCACTCTTGGAACCTTTGAAGAACCGTGCTCCCGTGTTATCCGAAATCCGGTTCTATCTCTCAACAATCGTGATTCAATTTTCTTCATACTCACATTTGAAATTGATCACTTTAGTCGTCTCTTCCTTAACTCGAGTTAACCAACGTGCACAATGTCATAAGTGTAGGGGAGACTTTTCCCACATGCTTAAACATTGAGGACAATGTTTATTTTAAGTGTAGGGGGACTTCTATCGAAGTTTTAAGTGGACTTTTCCATGAAAATGCCTTCATTTAACCAGAAAATCATCTTTTTCAGCATTTTTCAAATTTTTAATTAACTTTGGCCATATAGTCGTAATTTTTAAAATTTTCTCGTCGCTTTCATATGTATATATCCAGCAATAAAGTCAAAAATATTGATAAAGTGGTGTAGCTAGTTTAGAAGTCTTTGACATATTAGGCCCGTTGCGATTATTTTGACTCAACCCGAATAGACTTATCTAAGTTTATTCTAGCTAGTATCCTTAACCATGTAGACCTTAATTGGTTTATTAGGCTAAGCATCCACGAGTTTCATTACTTGAGATTTTAAATTGTGGAGAACGAGAGATGATAGAGTCAATTATAAGTCGGTATTCTTGCACAAGCTCACTTGGTGTAATTATTTGCCTATTCTCCCATCACTTGCTAGTACTTTATCTGCAATAAGTAAGGTCGTACGATTTGAAAAGTTACTTAGCTGTAGCCCAAGATCGTTTAAAAGTTGCTCGGTAATGATAAGAGTTCATAGCCAAGGCATAACTTATGAAGCGGGGCGCGAAGATTGGCGAGTCCGAAAAGGCCCTAACAAGGCAGGAGGATTAAATTTTATTGTTGAAGATCCAAAGCGATGTGAAAAGCATTATTCCCAAAATCAATATGAAGGATCAAGAATCACGACGAAAAGCAATCAACTCCCATAAAGATCATGGAGAAGTCTATCCGAAAAGACCCTAACAAGGTATGAGGATAAATAGATCCAAGTCCGAAAAGGAGGCGGATCGTTGTATCTCAAAATCCCAATTAGAGATTGAAGAAATAATCATGAAGTCGTGGTCAACAAAGTTGGAGTACCCCTCAAAAGTCTCCAAGTGAAAAAACTCTATAACGAAGAGAAGACCATTATCTCAAGAACGTCTCTCAAGATATGAAGTATGAAGTACATGCCAAATATCGGCCCGAGAAAGGTCTCAAATCGTGAACCAAGTTATGCCAAGATATGAACTTTTTGATACCCCGAGAAGCAGTTTTAAGAGATTTTGTCCTTTAGCTAACTATTGATCAAATCGTCCTACTTTGCTTTCGGCCTAAATAAACTATCGCAATAAGTCCAAAAATGCATCTTCATGATCATTCTAAGACACAAGTAAAATATAAGAGATACACCTAGGAATAAGGGAGTTTAAGCATTTAATTAAGCCATGTGTGTAAGTGTTTGATATGCTAACTTATAATAACAATGATCTCGTTTTTAAGCTTAGTTTGGGGAACGTGAAACTTGAGGGTGATAAATCTTCGCAACACGAAAGCCCTAATGTAAGTCCTTGATCTCTTTGCAAGTTATTTCCATCCTTTTGTTTACTTTAAAGTTTTAATTTTTCTTAGTACTTTCATTTTTGTTTAGTGGAATATTAATAAGGCCAAGGTTGATTGATTATGAGAAAAGTGTAAATGTGCTTTGTCACTAAGCATTGCATGAGGGCATGGCAATGGTTAAGTGTAGGGGATTTGATAGGTGTGAAAACACCCATCCTTTTACCACTTATTTCTGGCTAAAACAAGACCAAAACACGTATTTAATATCATTTGTTTGGAATTATACGTGGTTTTTGTGTTTATTATGTTTTCAGAGTCAACCGGATGAATATTAAAGAAAACATAGGATTGCACGGGTTTTATCGAGGAAAAAGACTCAAGACGAAGTCTACTGTCCAAGAGATGCAAAAGATTTGAAGTCATTGTGCCTATTTGAAGATTTATCGAAGAATAGAGCCAAAGATGGAAGATTCATATATGTCGAAGAACTCGAGTCTATTAAACAAAAGATTATAAGACGAGTTGGAATTATTCACCGACACTTCTAAAAATCCAAAGTCGGAAACGTTTATTTAAGGAAGCGTGAAGACTAAAGAAGAAAGAAGAAAAGAAGCCCAAAACCAAGCCCATTCACAAAGCCCACAAGACTTGCCTATATATATGATTCCACTTCACAATTTTGGGACACTTAGTTTTTTAGGTAGTTTTTAGTTTTTCATTCTCTCTAGTTTTAGAGAGAGAAAGTTCTAAACTTTCTCTCACTAGTTTTCATCTTTTTCTCTTTCAAGATCAAGACTTTGTATTGTTTTTCATTAATCAAGTTAAGTTTCAAGCTATTAATGTTTGATCTCATTCTTCCTTTCTTTGATTTTTATTGATTTTGGTACAAATCTCGTATGATCCGTGTTGTTCATCAAGGATTTTGTGCTTAAAAAGTTAATCTTTTTATGTTTTCCTAAGTTTCTACACGAATAAGCTTTGAGATCCTTGTGCTTATTGGCTTATTTGCTAGTTTTGCTTATTTACTTTTTAATAGTTTTCTCAAAAAGTTTATCTTTTTATTATTTGATTCATAAGTTTGCTTATTTAAAGTTAGAAAAGTTGTTTTTAGTGCTTATTTGATCAGCTTAATATAGGATTCGTGCTAGTTTTGGAGGAGCTTATTCAATAGCTTATTCCCTAGCTTATATTTCGGAACAACATCATTTTCGGAAAGGGCAAAGCCCTTTTCCGACCTGGTATTCCGAGCAGACACCCCTTTATTCCGATCCTTAGATCGGAAAAGGGTTTAGTGTATTCCGACGGTAAGTGTTTTAATATTCCGATCAATACTTTTTCCCCAACATTCCGATTTGGACTTTTACTATTATTCTGATTGGAATGAGTTTGATTATTCCGATGGGGACTTGTTTGTAGCATTCCGATTTGGCTCATTTGCCCAATATTCCGATCACTTGGTTTTGAATATTCCGATCAGCATCATTTTGTGTTATTCCGATTGCCCTTTTGTTAACATTCCGATCATTTGATCGGAATATATTCCGATTGCACCTTATTTCCCTTATTCCGATTGAGTTGTTTTGATATACTCCGATCTTACTTTCTTTTAGTACTTTTCAACTAAGTTCATATTGTTAGAAAGTTTTTCCAAGTGTTAGTTTTTATTGATTGTTCATTTATTTTTCTAATATAATCTTTAAGTTTTCAAGCATTTACTTTTAAACTTGTCTTTTTAGTTTAATCCTTTTAAAGCTTTAATTCTATGCTTCGACACTTACTTATTTGTCACTAGTTTAAAATAGATAAACAAACCAACACCTTTTCATTAACCAAGAACAAATCATTCCACTTAGAGCCGAGATCAATTCGAGAGGATACCGAGAACATTCTGAAACCCATACAAAAGACGTGTATCAATTATACCAATTCGTGGGTTCATGAACTCATTAAAATGGATTTGGGATAAATAAAAATAAAAAGTGGTTACCTTTATATGACTAGAGATGGACAAGAACACACTAATTCAATAGAAAAGGATCAACTTTGACTTTCTTTGTTTTGTTTACCTGTCGCCGGCTCAAACACCACCAAAACCCTAATTCGTTCTTTCTCTTTTTTTTTGATTACAATTCGACCAAAAGTGGGAGATTAACACCCGTATATTTTTTTTTTTGATAAAATGGGCTTAGGCCCAAGTTTCCTTTTCATCTTTTTGCAATAACCAAACCGGCCCCCTTTATTATTTACTTTCATTCTTTTTTTTATATATTTTTTTTTACATTCTCATATGATTCCCGTGGTTTACTTCAGTAAGCTAATAATACGTATATAGTTTATTTAAAAAACCAAAATTGCGTATTTAATATTATTATATAAAATACGGGTTTTACAATTCTTCCCCTCTAAAAGAATAATTCGTCCCCGAATTAATGATACGGCCATACTGGGTTTTACAATTCTTCCCATCTAAAAGGAGAAATTCGTCCTCGAATTTAAAGGTATTTAAGCTGATGAAGTTATAAAATCCAAACTGATACAATAGCTGAAAGAGCATGAAAGCCGAAAATACATATAAGCTGAAAGATCATTCGTCCTTGATTTAGAACATACTGCTGCTGAAAGGGTATAAACGTGACATGACTGAAGAGAACATGGAACGTAACATGACTGAAAGAACTTAACTGGATTTATTGAAGGAAAAGGGATGAGAGGTCCGGATGGACTCCTCCGTTCCGAGTGGCTTCCCACTCGAAATGGCTCCTTCAAAGATCTAAACACAATGAAAATTTTGGTCCTAATGACCCTGTCCTGACGATGCTGAATAGTTTCTGGTTCCATACTTAAGATGGATTTTCTGAATCTGATAGAATGAGTAAGCTATAGCATGTCGTATACATGAAACGGTTCGTACAAATATCCTGAAAAGATAACATTTATATCTCTGAGCAAGCCGCTGAAACATATAGGGACGGACTACGTGAACAATTGTGAACGTGCTACGTGAGAATTATGAACGTAGTTCACGATTATATGAGGAATGCTGGGCATGGAATATATCGTGAATGTTATATGTGAAACATACTATGAACGTGATACTAGAACATATCATGAATGTATGCTGACTGAGAAAAGAATTCCAACGGTACCGCCTGAGGCGTGAAACATCTGTCTGGATATGGAAAAGCTATGCTAAACTTGAGTCTGGTTTCTTAAGCTTCATGCGAACATATTCAGTAACAAGCTGTGAAACGTATATCTTGAGATGGAACACGAGTCTGAACATGAGCAATGATATGAACGCTAATGTGAGCTTAAATCATGAGATCACACAAACATGAACTGAAACAGCATCATACTTCGAATGAGACGTGAACGTGAAAGTGAACGTAAACGTAAACATGAACTTAAACGTGAACGTGAATGAACATAAACATACACATGATCGTGAACATGAATTCTGTCTGGTATGATGGTCGATGGAATACCTTGAATTTGTACAATTTACTACTAAATTTTCTGCAGGTCCACTACTGCGTAATCCTTCCGGATGGAAGAAAACGCACAGGTTGATTACATGGTCGACAATGACTTAGATAGTATCATACTTCTTCTGAGTCTGTGGTAACTGATAACAATCTTCATGAAATCTTGTCTCATTCATGTTCCGAATTCTTAATGGTTGTAATAACCCACTAGCATGACGGTGTTCTATCTTGAACCTGTGGTATGTCATGCGTCTAGATATGAACATAGTTGCATCAATGTGTCATACTGCTTCTATCAAAATTCTGCCTGGGATTATGGGACATTCTAGTGGAAATCTGGTTGAATAGTTATGGAAGAATTTTTAGTGAGAACTGTCAGCAATTTCTGCGGTAGTAGTCAATTGAGTTCTAGAAAAGTTTGTACTTCGTTCACAGGCGTCGATTGGGACCATCAGGTGATGGCCTTCACCTTCGCAGGATTGTTTAAAATTTGCTTTCTGCTGAAATATGGTGGCTCAGAATGCCACTTTGTTCATCTGGGATATACATTTGGAAAGCTGTTTATATAATTTTCTCATGTCGGAGATTCTGTTCAACTGTGAAGAGATGATTCTCTTTTACTTATCTTATAATTTAGCAGATCAGAGTGTTATCAATGAATATACTGACGATTTTGTCTGAGAAGTCATGGGAAACAAAATTATTCATAAATTTCATGTTATAGCTGGAGTATTAGGGAGCTTAGAAGTATAAGTCAAAATTTTAGAGAGACCATAACGTGTGCAACAAAAGTCTGGAACATCTCATGTTCCTTCTCTCACCACTGTTGGTGGCATGATCGTGAATTGTTCTGGAAAATATTTTAGACATCGTATCAAGTCAGATAAACCTGCTATTCATGGATGAACATCGATTAAGAATGTTGATCTTGTAAAATTTTCGGTGATCGATACATGATCTCATGTTACTGGCCTTCTATCTGATAGACAGAAACGATACACCTCCTAGTGGTGCGTTAGGGCGAATAAAGCCTCGTTCTGGTAACTCTTGCAGCAATTGCTGCAGCTCTTTTAACTTAGCTGAAGCCCTGGAATAAAGAGTTTTGAAAACAGGTTCTGTTCTTGAGACAAGCTCGACGTTAAATTCTGTCTCATGGTTAGGAAGGAATTTCTTGAACACCTTCTCAATTACTTCTGGAAATGATGAAGAAATAAAATTTGCTGATCATAAATTTGAAGAACCTCAGAAGTGGATTATATCTGATGGCTAGAAAGTCATCGTAGCTATGGACTGGTAAGTTACGCGCTTGTAAGGCAGAAAAATTTGTACTGATTTTTCTGGCAGAAATATACAATGAGTATATTTGGGATTTAGTAAGACGGATTTCGTCGTTGACTGAAAGGATAACTTTAATAAACATGGGTGGTATTGTGGAGTCTTTCCGGCTGGGAGGTAGGTAATACCTGATTTAAGATAAAGCTCACATATGAATACGTGAAGTAAATGTGGCGACTTTCACTGAATGTATTCGTCTGTAACCCCACCGAATGAATACCGCGTGTGTAACCTGAATAATACACCAGTGGTGGTGACTGAATTTTTAATGGTCTGATTTATGCATGACATGACAAAACGGGTATACCCCCTTGGAGGGTACCCTGAATTTCTGAGGGTCTGGTTTAGAAACATATGGAGTTATGAGTTATGACTCGTATTTTGAGAAGATATTCGTATGACGCGTACCATGACCGGTGTCCTGATATGTGTCTCTCAAAATGATACTTGGGGCATGTGTCTTGACTGTTGTTTGGACATGTACTTTAATGGGTGAGTCTGAATAATATTAAGAATTTCTGGTAACTGTTAGGGTTGGCGGACCGGTTAGACTGTTGACCTCTGTATTTCTGGTCACGTCCGTTCCGGAGTTCCAATGGTTATTGACTGATTAATTATAAGCACGGTGGTTGTCACTACTGCTTTGTCTATCAATTTATGACGGTCATTATCACGACCGTGATTCATGTAACTATTCTGCTGAGTGACCGGATGGTTTCCGGTTCCTACTCTTCTGAATGAAAGGTTAACTGAGTGAAGTGTGACATCAAGCTGAGAAGGTAAAAGCATGGAATGGAATGGTAGTGTCTGATGGTTGAAATTTATTCTTGTCAGAAATTTCAAATTTATAGTTTTCGTCCTTGTTCTGTAGAGTCTTCATAGTATAAACAACGTCAGCATCTTGAGAAATCTTCAAAGTATCAACAGCATCAGCATTTGTGAGGTCTTCAAAGTGTTAGCAGCATCAGTATCTGGTAAAATCTTCAACTCACGAGCAGTATCAGCATTTGGTAGAATATTGACAAGTGGAAACGCCTGAGATGATTAAGGATCGATTAGCAATATCCATGGAGTAGGGTACCTGGAGTACACCTGGACTACTGTACATGAAGTACAAAATGAATACTACACATGGAGAAAATCTGGGACATTGTACACGGAGTACACATGAAATACTGTATATGGAGTATAACTGAGACACGGTACATGGAGTACATATGGAATACTGTACATGGCACTGGTGGAAATATTATAGGATGATCGATACTGGTGTCGCTTGTCTGACATGATCAAAGAAATAAACTAATTTAAACGGTAGTAAACTAAACTGAACTGAGTAACATGATACCCTGGTGATTTCTGCGTAGACTTAATGCTGGTTATATGGAGAGCTCGAAAGTATAGTTTAATTGAAGTTCCAACAATGGTCAGTATGAAACATGATTAATGAAGGCCAAACATGATTTATCATGAAAACATTATTTTTCTGAAATCATTTTTATGTCTTAGCATGAAGACATTATCATTTTGCTGAACATAAAACCCTCGTAAGGAGACATGAAACTTATTCAGCATGAAAGCGATCTCCACGTAAGAGCATGAAATTTGACTGTTACAAAGAACATTAAAAGATAATCAACTGAGGTTTAACATTTTTGGTGTGGATGGCTATGGTTCAATCCACATAATTCAAAGGAGAAACACGTGACTAAGTATGGGCGATTCTGGTTCGATCCATGCTTGTCAAAATTTATGAGAACTGTCATGTATAGAAATTTATAATCTGGGACTAAATATGGTTGGTTGTAGTCCAATCCATACTTGTCAAAATTTATGAAATGTCCTGATATGGCAAAGGTGAACAGCTATGAATCGGTTCACAAAACAACCTTCGACTGAATAGCATAAAATTTGACCTGGACGATGGTGAACGCTTATGGCTGGTTCACCAAGTAATACTTGACTGAAAACATGAATATGTCATGAGTAAGGGTAAACTCATATGTTCGGTTTACCAATACAAAATCTGAACGGACAAGGGTGAACGCCTATGGGTCGGTTCAGCAAAACAAATTTGCAGCAAGGCACATGCGACTAAGTATGGCCAGTTCTGTATCAACCTTTTTACTTAGTCAAAAACTTTAAGAAAACTGACTGATAAATGAAGAAAACTGACTGATAATTGCATGAGAAGCATGAAAGATAACAACGCCAAAGTCTGGGAAGTTCCTGGTGACTACCCACTAGTCACAGGTCAAGTTTTAGAGCCTACAGGTCAAACCTTGCTCTCTGATACCATAATTGTAACACCCCACTTGGATAAGTGGACCGTTACGTGTATTTATGGCGTGTCATCAAAGCATAAGGTAAATGTCCTAAAACATTAAATGACCATAACGGAAACACCAGAATCAAACATCGGTAATCCAACCAAGCTGAAAACATGAAAAATAAAATACTAAAGGAAACGACTAAATAATGTCCTGATAAGTGTGAAGACACTCATCAATAATGATCCAAAAACCACTCAAAACACTGTCATTTACCTGATATTAAACTGTAAAATATCAGAATTACGCGTGTATTTGTGTTTCAGGTGTTTTTCAGGTTAAAAGATACATTTTGGAACAAAGACGCGTTTTCAAGGGATTTATATCCCAAAAGACGAAGAAAGAGACGAAAGATGTTTCAAGGACCTTATTTGCCAAACTTTCAAAGATCGAGGGCTTAAGTTTCAATTTCTAAAGAAACAAAGGATGAAAAAGAGATTTGATCAAAGTCTTTATACCAATTGAAAAGATTGAAAGTTGAAGGACCAAAAAGGAATGTTTGAAAAGTTTAATTAACTTTTATATTTACTCGGTCAACACTCCAAGTCTTGGTCAAAACACAAACAAACACACGTATCATCTTCTTCACCGAAAGAAGAGAGAGAAAGACGTCTTTTCTCCATATCCACCATCACACCTGCAAATCAGATTTACGAGAGAAGAAATGGGTTTCAGACAAAGATCAAAACTACAAAAGTGCTCATCTCAATCTCCTCTACAAGAAGATATATATTAATTAGATCAAGAGTCGAAGATAAAGAAACGCCCAAATGGAATGAAGAATGAAGTACGATTTAATCATCGTATTAAACACGTGTCCACTCCTTATTAGATGGAACACGTCATCAAGACCTCTACTCCACTCTCTCGACGCCTATAAATAGAGATCAAGACCCTCATAATCGACGGTTAGCATAGGTGTAGTTACACATAGTAGTAGGAGTAGATTTAGGAGTAGTTTACTTCAAACTACTTAATAGTAAGATTTCTGTTACATTCAGTTAAGTTTTCGAGTTTACAGTTGTAACCAATTCTATAGTAGTTGTAACTGAATGTTCTTATTCTTCTATTAATGAAATCTTTCTTTTTCATCTAAAAAGCTTTAATCTTTTTCTATTGTGAATCTGCTTAACATCGTTCTTGTTTTTCAATAGCTCTAATGAGTTTGATCGGATTAATCTTCTAGGGTGATTGGTGTTGAGTTTTTAAGAGAACTGATTGTGTAGATTTTCCGTAGGATTTAAGCAGTAAAAAGCTTATCAGCTTTTTGAGCATTATAAGAAGTTCTAATATGTTTTTCTAAATTCTTGTGTCTCAGTTCTATTTTCTATTTTACTGTTCTTCATACTTGTGATCTTAAGATTTGAAAAAGCTTGTCTTTGTTTCTGATATAATAGAGGTTTCTGAATGAGTGAAATAATGTAAAAAACCTGGTTTTAATTTCATGCTTCTAAACATTTTTCTTATAAACTGATTTTCAGGATTACTAGCAAAAAATTTATGAGAAGCTTTTAATAATTCAAGTTTTTTTTCAGTTAATGAAAAGTTTTCAGTTGGTTCGATATAGATCAGTAATTGTAGGATTAGATTCGAGAGTCCTGTTTTGTTTTTCTTCGTTCGTTTCGGTTTGATTTTGCAGGTTTATTTTCAGTTTTTGAAGGAAGCAGAATATTGGTGTTTCGTTGAGTTCTGTTTGATACGAACGCAGATCAGTAGGAGTGTGTTTGGCGTTGTAGAGATCAGTTTCTAAGCGAGCTCAGCGCTCCGCTTCGACTCAGCGGACTTATTTCGGATGTCATGGTTAAGCACTGATTTAACTTTTCCTTGTATACTCTAGGTAGAAGCTAATTTCTATTGTACTGTTGTAGCTAAATCTTGTTTCATACTTGTCTAGTTCTTCTATCTGTTAATGCTTTTGTTTCTTAGATTTGAGTAGTTTAGTGTTTTACTCATTAGAAGTTCATATAATTCTGTTTGAATTAGTTAACGACTGTTTGGCCAGTAGTTCATAGTCTTAATTCGTTGCAGGACATATTTCGGTTACTATAAGTGGATGTTACTGCTTTGCTTTCCATTATAGTCTGAAATCTGTTTGATTGGTCATTTGCAGAAGTTTGATTTGTATACATTTTTAGTCCCTGAACTTGTATACCTGTGTTACATAGCTAGTCCAGTCCATACAGTTAACTATTGTTAGAAACAAGTTAGTTTAAGTACTGTGGATTGTTTCTTGTTGGGCTAAAATGAATTTGGGCCAACTGACAATTTAAAAGCAATGGATCAATTTAGTTTTGTTAGAGAAATGCAAAGTTTACACATTTCGATTTTATTAGGAACATTATTAGTGTAAACTTTGTTTTTACCTTTAATAAACAAGTAGAAATTTTATGAAATTTGTATTTCTCTTTCATGAAAATTAATTGTTGAAAATTTTAGTTTAATATTTCGTATTTCGTAATTTTCATTTGTAGTGTAATATTGTATTCTCCATTTGTTATTTTGTGTGCACTTAAATTTCGAACTTGCAACGTGTTTTAGATTAGTAAGTATACGTAGGCAATATAGTATATTTTACATTTCTTTTACGTGTTGTTTGCCAAGTAGTAATAGAAACCAATCAATTTCTTTTAACCAAAAACAATCAAGTTGAGCTTAAAATTGTTATATCAATTCAAATCGATACCGAGAAAAACGAACTAAAAAGACAAATATTAAATGGCGTCGCTGCCGGTTCTTTTCGTGAAGATTAACGGTTTCGAGTGAGACGATTGGATTTTGGGATCCGTTCACTTTGTGAACGTTATTTTTACGTATTATAAATCAAAAAGAAAAAAAAATCAAAAAGATAAAAATACAAAAAAAATAAAAATCACAAAAATCGATTCTTTTCCTAAAGAATTGAACCAAAAAAAATAAAAAATCCAAAAAGTAATCTTTTTCCTAAAAGATTACAACAAAAATATATATTATATCGGTTTTCATCGTTTTAACGTACATATAGTATTTTTCTTAAAAAATCAAATAAATACAAAAATATTTTTATATTATTATATGTAGATACGTATACATATACGAACAACCAAGTTACCTATTTCCATAAGTATTGCCGAGGCAATACACCGTGTTAGGGGGCGTTCCGGTCCTTGACACGCGTATCGATCAAACAAAATAAAGCAAGAATAGATAAATACTTCCAATTGGCAATAATTCGAAGAATACAAACTACAAAGTGAATAGAAAGGCGATGTGCTATAAAATGCCATCTAAGGGTCAATAGGTACTTAAGTGCTTCGCGCCACCTAACCCCCCGTTCACTAGTGCGTATTCTAAGAAGGAAGGCTTGATTGGGGGTCTTGCACCCAAGTAGTAATTACATATATTATACTTTTTGTGGATATTTCATATCGAAACTCGAAGAGGATAATCCTCTTCTCCTTCAAAAGTCGACCGAGGGCTACTCCCTCATTCCTCGTGTTTACTTACACGTGTACTCGCACACGTGTAAATATACCACCTTTGGTGTATTACTTCCTTCCCAGAGGAAGCTTTTAAACGTCATTATACTTGTATATACATTCGGCCACCTTGTTAAACATGGATACTCGTTCCATGTTGGAGATTTTGCAACAACAATCCGCCAACGCTAATTATTCGCCTTGTTCGATTTGTGGTGGTCCACACGATACTTATTTATGTGATCAAAACAATGGCTATTATGGGGAGGGATACGCTTACAATGGAACCGAGAACCCTAATTTTCAACCTAACCTTCAAATGGATTACACTTGTAATGACTATATGGGATATTCCGGTTTTTCATCACAACCTCCACCATCATTTCATGATCAAACCTTTAATGAGCCATACCAAAACCAAGGATTTTCCAATTATGAAGGTTTTCTAAATAATGATAATTTTCAAGGCTATAATCAAGAAACCTTTCATAATCAAGGATTTTCAAACAATGAAGGCTTTCAAAATGATGGAAATTTTTCATGCCATAATCAAGAAACCTTTCATAATCAAGGATTTTCAAACAATGAAGGCTTTCAAAATGATGGAAATTTTTCATGCCATAATCAAGATACTTTTCAAAATCAAGGATTTTCACATTATGAGGGTTTTCAAAATGAAGGGAATTTTCAAGGTTACGATTATGATAACTTTCATAATCAAGACTCTTTTCAAACCTATAATTCACCTAATTATGGAAATCCACCTCCACCCTATTCTTCGACTTATTCATGTGAGTTTTATGGAAAAGAACCCCATTATGGTTATGATTGTCGACCAAGGGATCCGCCTTCTTATGCTCTTAGTGATCTCAATGAGCTTTCTTTTCTAATCGAGCAACAAGGAAGAGACGATGGATATAGATTAAAGGCTTTTACACGTATGAGAGAGATGAGTATCGAGGAAATGAGAGAAGAATCTCGGTGGTTAAGGGAAGAAATTAAGTCTCTTGAGGATGATGTAAGGAACAAACGGTTTAATATCAAGAGAATTGGTGACATTTACAGGAAATCGATGAACAAATCCTCTCAGTTCCTCAAGAAAGATTTAGATGATTTACTCGTTAAGATTGATAAAAAGGAACGTGAACGCATAAAAACCATGAGCTTTGAGGAAATAGACGAGGAGAATGTGCGGATACATGAAAAGATGATATCTCTTTTTAATAACGCGAAGATGAAACTATCTAATAAAGCGGACATTGGTGACGAGTTGAATATTAAATATCGTCAACTTCAGCAAGAGTTACGTACTTTGCTCTTAGCAAAAGACGAAAAAGTAGAAGATGAAGGCAGAAAAGAAGAATATTTTGCTACTCGTAGGCCTTATCCATTATTTTATGATGATGATGATGACGATCCTCCAATTTGTATGACACTTAATGATGACACACCTTCATCACCTTTACCTCACGTGGAACCCACCGACTCTTTAACCATGGGGGACGAGCCTCTTAGCACTAATACAAACACCGATTTGGATGAATTAACCGTTTCTAGTGTTGAGAACCTTATCTCAATCCAAAGAGAGCTTGAGTGTGTTTCCAATGAACCATGTGACGAGCTTTGTATTGATACCTCTTCTCCTCATGATCACATTGAGATTTCATCACATGTTGACCTTCATGCTACTACTAGTGATTTTGATCTTGATGAATTGTTTAAAAAAAGAGATAATGAGATTGAGGAAGAGTTTATGCAAGATTTGCCACAAGTAGAGGATTATGATTGTGATTCTAGTGAGGCATCTTATGATATATTATCCGAGGACTTTTCATGTCAAGATGACCTTCCTAATTTGGATGAAGATGTTTCTCTTATAGAAGAAGTGGAAGATGTTCATATTTGTGAGGTTTTATCAAACGTCTATAATCTTATCTCCTCGATTGAAGCTTTGAATGAAAACCATAATGCTGTGTCCATAGATGAAGAACCTTTCATTGATATTTCTTCACCGGTTTTTGAGGTTGCACCTATTGATTTTTATGATGATATCATCCCTTTGAGTGATTCTCTCAATACACCTTCTTTTGAGCCTTCTATTCCCACCCTTCCACCCTTGAAGTTGGTTATTGATGAAGATCCTATACTCTTAGAGATTGATCCTTTTTCACCTATGGCACCTTTAGAACCTAAAACCTTTGATATGGATTCTCATATGGATATTGATGACACCATAGAGGCTTATCTTGCTAATATTGATATTGAGGTCGATGATAGTGATTCTAATTGGGAAGAAGATATACGTCTTAGTGAGAACTTGTTTTTTAGGACCATAGAACCTACACCTCCTCCACAAGACACTATTAATTTTGATCCTCCTTTCGCTATGCCTTCTATGGAAGATTACCCACCTTTTAATGATGATGATGAGCCTAACATGGACATAATAGTTATGAATGTTTTGATACCTACACCTTCATATTATCATGATGCTTTGATCACTAAGGGGGAATCTTATATGGTTGATATGAGCTCATCTTCTTATTTTCCCATGAATGGAAAGGTTTTTGATCCTGGGATACATAAATTTGAGACACATTGGTTTTCATCTAGTCCACTTAAGAGTGTGATTTCGATTGATATGGACTTCTTGTATGAGCTTACTTTGGTGATACTACCTACTTTGGAGTTGTTCACTTGTCGAGATGGAAACTATGTATTTGATCCTGGAGTGCTTTCTATTTGAGAAATTTCGTATGTTGGACAAACTTGAGACACGTTGGACCGTTCCATTTATCGGGGCGGATATTGTAAATCTTATAGTAAATGGCAACGTGCTAAGTTTGAGTGTATCATGTGAGATGTGCTTCAAAGTGGATATCCTTTATTCTCCATGATGGTTTCCCCAAGGACAACTTAATTCGGGGCCGAGTCGAGCTAGAGACTTAGGGTTAAAAAAAACTCAAGCATTGAATAACTAGGTTAGAAAACGTAGAGTAGATTTTCAATAGGTTAGGTTTAATTAAAAGGATGTTATAGTAGCGTTGAAGTGGAGGGGTGCCTTTCTTTGTCTTTTCGTGTTTGTTTCAAGGGTTGCTCTCTCACATTTCATGCTTGGAGCTTATGGAGGAGGCCCGTGTATCTAGTTCACTTCGATTAGTTTTTGCTATTGTGATATTCAACATTGTGCTTAAAATGAATACCCTTTAGTTGTCTCTTCCTTAACTTGGGTTAAGCAAAGTAATCAATGTAATAAGTGTAGGGGAGTTTACTCCAATACTCTTAAACATTGAGGACAATGTTTATCTTAAGTGTAGGGGAGACTTCTATCGAAGTGACCTTACCTAGACCATTGCCTTAACTTCATGATAATTGAGAAAATTAATTTTTCAAACATTTTTCAAATTTTTGATCTACTTTGGCCACCAAAAATATGCATTCATAATTTTTGCATCTATCATTTTTCATCTGCATATCACATTTGCATTGTATATATTTCTTCTTTTATTTTTCATCAAAAATATATAAAAGGAAAAATATATAATAAAAACATGGTTTAACAAATTTAGACTTCTTTGACATATTAGGCCCACCATGGATATTTTGACTCAACCCGAGTTTGCTTATCTTAGCACTCTCTAGCTAGTATCCTTAACCATGTAGTCCTTCATTGGTCTATTAGGCTAAGCATCCACCACTCTCATTATTTGAGATTTTAAATTTGTGGAGAATGGGAAATGATAGAGTTGAAGCAAGTATAAAAGGGCTAGATAAACTTCATGATAATTACTTGTGGCTAAACCCTTCTCTTCTTTACCTCTATTTTCTTCGCATGTATATAATTGTTAATAAATAATCAAGAACGGTTTTAATTGGTTTGTAATCTCTTATGCATTTTTGGCTAATCATTCATGGTTGATATGAGTACGTCTTAAGATTCTAAGTTAGAACGTTTTATGTGTACTAGACTTATGTCATGCTCAATATTTAGCGGGTGTTTTTCCTTTTATTCTTTTCAAATTTCTTTGTGAGGAATAAAGAAAAATAAGAGCGGCTTACAAAAAAAATGAGTGGCTAGTAAAAAAAAGAAAAAAGAAAAAGAAAAGAAAAAAAAATAATACAAGACTCCCAAGAGGGGCAGTGTGGTGTTAATTATAGTGACTATTGAGTTCTAATATTACCTTGACGAGTTGCGGGGATTCAATAGATTGCTCCAATCCAATATTACCTTGACGGGTTGCGGGGTTGAAGATCCAAAGTCTCAAAAAGATGGTGGATGTAAATTATTGCGTGAGTTTTATTTTTCTTTCCTTAGCGAGTGTGTAGCTACATATGAAAGCATGACATGAGGATTTTACACATAAGGTGAATGACTTATTATTCTTGAAACGGACTTGTATTAATTGTGAGCGGTTTTTCAAGTAATGGATGAGAGGATTACTTAGGATTAAAACCGTGCTTCCTTATTTTTGGATTTTACATTTCTTATACTTCACACTTGAAATAATGACAAATTTGCCCACAAGCAATTTGCTCAAATAATAACCGGTTCCACATTTAATGGTCATGAATAAGTTGATGCACTTTTTACTTGTGAATACAATGATCCCATTTTTAAGCTTGGTATGGGGAAAGTGAAACTTGAGGGTGATTAGTGTCCATGGTACCAAAGCCCTAATCTAAGTCATTGAATTCTTTATGAGTTATTTCCATCAAAACCATTTATGAAAAACCAAAAAGATATAAATAGAATTGATTCTTTTGCATTGCATTGTAAATATTCAAAATCATTCATCATGTAGTATAGTTTAGTTTATCAAATCATAAAATGGCCAAGGTTGGTTAATTATGAGAAAAGTGTAACTTGGTGTTTTAAAATGCTGCATTGCATGAGGTCATGGCAATGGTCAAGTGGAGGGGAGTTGATAAGTGTGAAAACACTCATCAATAATGATCCAAAAACCACTCAAAACACTGTCAAATACCTGATATTAAACTGTAAATTATCAGAATTACGCGTGTATTTGTGTTTCAGGTGTTTTTCAGGTTAAAAGATACATTTTGGAACAAAGACGCGTTTTCAAGGGATTTATATCACAAAAGACGAAGAAAGAGACGAAAGATGTTTCAAGGACCTTATCTGCCAAACTTTCAAAGATCGAGGGCTTAAGTTGCAATTTCTAAAGAAACAAAGGATGAAAAAGAGATTTGATCAAAGTCTTTATACCAATTGAAAAGATTGAAAGTTGAAGGACCAAAAAGGAATGTTTGAAAAGTTTAATTAACATTTATATTTACTCGGTCAACACTCTAAGTCTTGGTCAAAACACAAACAAACACACGTATCATCTTCTTCACCGAAAGAAGAGAGAGAAAGACGTCTTTTCTCCATATCCACCATCACACCTGCAAATCAGATTTACGAGAGAAGAAATGGGTTTCAGACAAAGATCAAAACTACAAAAGTGCTCATCTCAATCTCCTCTACAAGAAGATATATATTAATTAGATCAAGAGTCGAAGATAAAGAAACGCCCAAATGGAATGAAGAATGAAGTACGATTTAATCATCGTATTAAACACGTGTCCACTCCTTATTGGATGGAACACGTCATCAAGACCTCTACTCCACTCTCTCGACGCCTATAAATAGAGATCAAGACCCTCATAATCGACGGTTAGCATAGGTGTAGTTACACATAGTAGTAGGAGTAGATTTAGGAGTAGTTTACTTCAAACTACTTAATAGTAAGATTTCTGTTACATTCAGTTAAGTTTTCGAGTTTACAGTTGTAACCAATTCTATAGTAGTTGTAACCGAATGTTCTTATTCTTCTATTAATGAAATGTTTCTTTTTCATCTAAAAAGCTTTAATCTTTTTCTATTGTGAATCTGCTTAACATCGTTCTTGTTTTTCAATAGCTCTAATGAGTTTGATCGGATTAATCTTCTAGGGTGATTGGTGTTGAGTTTTTAAGAGAACTGATTGTGTAGATTTTCCGTAGGATTTAAGCAGTAAAAAGCTTATCACCTTTTTGAGCATTATAAGAAGTTCTAATAAGTTTTTCTAAATTCTTGTTTCTCAGTTCTATTTTCTATTTTACTGTTCTTCATACTTGTGATCTTATGATTTGAAAAAGCTTGTCTTTGTTTCCGATATAATAGAGGTTTCTGAATGAGTGAAATAATGTAAAAAACTGGTTTTAATTTCATGCTTCTAAACATTTTTCTTATAAACTGATTTTCAGGATTACTAGCAAAAAGTTTATGAGAAGCTTTTAATAATTCAAGTTTTTTTTTCAGTTAATGAAAAGTTTTCAGTTGGTTCGATATAGATCAGTAATTGTAGGATTAGATTCGAGAGTCCTATTTTGTTTTTCTTCGTTCGTTTCGGTTTGATTTTGCAGGTTTATTTTCAGTTTTTGAAGGAAGCAGAATATTGGTGTTTCGTTGAGTTCTGTTTGATACGAACGCAGATCAGTAGGAGTGTTTTTGGTGTTGTAGAGATCAGTTTCTAAGCGAGCTCAGCGCTCCGCTTCGACTCAGCGGACTTATTTCGGATGTCATGGTTAAGCACTGATTTAAATTTTCCTTGTATACTCTAGGTAGAAGCTAATTGCTATTGTACTGTTGTAGCTAAATCTTGTTTCATACTTGTCTAGTTCTTCTATCTGTTAATGCTTTTGTTTCTTAGATTTGAGTAGTTTAGTGTTTTACTCATTAGAAGTTCATATAAATCTGTTTGAATTAGTTAAAGACTGTTTGGCCAGTAGTTCATAGTCTTAATTCGTTGTAGGACATATTTCGGTTACTATAAGTGGATGTTACTGCTTTGCTTTCCATTATAGTCTGAAATCTGTTTGATTGGTCATTTGCAGAAGTTTGATTTGTATACATTTTTAGTCCCTGAACTTGTATACATGTGTTACATAGCTAGTCCAGTCCATACAGTTAACTTTTGTTAGAAACAAGTTAGTTTAAGTACTGTGGATTGTTTCTTGCTGGGCTAAAATGAATTTGGGCCACCTGACAATTTAAAAGCAATGGATCAATTTAGTTTTGTTAGAGAAATGCAAAGTTTACACATTTCGATTTTATTAGGAACATTATTAGTGTAAACTTTGTTTTTACCTTTAATAAACAAGTAGAAATTTTATGAAATTTGTATTTCTCTTTCATGAAAATTAATTGTTGAAAATTTTAGTTTAGTATTTCGTATTTTGTAATTTTCATTTGTAGTGTAATATTGTATTCTCCATTTGTTATTTTGTGTGCATTTAAATTTCGAACTTGCAACGTGTTTTAGATTAGTAAGTATACGTAGGCAATATAGTATATTTTACATTTTTTTACGTGTTGTTTGCCAAGTAGTAATAGAAACCAATCAATTTCTTTTAACCAAAAACAATCAAGTTGAGCTTAAAATTGTTATATCAATTCGAATCGATACCGAGAAAAACGAACTAAAAAGACAAATATTATGTCCAAAAAGCAGAATAATGTAAGTACATAAAGTAAGAAGTCTGGATAGCTTCCATCCAAATGCACATGCTCTCAGAATCCTAAGGGCGTCCTGGTGTTTGATGTGTCGTGGATAGTATAGTGATTTATTTGATATTACGTTATAGGGTAAATTAGAAAATTACCTTTAGGAAAAAGTAATAGACTAATAATACCAATGACGAATTCAATTAAACACGTGAGTGAGTCGAGTTCGTTGTACACGAAGATCTTATGAATTTGAGACGTTTTGCTTTGATTTGGACAATTGAATCGAATTGGTTTTCGGTTTTTAAACTACAATTTAAATCTACCAATTTTAAGCTATTAAAATTAAGCCTAAAGTGCATGAATTGTAAAACCCGCTATTATTTAAATTTAAAAACAATTAATTACTTACTTAAAAATTAACACTATTTAAAAACTATAACTTTTAATCTATTTAAAGATTCTAATAAAACTTTTCAAACTTTATAAAACTTTATTAAAAATTACTTAAAACAAATTTATATTTAAAAACTACTTTATATTTATTTATTAAAATCTAATGTCATTAAAATCTAATTAATAGAATATACACTAATTAAACAATTCAAATTTAATAAAAACATTTTTTTTTTAATTTTTTTATTTATTATTTTAATGAAACTATTTATTATAAAAAATCTGAAAGTTTACTTGAATTAAATAAATGTAAATTTAAATTTATATTAAAATTAAAACGTATTCTCTTAAATGTTACTAAAGAAAAATCTGCCAAAGAGAACAGTCTATATTAATGCAACTAGCAGAGATTAAAACTAAAAAGGCATGCAGCCCAGGTGGTTATCACGCATGAATGGTAAAAGGGAGGTCTCGAGTTCGAGCCCCATAAGTGACAATCTTTTTGGAACTTAATTCTTTTTGACAGATTACTGAAAAGAGATCACAGGAGTGATTTTGTGAAGCTTATTAGCTTAAGCTGATCGGACTCAGCTTTTGAGCTTATCAAAATGATTGGTTCTGATAAGCTGAATACTTGTCAGTTAAGCAAAGTAAATTCAACTTAACAATTTAAGATCAAACAAGTAGTGAACATCAGTAAAAACACACCAGAACTTAACATCAGCAGATCCTAAGTCTATAACTCAACAATATCAGTTACAATTATAAATAACTATAGCAGATTACTTAAGCACACGAAACCATTACAACAATTCAGAATAATGCTAAAGCCAAGTTACACTAACAATCTAACAAAATTCATGCCACTAATCATACTAAAATACTTTCTACAAATCTATCTAATCTCAAGTTTAACTAAGCCACCCTGCAGATCTTCACATAAAACAAATAAAACTGAATAAATCTTATTAAACTCATAGCAGATTATTCAAACTTGCACATCATCGAACACACTACTAAAATCAATTTTATACATTCAGCAGGTAACATTACTTTCAAACTGAATGATATTCCAATCCTATCAAAAGGAAACAGTAAGCACCCCTAAATCAGATATCAAAAGAATATATGTAATAATTTATATCCCTAAACTGAATAGAATGAATTACAATATATTCAATAAAGCAGATTAATAAATTCAGGATCATTACCCCTAAACTGAATAGAACGAAATAACCCTAAGTAATTCATATCATTCAACTTAACAGCAGTTTTTAAAAATCAGACAAACATTTCATCATAAAACAAATTCTAAACAGATTTCTTAAACCTAAAAATCAAAACAGAATATTAAATTAAAAACTTGTAAATAGCATGAAATTTAAAAGGAATGAGAACCTTTTGATGAACCCATTGGGAAGTAGGTCAGCGATGTGCTGCCTAATAAACCTGACACGAGACCACCATTCGTACCACCAAATGAACCATCACACGAACCAAGCAGTTTTGTATAATAAATTTATCCAGTAGGGATAAATAATGATCCAATTTTTACTTCCAATATTAAACTTAAACTATAAATTAGTTTAAATTTAACATCTCAAATGTTATTATGTAAAACAATAAATAAAATTAATTCATAAAAACTTCAATCAATAATAAAACGAGACACAATGGTAATTAAGTCAATTGATCTTTTATTAAACTTTAGAAAGATTACAAGATTTAATTAAAAGAAAATACAAGAATAAATCCTACAACTATTTTAACAGAATAACATTGAAAGTAAAGAAAGGATGAATTTTACAAGAGAAATTGGGGTTTTTATAGCCTCCCAAGGGCTGTTGATGAAGAGAATATCCGAATATTCTAAGGAATATTCCTTATTAATCTTGGCCTTTGATCTTCACTTTCTCTTTCTTTGTTGAATCGGATGGCTGGTGATCACTCTTGTTCACGCGGATCGCCAAAGTGGCACTGATTTGTGCTAGTTGTGCTTATAAGAAGCCTTGTGATTAGTTGATTATGGGATTTGAGCTGTTCAATCCAATAAGACTCGGCCACGTAGCACTCTCGTTCCATCTACTCTCTTCCTTAAAATTTGGGGGAATTAATTCCCCCACACGTGATTAACAAGTGGGATCAAAACCCCCATGTTTAATTAACTTTTTACCATCTAGGGTTTTTTTTGGAACAGTGCATATTTGCAGGGAATTAATTCCCTTTTACCATTCATGCGTGATAACCACCTGGGCTGCATGCCTTTTTAGTTTTAATCTCTGCTAGTTGCATTAATATAGACTGTTCTCTTTGGCAGATTTTTCTTTAGTAACATTTAAGAGAATACGTTTTAATTTTAATATAAATTTAAATTTACATTTATTTAATTCAAGTAAACTTTCAGATTTTTTATAATAAATAGTTGCAGGGAATTAATTCCCTTTTACCATTCATGCGTGATAACCACCTGGGCTGCATGCCTTTTTAGTTTTAATCTCTGCTAGTTGCATTAATATAGACTGTTCTCTTTGGCAGATTTTTCTTTAGTAACATTTAAGAGAATACGTTTTAATTTTAATATAAATTTAAATTTACATTTATTTAATTCAAGTAAACTTTCAGATTTTTTATAATAAATAGTTTCATTAAAAAAATAAAAAAATAAAAAAAAAAAAAAAACCACTCAAGGGTGGCCTAGTGGCAAAAAGATTTGTGGCTATCACTCCAAAGTGTGTGAGGTCTCAAGTTCAATTCCCACTAGGTGCAAACAACCTTGAAGTGGCCACGCCAACCTCATGAAAAGTGAGGGCTTTACCTGGTTTGAGTCTGTGTGGCGGTGGATTCAAACCCCGTGGATTAGTCGGCCAATGAGTCGGAAATCACGGTTACCAAAAAAAAAAAAAATTTAAAAAAAAAATGTTTTTATTAAATTTGAATTGTTTAATTAGTGTATATTCTATTAATTAGATTTTAATGACATTAGATTTTAATAAATAAATATAAAGTAGTTTTTAAATATAAATTTGTTTTAAGTAATTTTTAATAAATTTTTATAAAGTTTGAAAAGTTTTATTAGAATTTTTAAATAGATTAAAAGTTATAGTTTTTAAATAGTGTTAATTTTTAAGTAAGTAATTAATTGTTTTTAGATTTAAATAATAGCGGGTTTTACAATTCATGCACTTTAGGCTTAATTTTAATAGCTTAAAATTGGTAGATTTAAATTGTAGTTTAAAAACCGAAAACCAATTCGATTCAATTGTCCAAATCAAAGCAAAACGTCTCAAATTCATAAGATCTTCGTGTACAACGAACTCGACTCACTCACGTGTTTAATTGAATTCGTCATTGGTATTATTAGTCTATTACTTTTTCCTAAAGGTAATTTTCTAATTTACCCTATAACGTAATATCAAATAAATCACTATACTATCCACGACACATCAAACACCAGGAAGCCCTTAGGATTCTGAGAGCATGTGCATTTGGATGGAAGCTATCCAGACTTCTTACTTTATGTACTTACATTATTCTGCTTTTTGGACATAATATTTGTCTTTTTAGTTCGTTTTTCTCGGTATCGATTCGAATTGATATAACAATTTTAAGCTCAACTTGATTGTTTTTGGTTAAAAGAAATTGATTGGTTTCTATTACTACTTGGCAAACAACACGTAAAAAAATGTAAAATATACTATATTGCCTATGTATACTTACTAATCTAAAACACGTTGCAAGTTCGAAATTTAAATGCACACAAAATAACAAATGGAGAATACAATATTACACTACAAATGAAAATTACAAAATACGAAATACTAAACTAAAATTTTCAACAATTAATTTTCATGAAAGAGAAATACAAATTTCATAAAATTTCTACTTGTTTATTAAAGGTAAAAACAAAGTTTACACTAATATTCCTAATAAAATCTAAATGTGTAAACTTTGCATTTCTCTAACAAAACTAAATTGATCCATTGCTTTTAAATTGTCAGTTGGCCCAAATTCATTTTAGCCCAGCAAGAAACAATCCACAGTACTTAAACTAACTTGTTTCTAACAACAGTTAACTGTATGGACTGGACTAGCTATGTAACACAGGTATACAAGTTCAGGGACCAAAAATGTATACAAATCAAACTTCTGCAAATGACCAATCAAACAGATTTCAGACTATAATGGAAAGCAAAGCAGTAACATCCACTTATAGTAACCGAAATATGTCCTACAACGAATTAAGACTATGAACTACTGGCCAAACAGTCTTTAACTAATTCAAACAGATTTATATGAACTTCTAATGAGTAAAACACTAAACTACTCAAATCTAAGAAACAAAAGCATTAACAGATAGAAGAACTAGACAAGTATGAAACAAGATTTAGCGACAACAGTACAATAGCAATTAGCTTCTACCTAGAGTATACAAGGAAAAGTTAAATCAGTGCTTAACCATGACATCCGAAATAAGTCCGCTGAGTCGAAGCGGAGCGCTGAGCTCGCTTAGAAACTGATCTCTACAATGCCAAACACACTCCTACTGATCTGCGTTCGTATCAAACAGAACTCAACGAAACACCAATATTCTGCTTCCTTCAAAAACTGAAAATAAACCTGCAAAATCAAACCGAAACGAACGAAGAAAAACAAAACATGACTCACGAATCTAATCCTACAATTACTGATCTATATCGAACCAATTAAACCTAAAGTGCATGAATCGTAAACCCCGCTATTTTTTAAAATCTAAAACAATTACTTACTTAAAAATATTTAAAATTTAAACTAATTAAAAATCTTTAAAAATTAATCTATTTAAAAACTTAACTTTTACTCTACTTTAAACAAGTCTAATTAAAACTTCTTAAAACTAATTTACTCTAATACAAATTACTTAAAACAATTTATTTAAAAACTATTTTATATTTAATTATTAAAATCTAATTATAAAAATTAACTAAGTAAACTTTTAAATAAAAACATTTTATTTTTTTTACTTTTTTATTAATTTTATTTTAATGAAACTAATTGTTTAAAAAAAATCTGAAAGTTTAAAATATTAATTAGAAGTAATTAAAAACAAACGTGAGTCAATAAACAAAAACTTCAAACAATACTGCCCAGATAGAAAATCACTATATTAATGAAATTAAGGGAAAGAAAATCAAAAGAGCCTTGAGCTCATCTGGGTAACACGCTGGACCTCTAGAGGGGAGGTCACAGGTTCGAATCTAGAATCAGACATATTTTTTTTGAGTTAAATTCTTTTTGACAGATTACTGAAAAATAAGATCACATGAGTGATATTTTGGATAGCTTATTTGCTATAAGCTGTGAGGACACAACTTTTGAGCTTATCAGAATAATTGATCCTGATAGCAAATTTGCTGAACCATAAATCAGAACCCAAACAACAATCCAATCAAATAAAGAACTAGGATCCAGCAGACAAAGTATTATCACAAATATGCAGAAAATTCATCAAATCATAACCAAAAATAAACAGATATTAACTCAATCTAAAAACAGTCTAAAACATTCATTCAGTAGATCAGTTCACAGTTATGTCCTCATAAATTTCATAGCAAAATAGTTTATCAAATTGACATATTCAAAAAGAACTGCCAAAATATAGCAAGATAAAAAAAAGAACAAATCTTATACCAGCAACTAGTTAAACTACTCACAAATCCTATATCATTCGAACTACATTCGCAGTTACGTGGATAACCGAAGACCCAATGACCACATACGAGACAGATTTGAACCAACATTCAGCAAAACAAATTAGTTAAGACTTAGAAAATCTAAAATCAATCTATTAAACACGAAACAAAACTGCATTCGCTTAATCCTAGCATCAAATTAATTCAAATGGCAGTAACATACATCAGCAAGTGAACCAAATCCGTATACAAGCAAGACTTAAATTTAATAAAAGCTAAATCAAATAAACATCATTATTATCATCAATTAAGCATATAAAACGAAAACTCAACATCAGATTAACATAACATCTTATTTAAACTAAAATCAAAAAAAATTAAAAGTAGAATGCACCTTTTTGAAGAATCCGTTGAGACGTAGGCTTGCGCTGAGCAACCTCATGAACCGAAATCAAAACCGCCATCAACCACCAATAAACACCATTCGGACCACCAACACTATCTCCTTTATCAATCAATCTTCACTGTTTGTTTTTCACTTATCCAGTAGGGATAAGTTTTATCCAAAACTTGACTTTTTATATTAAACATAAACTATTGATAAGCTTATATTTAATATTCAAACATTATTATTGTGAAACAATTCATAGGAATTTAATAGTATATCAATTTAAACAGAAATTAAAACGCGACACGATTGAAGGCTAAAACGAATAATCTTTCATTAATTTCAGAAATTTTACAATACTTTTATAAAATAAATACAAATTAACCCTACAATTATTTCTACATAATAACTTTAAAAGAAAAGAAAGGATGAATTTTACAAGAGAAATTGGGGTTTTTATAGCCTCCCAAGGGCTGTTGATGAAGAGAATATCCGAATATTCTAAGGAATATTCCTTATTAATCTTGGCCTTTGATCTTCACTTTCTCTTTCTTTGTTGAATCGGATGGCTGGTGATCACTCTTGTTCACGCGGATCGCCAAAGTGGCACTGATTTGTGCTAGTTGTGCTTATAAGAAGCCTTGTGATTGGTTGATTATGGGATTTGAGGTGTTCAATCCAATAAGACTCGGCCACGTAGCACTCTCGTTCCATCTACTCTCTTCCTTAAAAATTGGGGGAATTAATTCCCCCACACGTGATTAACACGTGGGATCAAAACCCTCATGTTTAATTAACTTTTTACCATCTAGGGTTTTTTTGGAACAGTGCATATTTGCAGGTTATGTGGGGAAGAAAGAGTACTGGAGAAGAAAGATGGTATCACATAGTTTTTATCGAAAGATTTATTTATTTATGAAAGTGAATGGGGTGACGTGAAGTGTAAATGGGGGATCGGTTTTAATATATTATATGAATGAGTGGACGAAACGTATGTGGGAAGGGAAAAAAAGTTTATATTTATTTAATGGGAAAAAGTGAGTGGAGTGACGTGAGGAACGAATAAGAGAAACGAGTGGGATTGGATTTATTTACTTTATTGAATGAAACGAAGAGTCAAGTTCTTTATATTTGGGCCTCATATGGGCTTTTGGTTTTCAAAAGTGAACTATACTTCTTTAAATGGGCTTTTAAGCCCATTTCCCAAATGTGGGTCCCACTTGGCTCAAATCACTTATTTAAATATTAAATCCTCTAAATCGAACTCGATTTTGGCTTCCTCGATCTTTTTCATCAATCTCGTGTCGGTTTTCATCGGTTTTCGTCGGTTTTCGTGAACTTGGTACCTACACACATTCAAACAAGAAACAAGCATATCCAAGGCATATTTGATACATTTCATGCATAATTTCATTGTTTTAAGCTACAAATGATATGAGTAAATACACTCATATCAGTGTACCTGCCGTTAGATCATGAAAGGGAACTACGGCTGAGCATAACGCTCAATGAACGGATATAAAGCATGATAAGGAATTACTGAAATGAAACAGATAATGAAATACTGAAGCTGTAAGACTGATAAGTAAAGTTGCAGCGGAAATCTGTGTATAATCTGTAAGGCTGATTTATAAATGATAAAGCTGAAGTGTTAACTGTTGAATCTGAAAACATGCATTTACTGTATTTTAATTACCAGAGCTTATATAGGTCATGTGCTGTAACAACGGTGCATGAATAACTGGAGGGGTGACCTCGTCATGCTGTAGAGGGGTGACCTCTAAATAACTGTAGAGGGGTGACCTCTAAATACTGTGCTGGGTGGAGGGATCAGCTCCAATGTGAAGGATGTAGAGCACACACCACATTCACCCTGATAACTTGTAAACTGATAAGCCTAGGATGCATCCATACGCCCCACTAAACATACTTATAAAAATGGACAAACTGAACATGAGTGGGACGATGCAGGATATCACTCTCCTGCATGTGAGTCACGACACCGGTGCCTCTAGTGCCATGGTTACGGTACCTCCGTAACTAGTACATATACTGGTCATGCTTGTATATAAGGCTCAGGCAATTTAGTTATTAACATGATTACTGATAAGCTCAAACATATACTGGGGAAAACATTTGGCAGCAGATAGGGAATCCTAATCATGCATAGGAAGGAAGTCCTTACTGAAGGACGAAAAATCCGTACCTCGTGTCCAGTAATGAAATAAGAATGAAAGCTGAAAGGTCTACTCCGACTTCACGGATACTACATAAGTAATGGACGTGGAAAAATCAGTTGACTGACATTCATTTATTATTACTGATTTTTTTACTGTTATTAGTTTAATTTATTTTATTCTTATATTACTGTTTGTATAAAATCTGATAAGTTATGACTGTTCGAAAACATTAAAGATAAAATTTATTATGTGTTCCTGATTACTGTGTAATATCTATTCCAATGAAATAATATTACTATAAATGGTAACCTGCTTTAAATAGAAAGTTTCTAAATTTAGAAAGATTTACAAATTCGTTTCCTTGAAAGTATTAATTAAATTACACGTTTTAAAAATAATAACAAGGTAAAACAATAGCGATTTAGTTTTACTAATTAAATTAATAAAATTAACTATTTAATTAATCTTTTATCAAACTCCTTGTAAAATGATTTAACTATATAAATAATTTCCTCGCATTTATAATTACTAGCTATCCCGAAAACCCGTGCTAAAACTTTCCCGAGACACCCACGTCTCGGTTTAAACAAATCGACCCTCGACGTGATCCCCCTAATGTTCATATAGTTCCCACTGCTTTTGTATATATAATTCCCACTGTTTTCATTTTTTAACGGTTCCCACTGTTTGTATAAATTTCCCACCGTTTGTATACAGATCCCACTGTGTGTATAAATTTCCTACTGTTTTCACTACTGTCAAACCCAAACACCCCTGCTGGAAACTGTAGTCCCAAACGCACCCCTGCTGTAAAAACAAAAACCCCTTTATGGTCCGACACTCGTGCTTGGGGTTCTGTGGCCGCGGCTGATCAACAAGCACACGCCGCTCCTTATGGTTGTTTGTTGCTGTCGTCCCAACTAAGCCCCCCGTTCCTACTGTTTACAAAAACCAACACCCCTGATGGTGTCGAGGCTGTGGCCGGTTAGAAAATACCACCACCGAGGCCTGTTGTGGTCTCGGATGGATCAGAATAACCACACCACCAACGCCCGACTATTCCATGATCAATTCTATGTTTATTATACCAATTCGTGGGTTCATGAACTCATTAAAATGGATTTGGGATAAATAAAAATAAAAAGTGGTTACCTTTATATGACTAGAGATGGACAAGAACACACTAATTCAATAGAAAAGGATCAACTTTGACTTTCTTTGTTTTGTTTACCTGCCGCCGGCTCAAACACCACCAAAACCCTAATTTGTTCTTTTTTTTATTATTACAGTTCGACCAAAAGTGGGAGATTAACACCCGTATAATTTTTTTTTTGATAAAATGGGCTTAGGCCCAAGTTTCCTTTTCTTCTTTTTGCAATAACCAAACCGGCCCCCTTTATTATTTACTTTCATTCTTTTTTTTTATATATTTTTTTTTACATTCTCATATGATTCCCGTGGTTTACTTCAGTAAGCTAATAATACGTATATAGTTTATTTAAAAAACCAAAATTGCGTATTTAATATTATTATATAAAATACGGGTTTTACAAAAAGAGTTAATGAGAATTTCTCTGTACCTAGCAAAATAGTTTACTTAGATCTTTTTTATCACATCCTTTTTTCCTCATGCAATATTTAACATTTTTTTGATATAATTAGTTAACTTTATGACCCAAAATTAGGATGACAATTCCAAGTTCAACCAATATAATATGTTAAGTCCAACCTTATTTATTGTGATTTGACCCTTGCGAGGCATGAGGGTTAATTCTGAATATTATCGCGATTTCATGAAAATTTTTGTGGCACGAAATTATTTCCCATAATATTTAGACATTGTATTAAAATGATACTTTAATAATCATAGTATGATATTGAATATATTAATTATGGGCACTTTTTTGTCAACAAAAATAAGGTTATGTTCGGCTTCAAATTTTCATCTCTCTTACTCTTATTTCAAACTGTAAGAAGAAATATACACAAAATGACATGTCGCTTAATTATCCAAGTTTTTAAAATCACATGTAATATGTACTTGGTATATCTTGGAGTTTGTCCCAACATACTTCACCCACTATGTAAATCCATAACACACAATAGAGATAATACAAAATATCCCTGATTTATCTCAACCATTTACCTTAATTATAATAAACAATCTTGATCTCTTTCTCTCTATCATACGCATTCAACATCTCCAAAAACCCAAAATCATATATCTTCCAATCTCATCTAAATGGATCACAAAATCAATGATAAATTCATGACAAACAATCACTCTTAATAGTCATTTTTAGTTTGTAAAAGTCTTATATTTTGGTCTTGATCATATTTTTAGTCAAATAATTCTAAGAATGAAAATAATTTTTTATGCATAAACTTAAGATATGTAATTGAAGATTTTAGTTTTCTCTAAAAGTAAAAGTATACACAGATCTCAAAATGATTACAAAATTACAGAACATATTCACAAACATCACTATGATTATCTATAGCCACATAAACAAAAAAAAATACTCTATTCAATAGTTTTAATGCAACAGAAAAAATCGAACGTTTATATATTCACTCTTTGAACACAACAACCCATTTTTCTCACCATGTATTCCTCACACCAAGTGTATCTTTCATCTTTTTGCTCTACCTTAGCTCCAAGGTTTTTTTCAACACTAATCAAAATGTTTAAAACCCAAAAAATGAAGTTATAAAGGTACTTACTTTAAAGTGACATGTTTGAGAGATTAAACACATTAGTAGAGCTATAATTATAGGGTGTTGATGTTTACACGGAAGCAATTACTTCACTCATGGATACTTACTGAAATTTTACCTTTATGCCCTTCCTAAAATTTCGTCTTTTCACTACTGCACTAATGAGTAAAATGTCGTCTTTTCACCGAATCCTAATCTTTTGGGCTTTGTTGATTCTCAAAAGAAACAATAGAAATCAGCCACCAACATTGATACCTTTTGTTAACAATATATACAGAGTATTGTTTATTGATCTTCAGCTAAACACAAATTGACGAAAGGATATATGGGTAATTAATATAACGTAATATAAATCTATTAACGTATTTAAACACTTGAAATAGGTGGACAGAATCGTAAAACAATTTTGATGGGCATAAAAGTAAGAACACAACAAACTTCTGTGTGTGAAGTAATTGATGCCGTGGAAATATCACTACCCATAATTATATCTTAAGCTCAGGCCCATATATATATATAAAAATATATAGAAGCCCAACTCCAACATTCCAATACCTAATAGCACAACATCAGACTAACCCTAAAACATTCGTATATACATCCGTCGTTTTCATTATAATTCCTTATCAAAAATGGCAGTCACAATAACAACCTTATACATCCCTCCATCTTCCTCAATATACATAGCCGAGTACACACCGTTTATCTCGCACACCATATGTAGCCACCATTTTGATTCAATACATCAACAAATGTACTCATATCTTTTTTCTTGAAGCAACAATCTTGAAATACAACTCACAACAAAACTTCTATTATTGATAACATAAATCTGTTCTTGCTTTTGGTTCTGATCATTATTAGCTTCAAGATGCTTATAAGTCTCTCGGGTAGGTTTGATTTCGTTTTTGATCTTGATAAAAACTGAAAGAAAGACGTATTCAAACTCTTAAGTTTTGTTCTTTCTTTATTTTTTATAAAATCAAATCAAACTATCGTTGTAAAACTATTGATGATATGGGTTTTTCGTGTAGTGAAGATCTTTGTAGATCTTTAAATCTTAAAGGAGATACGGATGAATCGTAACTGAGATCTTGTTTATATTTGATGGTGTTGAGACCAAAAGGATGTGTTTTTGTAATCCTTTTTCTAGGATAGCTTCAAGATCATTAAATGGTCTCGGGTGTGTGCTTGGTTTGTTTGTGTATTTTTTCTTAAACGAATCAAAGTAGAACATAGATCAATGAAGATTGTTCCTTTCGTGTTACTGATCCATGAGGGTCTTGAATAAATTGCAACACACAAAGCAGAAAATCGGAGATCTTTATTTCTTTATAAGTTGAATGGATCCGAGAGCCTTTTTGATCTTTTTTTGTTTGGTCGACGCTTGAGGGCTGGTGTATGATAGTTTAATTAGTGGGTTTGCCTTCGATTTTGGATGAAACTCAACCTGTGAGTATCTAATTTATAGCCAGTTGATAACTTTTCGCATGCCCATGATGTTTTGACCACCATGAATGTTGCAAGTCTCAAACCTATTGATATACTGCCGGATAATAAGTTTATAAACCATTCATATGCACAGCAGGATTAGTGGGTCAATAATTGAGATAGTAATGGCAAAAACCCTTTGTATGTCCTGAGTCAATAAATTTTGTATGAAGTATGAAACACTGAAAGCAAAGTAGCATCATTACTACCCATTCAATGAAGGGACTGAATCTTTAGATATAAGAGATTAACCTTAAAACTCACATTTATACAAATGTAACAAAACATTTTTAATAAACTTTATTTTTAAGAAAAATGTTCTATTAAAATAGAAAATGGAAATTTGAATTTGGTATATTCCAAATGGTCTATGAGTATCCTCTTGAGGTATAATATTCACCAGATGGCATTTCCCCACTAGAAGACAAAAAGGAGCAGGGTCTAGAGCCTACGGCTCAGTATAGGTGCATGCGGCTCAATATTGAAATTGAGCCGCCAGTCCATTTAACGAGCCACGACCAGACTAGCCGTTGGACTTGTCTCCTATAAATAGTAGATCATTTCTCCATTTTCCAATGAACCTTTTTGGACAGATATCTGCTTCTTATCTTTTTTCTTTAATTCCAATCATTAGTAAATGATCACTTAATGTATTAAGTATGTTTACTTATGATTATCCTCTTGATCCCCTTCTTTATATGTTTAAAGAGAAGATCACTCACGTATTTGTGACGTGTTAAAGATGAAGCCTTGATGAAGATGTTGTCCCTTAATATATGATGATAGATTAAAGAAATGAGATGGAAAAGATATGAATTTTAGAGAGAGAAAGTAGTGAGAGAAAGTAGAGAGAGAGGTGATTAACTATGTGAAATTAGATTAGAGAAAATGATTACTTGCCACCCTCCTAACATACGGGCTTACACAAGCTTGATTCATAAGAATCTCGCAATTTACCTACCGTAGCGCTGTTTAATGTTGACGCTAGAAGGATTTCCATTCGTCACTGTGAATATTAATAAATATCACTCTGAATGTTCTGGCAAGACCATAAAGATATTGCATAGAAACTTGAAACGAGTTTGAATCGATAAAGAAACAAACCACTGTTGCTTTTCAGTCTTACATATGTTCAATTCATAAAGAATCTTATACATGACCTACCGCGGTGCTGTTTGATGTTAACACTAAAAGGATTTCCACTCATCATTGTGAATACTAGGTAGTATCACTCTGAGTGTTCTAGCAATATCGCAAGGATATAGCGTAGGACTCTCTTGATCTTCATCTGTGTGTCCTAACGAGATTTGATTGATCTCTTGGCTCTAGACTCGATTTGTGTACTTTTAGTGGTCGGAGGCTGGAGCAGATGCCACCTATTTAATATCAACTATCTTGGAGTGAGAAAGTCAATAGAAGTCGTGTTGATCTCCGTGACAATAAAACAAACTTCTTTTGAGAGAAGCCTGAGTCAGCTGGGGAGGGGTTGTGCATTACATCACTGGGTCCATGATGCGTTGTCTTCATGATGTGTTGACCCGGTTTCTGCCTAAGTTGTATGGAGGGCTAATTTCTTTATAACCTTTATCCTTACATTTCTTTTTCATTCTTCAACCCCTTCAATGCTTACCAAGACATCATTACTAGCACCTTGTTGTGATTGTTCCAGTGCTAGCATCAGTACTTAGTCGGCATTTAGCTTCGTTCACGTTCTACTCCATCTTTCCTAAGGACTTCTAATAATCTATTGAATTGTCCCTGGGAAGATCCCCCCGGTTCTGGTTGGATCATAGGACTTAAACCTACCCACCCTTTTGACACCAATAACGTCGTGAATTAAGATGTTGTGGGTATCTAATCGTAACCATGAGTGCTTGAGTCTTTAGATCATATTTTAATCACATTTTCTCCCCTATCTCTAATATATAAAATCGTTTGATATTAGAGATACGAAATTTGATTAAAATATATTTTGAAAAATAGTCTTGAAAATCTTTGGGAGAAGAATGTGTCAAACTTAGCATGAATTTGGAACTCTCCCCCTCAAAAATTGATCCAATTGAATTGTCATTCTGAGGATGTGATCCACATTTCGCTTTTTGAGGAAGGGAGTTGTTGAACACACAATTTTTGAAATATTTTGAATAATCATTGAGAAATTCTTGAAAAAATTGTGTTCAACGCTTTTTGAAAAACTCTATTTCTTTTTGGCGAAAAGGTTTTTTCTAAAGCATAAACTTGAGTTCATAGACTTTGAATGTCTTGACAAATCCACTCAAGTGTAAGAAGATTTCTCTTCTTTTGCTAAGGGTAAGGGCACTAAAGCGTACACTCCCCTGTGAATATCGATCCGGGTTGCAGTCTGAAAGTGATTACAAACCATTGTGTTGATCTCAAAACGTTGAATGTTTTGTGACAAGCTCAACCCAATTGCTCTACCCGTTGTTGGAAATATTGTCCAAAAGAGACAATTTCCTTTATAAAAGATAGAAATGACATGTTTTGAAAGATATTTACAACTTTTATTCGAGCTTTATGTACACACCCGTGTCGTTATTGAGCGACATTTCTAGGTACGTCCATATTATCGATACTGAAAGATATGTCGAGAAGAATATTTTTGGATTTTTGAAAGATTTTTAATTTTGTATTTTGCTTTTTCATTAATATTTACATGTAGATGTTTGATAGATGAATCAAGCAGGCTTCTTTGCTAGAATCTCCAGTTCTGTTGGAGTCAAACATCTCATACCAATTTGCATAACTAGATACGCAAACCTCTCCTTCGAAAGAGCTTTTGTAAACAAGTCAGCTAATTGGTAATCCGTTCCAACAAAGTAAAGTTCAACGATACCCCTTTCAACTTGTTCCTTAATGAAGTGATATCTGACATCAATGTGCTTCGTGCGAGAATGTTGTACCGGATTGCAGGAGATGGCTATGGCGGACTTTGAGTCACAGTACATATGTACTTTATCAAAGTGGAAGCCATAATCTGTGAGTTGTGTTCTCATCCAAAGAACTTGAGCACAACACGCAGATAGAGACACATACTCTGCTTCGACTGATGACTGTGACGTGCAATCCTGCTTCTTGGAAGACCATCCCACAAGCTTATCTTGACCTAGAAATTGTGCACCACCAGAAGTACTTTTTCGTGTATCAAGACACCCTGCATGATCAGAATCTGAATATGTTGTTAGAAAGAAACCGGTTTCCCTCGGATACCAGAGTCCCATATGAATGGTATTCTTAAGGTACCGAAAGATCTGTTTAACCTCCTTGAGGTGCTTTTCAGTGGGTCGTGCTTGATATCGTGCACAATAACACGTAGCATGTGATATATCTGGTTAGCTTGTTGTTAAGTACATGAGGGAGCCGATCATGGAACGATATCTCGTTTGATCTATGGCATCTCCCTCCAAATAAGCATCCAGGGATGTGGTTGATAATGGTGTCCCAACGGGGTCACATGAGGTCATACCATGATTTTTGATTATCTCTTGACAATACTTAGCTTGGTTTATAAAGATACCACTTGGGGATTAGTGAACTTGAATTCCTAGAAAGAATTTTAGTTCTCCCATCATAGACATTTCAAATTTGTTGTGAATTACTTTTTCAAACCATTTTGAAAGTTTTGGGTTTGTATACCCGAAAATAATATCATCAACATAAATCTGCACAAGCAAAATGTCATCCCCATATTTATAAGTGAATAGAGTTAGATCAATGAAACCTTTTGAGAAACCTTTGGATACCAGAAATTTTGAGAGCTCATCGTACCACGCCCTTGGAGCTTGCTTGAGTCCATAAAGTGCTTTGTGGAGACGATACACCTTGTCAGGATAATGAGGATTGACGAATCCTTCCGGCTGTGTGACATAGAATTCTTCCTTCAAAGGACCGTTAAGAAATGTCGTCTTTACGTCCATTTGATAAATGATGAATCCCTTATGTGCAGCATAAGCAAGGAAAATCCTGACCGCTTCCATACGAGCTACTGGTGCAAATGATTCTTCAAAATCAATACCCTCTTTATGGCCATACCCTTTAGCCACTAGCCTAGATTTATTCTTGATGATTGTGTTCTCTTCATCCATCTTGTTTTTCCAGATCCATTGAAGATTTAATGGTGTTACATCGTATGGTCTGTCAACAAGTTCCCAGACTTTGTCTTTCAAATTGTTAAAGTTCATCCGTCATCGATTCAATCCAAGCGTGATTTGCCAAGGCTTCTTTGATATTTGTTGGTTCAGTTGTACTCACGGTGAGTGCGAACATACAAACATCACCATCGGTTTCAAGTTGTCGTCTTGTACGAACGGGCTGTGAAGGGTTTCTAATTACTTGAACCAAAGGATGATCTCGGGTCCAATGATGTGTTGAAGGATGTCGTTGATAAAAGGTATGCATATTTGACAGATCAACATGGCGAGTAGAAGACTCTCCAGTTTCGTGTACCGATGTACCGAATGGGTTGATAAAGTCGTCTTCGTCATTTAATGTATAGTCTGCTTGATTTGTGTTCTCTAGAGCAATGACAGTAGTTGTGGATGTTGTAGGAGCGGTTGTGGATGTGATATTCTGAGGAGGTAAATCTGCAGCAACCCGTGTTGAAGTAGATGAAGTTGTATCCTTTTGTTGACGATGATCGGTATCATCATTCTTATCATGAGTAACAGCGGAAGACTTCGATACAACATGTTTCTCCCCCGTAAAATATTCATCATACATTGGTCCATATAACATTTCCAACTCTTCAATTGTCGTGTTGACTGTCATATCTGCTCTTGGAACATTTCCTTGAACCAACTTTGAACTTGACGGTTCATTGTTGTGGTCTTGAGTTCTGAGTTCCGTGCGGTTGTGAACTGAAGTCGTTTGTCATTGTGGATCGGGACTTAAACTGTTGTGTTCAAGTGCCATTTCTTGTAATTCATCAAATCTGAATATTAATAGTCTCGACTATCAATTTTGTTCACTTGTTGTAAACTCTATATCCCTTAGACTGAGTTGCATATCCCACAAGAATACATGCATCACCTTTCTCTTTTATCTTGTCCAGATTTTTACCATCTCGAAAAATGTAACACGTACATCCAAAAACATGAAGGTATTTGAGTGAAGGTTTTCGATCATGAATTATGTGATATGGTGTCTTTTCGTGTCTTGGGACAATTAAGGATCGGTTTTGTGTATAGCATGCGGTTGACACGGCTTTGGCCCAAAAGTATAATGGTAGTTTTGAAGCGGATAATAATGTTCGAGCAGCCTCAACCAAAGTACGGTTTCGTCTTTCAACAACGCCATTTTGTTCGGGTGTTCGAGCAATTTTCATGTTTAGTTCCTTCAGCTTCAAAATAGTTTCTCAGAGTTGAATTCAAAAATTATGTGCCTCTGTCAGTACGAATCACTTTTATTTGAGCTTGAAGACCATGTTGTATCAGTTTTAGGAAGTTGATGAGAACTTTGGGTGTTTCATCCTTGGACCTCAAGAAGTGAGTCCATGTGTACCTTGAGTAATCATCGACAATTACCATAACATATTTCATTCCACTAATACTATGAACACGCATGGGACCACACAAATCGATATGAAGAAGATCTAACCGTCCTTTAGAGCTTGGTGTAGTCTTTGTCTTAAAACTACTTCGTTTAGCTTTACAAAGCTCATAAGAAGAACAAATATGATCTTTGATGAATTTCAAGCTTGGAAGGCCTCTCACATTATCTTTCTTGGAAAGCAAGTTGATGTATCAAAGTTGAGGTGAGATAGACGTTGATGCCATAACCATGCCTGTGTCGTTGAAGCTTTAGCCATGAAGCAAATTGGAGTTGTAGAAGTTGTGTCTTGAAGCGAAATAGTGTAGAGATCAGTACCCCGTGTACCGGTAAGTAAGTCATTCCCATCATAATCACGAACAAAACATGTCTTCTTTCTGAAAGCATCCTCCAAATCCGCATCACATAATTGACCAACCGAGAAAAGATCGTGATTGAGCCCTTCGACGTAGTATACCCTTTTGATCGTGATATTCCCCTGAACCAAATCTTTATATCCTAGGATCGGTGCATACTGATCATTTCCAAATCGAACCGTACCCAGGAACTTCTCCACGAAGTTAATTAGAAGCGTGAGATTCCCCGTCATGTGCTTCGTACATCCGGAGTCCAGTATGAAGAGAATTATTTGTATCACCTGTAGAAGAGTTAGAACACGATGGAGCATTTGCTAAATTGGATACCACAGTAGTTGTGATTGTAGAATCATTAGTGTCCTTAGCAACATTTAAAGGCATACTAACACTCGTTGTCACATTTTCTGTCCTAACTTTAGGCATCCATTTATATCCCGGAGGACACTGATTAGCAAACCACCATTTCCAAGACTTGCTAGCAGACTCATATAATTCCGTAATTCTGCTTCTAGGGTTCTTAGTGGTGGAGTCTGATGCAATACTTTTCTTAGTGGGGGTTGCACTAGAATGGTTCACTTTGCGTTTGGGTTTACTAGCACTAATAGGCATCACAACTTGCTTCTTAGTTCTAGTATCTACGCCTTTGACATTATTCATAGCACACATAGAATGATTATCATTAGCACATTTTCCACATTTGACACAAACAAATTTAACATTCAAAGCATTCAAATCATTGAAAGCATTCAAACCGTCATTATACGCGATTACAGACTTTTTATTCTTAAAAACATTCAAATTCCTAGGGTGTTCTTCTACTTACTTCATCTTCCCTTGACTCTTGTGTTTCCAGACCTTATCATTCACTTGAGTACGCTTAAGCTGAGGCCGACTAACACTAGCAGTGGAGACTACTCCTGTAGTAGAAGACACACGAGTATTAGTGTTTCTAGAAGTATGAGGCGATTAACTAACTTTGTTTGTAGGTTTAGTGGTCATTCTATATATTCCTGGTTTAATCACATGATTATGCTTAACGCTTGGTGCTTTAGTATTCCTTATGGGTTGATTGTGTGGTAACCTTTCCTTTCCATCCATCTTAGGGGCAAACACAGGTTTTGCAAACGAGGAATTTGAGAAAGCGGATGGTTTTCCCAAGATAGAGGATCTATTCACTTTAGAGGCATTGGGTTGTCTAACAACAGGTTTCTTAACGCTAGGTTCCACAACTTTCCCACCCATCTTAGCAACGAGTTTCTTCAACTCTGCTATTGTTATGTCTATTTCTTGTAACTGAGCTTTCAAATCCGAAATATCAAGACTTTTTTCGTTTAGTAATCGACATGACTCAGATAATTTTACTTCCAAAGGTGTATTATTTGAAAAATTGCCAACTTTGTTTTGTAAAGCAATTTCAAGTGAATGACAATGTTTTTGAAGAAAATCATATCTATGTTGAAGTAACGAAAACTCTTTTTGGTCAATTTTATTCGAAAGCTCAGTTTCAAGACGTTCAGACTCTCTGACTTGATCAAGATATTTGCATGCAACATCTGAATATTCATCAATATCAGCACAAGATGTAACATAAACACACATAATATTTTTTGAGAGACATTCGTGTAAAAGTAGATCATATGCTGTAGAAAACTCGTCTCTTTCAGGTTGATGGTCGTTCACTTCTTGTTCAAGAGATTCCACATATTTCAAATCTTCAAACATTTCTTGCTTAATTAATGTTTCAAATTCCAAAATATGTTTTTGCGTTCTTTCCGCAAGCGGAATCAAAATACTTTTCACAAGCACAGTTATATCGTGAGGAATTTCTTTGTTTCCTTTCGAAAGTTCACGTTTTTTCCAGTCATCATCAACAATTTTTTTGAAATTTTCAATGTTACTCTTGAGAATACTAAGTGATTGCTTACTCTTGCTTACAGAAGTTTTATATGGCAAGTACTCAATAAATTTTGAAACATTAGTTTTCTTAGTGGCAAAAGCTTGTCTCCATTTAATTCATATTTGTTCACATTCGAAAAATATTTGCTCACGAGTCTTCTGTGTTTGCGAATTAAAAAGACCATAAAGACTGTTTTCATAAGCATAATTATATGGTTTAACAAATTCTTTATTAACTTTTGGTCTACTCTCTTCTTCCAAATCGTTGGTCTCTTCACTATCAGGCCTACAACAAGACAATCAAGATTGGTCCATTGGGACTCATCAAGATATAAGTGCTGATTCTTAAATTAAGCTTGGTCAAGGTACTTAGGATTTGCAAAAATAGGTCTATCCTTGAAAAACGAACGAGGTGCCAACATTCTCATGGTTTAAATTGATTGATTAGTTTTGTAAACAATTTTCTTGTAAAAATCAATTTGAGTTTCAAGTTCCACCATATTGTCGATGTCATTCGCTTGTTTAGTTTTGTAATCCTTTTCCATATTTTCAACCACAACTTTCTTTTCATTAACAAGTTTAGTTTATCCTCTTGAAGAAAACCATTTACTTGAGTTAGCTCATTGACTTTGGTGGTAGTAAGATACGTTTGGTGATGTTCAGTACTCAAAGAGGTATTATAATTACGTTTCTCTTGTTCTAAAAGCTTAAGAATTTCGTTAAAATTCTGTTGATAATCGTCCTTTTTGACGTTAATTAAACACCCTTTGTACCCCTCAATATCATTGGTCTTTTGAAGAAGCTGATCTCTATAGCTATCAATGGTCTCACTAGATTTGATTAGAGCAGCTTTGCATTCTTCAAAATTTTGAGTGAGCGTAGCGTTTGCCTTCTTTAATTGCTTTTGACTCTTTCTAGTTTCTTTGACATCTTTTTGTAAAGAAGCAATTAAGTTAGCAAGCGCAATACGCTCCTCGTCATCATCATACTCATTTGCATGTTGATCATCCTCAGACTCATTATTGCACATGTCTGATGAATCGGGTGTGCTATTGCTATCAACCGTTTCCATCATACATGTGTCATTAACGGCTTTGGGTAGCTCAGAATGCTCATGAATATTACCAAACACATTATATTCCTCTTCAATGTGTACCTTATTTATTGGCTCAGTATCAAAGATAGGACCGTTTTCATCTTTAGTGACATTGAGAACTTCTTCAACCTTTGCCATGTACGAGTAATGTGCTTCAAGTTCTTGGTCGGAGGCTTCATCATCAGTATCATCAAGCATTGCTTCTTCCTCAGCAGACAATTTAACCCCATCTTCCATCTTCTTGCAAAGCAACATCTTTTCCTTATGATAACCAGAATCCCTAACTCGTTTCGGCTTTCTGCATTCCTTTGCCATATGCCCATAACCTTGACAATTAAAGCACTGAATCCCACTTTGCTGAACCACTTGAGTACCAACAGTTTCCCTATTCCCAGCAACAGTAGAATCCTCTGAGTATCATACTTAGCATTTTGTCGATCATACCGTGCAGAACCCTCAACACGTGTTGGATTACGTCGATCATACCTAGGAGGACTTTCATCACGTTGACGTGTGTCATACCTTTGAGGACTCTCAACATATTGGTTCCTTATGTTAGATGATGTTCGAAGATTGTTGTTGGTGGGTTTGAAGATTTTCTTGTAGGTCTTCATAATGAAATCAATTTTTTGTTTCATCTCCCTATCCTTCTGAGCTAGTTCTTCATCACTGTCCTCTTCAGAAGATGGCTCAGGTGATGGTGATGGTGCTCTTGGTTCTTTGTCTTGTAATCTTGTGGGATCTGAATACTTAGATGAAGTGGAGTATCTTGGTGAAGAGGATGTAGTGGGGTATCTTGGTGAGGAAGATGTAGTGGAGTATGACTTTGGAGCACGAGAGCGATGATCTTGGACTTGTTGAGTGGTAGACACCAAAGCAAGTGGATTAGCAGTCTTTGCTATCCTTTCAGCTCGAAGTTCATTCGCCTCATTCTGAAATTGTTTCAAAATGTCAAAGAGCGTGTGATAGTTGACCTCGTCTAACTTACTCTGTTGTTTCACCAAAGTTACAAACCGTGTCCACTCTGGTTGAAGTTGTTGTAGAAATTGCACATTGACTTGCATGGTGGAGACTTGCAAATTGTTTCTTGTCATGTAATTTATCATCTTGTAGAACCTTGAGTAATATGAATCAATTGATTCCCCATCCAATGAAGTAAACTTGCCAAAGTTCCAGAACAAGTTAGTTTTGACATCTTGCTTGTTAAATGATTCACCTAGTTACAAGCGTTCAATGGCAAACCACATTTCTTTTGCAGTAGAGCATGCATCAACCGTTGAGTAAATATCATCCCCAATCCCACTGAGAATCAAATAGATTGCTTCTTTCTCTGCATCAATCCAAGCACGTTTCTCTTTCGAAGTGTTCTCATATGTTTCCTCAATTGTTTGCTCATCGGAACCGGTCGTCGAGTCAGTTGCTGGAATTGCAGGAATGGTTATTGTAGTGAGAGTATAGGGTCCTTCTTTGATGCAATGTCGAAGAACATCACCATTGGGTTTGGTGTCAAGATATCGAAGGAATCGTGATTGCCATTGTGCATATCGACCAGTCACAAGCATTGGTGGTCTCTCTTTGTTACCCGCCACCATGATGTTGTTATTAGTAACACGATATTCAGTAGTAGAATCCATCTCAATAATGAAGTGAAGTGTATAGAATCTTAAGTAGATGTTGTTGTGAGTAGATTGTGGTTGAGACTTCAAGAAATGTTGTGAAAACCCTAAACAATGTCTTCGTAAGAAACCAAAAATTCGTAGGTGAAAAATCACACAATTGTTAAAAAATTTCAAAATCACGTTTTTGAAAATTTTATAACACAACAATTCGGAATAAATATTCAAAGAATAAGTCGGAATCTAATTGTGTACACAATCCGGAATCCCCCTTTGTAACGTAATCCGGAATCTAAATGAGTACACAATCCGGAATGAGTAAAAACACAAGTCTGAATCTTTCTCTTTGTCTTATCCGGAATAATGAAAACTCCCTTATCCGGAATCCCAAAATCAACCTTGTTCGGAATAATTAAAAACGGACCTTTTTCAGAATAATGAGAAATTGACCTTGTTCGGAATACGAGAACCTTACCTTATTCGGAATAAATTCCTAATCGAATTCGGAATAAAACGTTCTCTTGATAATCCGGAATCCAACTAATTGCTACTAGTTCGGAATAGTTCTGAAGCTAATTCGAAATACACGTTTTCTTGCTAATATGGAATCCAACGAATTGATACTAGTTTGGAATAATTCTGAAGCTAATTCGGAATACACATTCTCTACCTAATCCTGAATACTAAGAACTACACCAAATCCGGAATAAAATTCAATGATCTAATCCGGAATAAATCTCAACTCACAAGTCGGAATATTAAAACCTTAGTTTACCGACTTAACAAACCCACCTATTCCAAATTACATGAACCAAAAACTTAATATGACGATTTTTTACCCAAAAATCAAACCAAAACTTCCAATTTTTTGTAGAAATCACCAAAATGAGTAACACAAATTCCTACCACAACTTTGTAGGCAATTTGTACGAAAATTTAGAGCTCGAAAACACAAAAATTTTGAGACGAGATGATTTAAAGATGAAAATCACATGAATCAAAAGTAAGAACCACAAACTAAACACGAATCTATCCCATGGCGATTGATACCAATTGTTGTCCCTTAGTATATGATGATAGATTAAAGAAATGAGATAGAAAATATATGAATTTTAGAGAGAGAAAGTAGTGAGAGAAAGTAGAGAGAGGTGATTAACTATGTGAAATTAGATTAGATAAAATGATTACTTTCCCCCCTCCTAACATGCTAGGACGGTGCTTATATAGTCCACCCACATGCGGTCTTTCTAATGGACTATATATGTTTTGGGTTGGGCTTGAATAAATGCTTAGTACCTTGAAAGAGGCCTTTTAAGCTAACCATCAAGCCCATAATGTCATGACTATATTAACTAACTATTACAACGTTCTAATAAGTATTACAATATAAACCTATGACCGAACATTCTTATTTGACTGAATATTTTTTAGGCTAACAGAAGATCATCCTTTTTTAGATCTAGGCATGTTCATCATATTGTTTATATGAGTCTTGTATAGATCTAAGGTATTTGTATATACTTGGATTAGTCTTGTGTAGATCCAAGGTATATGTGTATACTTGGATTTGTCTTGTGTAGATCCAAGGTATATGTGTATACTGAAGGTTTATATAGCTCATAACAATTATTAAAACCCTAACAAAGATCAAAGCACGCATAGCGGAAGCGATTTAACAAGATCATAATTAACACAATTATAATTAATCGAATTAGGGTTACATACCTTTTAGCTAGCGAAGATCCACAAGATAAAGAACGAAACACCAATTAGGGTTTATAACAATCACCAAGATATAGTCTAAAGTAAGACTATATTACATTCTTGTACACACGTAATACAACGAGCTAACTGTGATTCTAGCACATGTAAACCGAGCTTCAACGCTTGTGGAAAATCCACCCAACAACCCTAGAGAGGGGCTAGGACAAGATTATTGCTAAACCAAAATCAAAGGATAAAAGGAACCTTAAAAAAAAGTGTTTTTCCTTTGGTGATGATCGCAAGAAAGAAATCAAACAACCCTAAGGTTGCGTTTGGTAGTTGATCGCAAGAAAGAATGAGAAGAAAGATTATGGTGTGTAGAATTATGAAGGCTAAGGGGTCCTTATATAGGCCTAATTAACTTGTAGCCCAAGGAAACGAATATAAGGCAAGTTTTCTTCTCTCTTCCCCTTTGGTGTAGCCGACGACCCAAACACCCCTAAGGAGTGTTCCGGAACCTTCCATTCTTCTTTCTATTTATTCCTCTTTCTATTTATTCCACAACGCTCGTTAATACTTAACTCTTAATTTTTTAACGATCGTTAAAGTTATAGCTCAGTTTAATTTAATATATATAATAAATATATTTATCAAATAAATTAATAAATATAATAAATATATTTATTAAATAAATTAACTCTTTACGTATTGTGTGCAATCTCGTAATATCGAGTTCGATCCTATCACACGACTATTAAATATAAGTCCATAAACTTACAGCTCCCACTTTGACATATTTCAAATATCGTGATTACATTGACTAGCGTCTAGTTACACTACCAATGTCTCTAGTACAACTCGAGTAAGGTCTCCTGGATAAAGCCTTCTAATGGTTCATTTTTATTATTACCCTTTCGTTTCTAATGCAACGTTAATAAGGATATGGATCTTAGTCATTCCTTTCATTAACTATTTTGTTTCCCGTTCATCAAATTCAAGCAAGATTACCAAAACTTCTAAACATAGTTTAGAAAGACTTTGGGTACGGCCATACAAACATCTTACCATCCCACGAGGGGCCCCCAGCTATATTAAAATCCAAAATAAATTTGAAGGAAATAAATTTCATATTGACTACAAGCAAAACTTATGAATTTTGCAACACTTCTGAAAATAACCCTTATAGCTACCAGTTACATTTAGCGTTAGATTATTCCACATAAATGCACTAGATCCACGACAGTTTCCTGGTATCTCAGCTCTGAGGATAATTATTTATAATATACTTAATGACAGAGATCCATAAAGTATAATCATATAGTTGGAATAAGTCCAATATTCAATTCATCAAATATCATCTAAAATCGATCAATATACTTTCAAGTATACTCTATCGCAATTTCAAATTGTCTTATTTTAATAATATTCCCATATTATTAATTGACAACAGATATTTAGCATAACAAATTATTCATGGATCATACCTAGGAGGACTTTCATCACGTTGACGTGTGTCATACCTTCGAGGACTCTCAACATATTGGTTCCTTATGTTAGATGATGTTCGAAGATTGTTGTTGGTGGGTTTGAAGATTTTCTTGTAGGTCTTCATAATGAAATCAATTTTTTGTTTCATCTCCCTATCCTTCTGAGCTAGTTCTTCATCACTGTCCTCTTCAGATGATGGCTCAGGTGATGGTGATGGTGCTCTTGGTTCTTTGTCTTGTAATCTTGTGGGATCTGAATACTTAGATGAAGTGGAGTATCTTGGTGAAGAGGATGTAGTGGGGTATCTTGGTGAGGAAGATGTAGTGGAGTATGACTTTGGAGCACGAGAGCGATGATCTTGGACTTGTTGAGTGGTAGACACCAAAGCAAGTGGATTAGCAGTCTTTGCTATCCTTTCAGCTCGAAATTCATTCGCCTCATTCTGAAATTGTTTCAAAATGTCAAAGAGCGTGTGATAGTTGACCTCGTCTAACTTACTATGTTGTTTCACCAAAGTTACAAACCGTGTCCACTCTGGTTGAAGTTGTTGTAGAAATTGCACATTGACTTGCATGGTGGAGACTTGCAAATTGTTTCTTGTCATGTAATTTATCATCTTGTAGAACCTTGAGTAATATGAATCAATTGATTCCCCATCCAATGAAGTAAACTTGCCAAAGTTCCAGAACAAGTTAGTTTTGACATCTTGCTTGTTAAATGATTCACCTAGTTACAAGCGTTCAATGGCAAACCACATTTCTTTTGCAGTAGAGCATGCATCAACCGTTGAGTAAATATCATCCCCAATCCCACTGAGAATCAAATAGATTGCTTCTTTCTCTGCATCAATCCAAGCACGTTTCTCTTTCGAAGTGTTCTCATATGTTTCCTCAATTGTTTGCTCATCGGAACCGGTCGTCGAGTCAGTTGCTGGAATTGCAGGAATGGTTATTGTAGTGAGAGTATAGGGTCCTTCTTTGATGCAATGTCGAAGAACATCACCATTGGGTTTGGTGTCAAGATATCGAAGGAATCGTGATTGCCATTGTGCATATCGACCAGTCACAAGCATTGGTGGTCTCTCTTTGTTACCCGCCACCATGATGTTGTTATTAGTAACACGATATTCAGTAGTAGAATCCATCTCAATAATGAAGTGAAGTGTATAGAATCTTAAGTAGATGTTGTTGTGAGTAGATTGTGGTTGAGACTTCAAGAAATGTTGTGAAAACCCTAAACAATGTCTTCGTAAGAAACCAAAAATTCGTAGGTGAAAAATCACACAATTGTTAAAAAATTTCAAAATCACGTTTTTGAAAATTTTATAACACAACAGTTCGGAATAAATATTCAAAGAATAAGTCGGAATCTAATTGTGTACACAATCCGGAATCCCCCTTTGTAACGTAATCCGGAATCTAAATGAGTACACAATCCGGAATGAGTAAAAACACAAGTCTGAATCTTTCTCTTTGTCTTATCCGGAATAATGAAAACTCCCTTATCCGGAATCCCAAAATCAACCTTGTTCGGAATAATTAAAAACGGACCTTTTTCAGAATAATGAGAAATTGACCTTGTTCGGAATACGAGAACCTTACCTTATTCGGAATAAATTCCTAATCGAATTCGGAATAAAACGTTCTCTTGATAATCCGGAATCCAACTAATTGCTACTAGTTCGGAATAGTTCTGAAGCTAATTCGAAATACACGTTTTCTTGCTAATCTGGAATCCAACGAATTGATACTAGTTTGGAATAATTCTGAAGCTAATTCGGAATACACATTCTCTACCTAATCCTGAATACTAAGAACTACACCAAATCCGGAATAAAATTCAATGATCTAATCCGGAATAAATCTCAACTCACAAGTCGGAATATTAAAACCTTAGTTTACCGACTTAACAAACCCACCTATTCCAAATTACATGAACCAAAAACTTAATATGACGATTTTTTACCCAAAAATCAAACCAAAACTTCCAATTTTTTGTAGAAATCACCAAAATGAGTAACACAAATTCCTACCACAACTTTGTAGGCAATTTGTACGAAAATTTAGAGCTCGAAAACACAAAAATTTTGAGACGAGATGATTTAAAGATGAAAATCACATGAATCAAAAGTAAGAACCACAAACTAAACACGAATCTATCCCATGGCGATTGATACCAATTGTTGTCCCTTAGTATATGATGATAGATTAAAGAAATGAGATAGAAAATATATGAATTTTAGAGAGAGAAAGTAGTGAGAGAAAGTAGAGAGAGGTGATTAACTATGTGAAATTAGATTAGATAAAATGATTACTTTCCCCCCTCCTAACATGCTAGGACGGTGCTTATATAGTCCACCCACATGCGGTCTTTCTAATGGACTATATATGTTTTGGGTTGGGCTTGAATAAATGCTTAGTACCTTGAAAGAGGCCTTTTAAGCTAACCATCAAGCCCGTAATGTCATGACTATATTAACTAACTATTACAACGTTCTAATAAGTATTACAATATAAACCTATGACCGAACATTCTTATTTGACTGAATATTTTTTAGGCTAACAGAAGATCATCCTTTTTTAGATCTAGGCATGTTCATCATATTGTTTATATGAGTCTTGTATAGATCTAAGGTATTTGTATATACTTGGATTAGTCTTGTGTAGATCCAAGGTATATGTGTATACTTGGATTTGTCTTGTGTAGATCCAAGGTATATGTGTATACTGAAGGTTTATATAGCTCATAACAATTATTAAAACCCTAACAAAGATCAAAGCACACATAGCGGAAGCGATTTAACAAGATCATAATTAACACAATTATAATTAATCGAATTAGGGTTACATACCTTTTAGCTAGCGAAGATCCACAAGATAAAGAACGAAACACCAATTAGGGTTTATAACAATCACCAAGATATAGTCTAAAGTAAGACTATATTACGTTCTTGTACACACGTAATACAACGAGCTAACTATGATTCTAGCACATGTAAACCGAGCTTCAACGCTTGTGGAAAATCCACCCAACAACCCTAGAGAGGGGCTAGGACAAGATTATTGCTAAACCAAAATCAAAGGATAAAAGGAACCTTAAAAAAAAGTGTTTTTCCTTTGGTGATGATCGCAAGAAAGAAATCAAACAACCCTAAGGTTGCGTTTGGTAGTTGATCGCAAGAAAGAATGAGAAGAAAGATTATGGTGTGTAGAATTATGAAGGCTAAGGGGTCCTTATATAGGCCTAATTAACTTGTAGCCCAAGGAAACGAATATAAGGCAAGTTTTCTTCTCTCTTCCCCTTTGGTGTAGCCGACGACCCAAACACCCCTAAGGAGTGTTCCGGAACCTTCCATTCTTCTTTCTATTTATTCCTCTTTCTATTTATTCCACAACGCTCGTTAATACTTAACTCTTAATTTTTTAACGATCGTTAAAGTTATAGCTCAGTTTAATTTAATATATATAATAAATATATTTATCAAATAAATTAATAAATATAATAAATATATTTATTAAATAAATTAACTCTTTACGTATTGTGTGCAATCTCGTAATATCGAGTTCGATCCTATCACACGACTATTAAATATAAGTCCATAAACTTACAGCTCCCACTTTGACATATTTCAAATATCGTGATTACATTGACTAGCGTCTAGTTACACTATCAATGTCTCTAGTACAACTCGAGTAAGGTCTCCTGGATAAAGCCTTCTAATGGTTCATTTTTATTATTACCCTTTCGTTTCTAATGCAACGTCAATAAGGATATGGATCTTAGTCATTCCTTTCATTAACTATTTTGTTTCTCGTTCATCAAATTCAAGCAAGATTACTAAAACTTCTAAACATAGTTTAGAAAGACTTTGGGTACGGCCATACAAACATCTTACCATCCCACGAGGGGCCCCCAGCTATATTAAACTCCAAAATAAATTTGAAGGAAATAAATTTCATATTTACTACAAGCAAAACTTATGAATTTTGCAACACTTCTGAAAATAACCCTTATAGCTACCAGTTACATTTAGCGTTAGATTATTCCACATAAATGCACTAGATCCACGACAGTTTCCTGGTATCTCAGCTCTGAGGATAATTATTTATAATATACTTAATGACAGAGATCCATAAAGTATAATCATATAGTTGGAATAAGTCCAATATTCAATTCATCAAATATCATCTAAAATCGATCAATATACTTTCAAGTATACTCTATCGCAATTTCGAATTGTCTTATTTTAATAATATTCCCATATTATTAATTGACAACAGATATTTAGCATAACAAATTATTCATGGATTAAAACATGTAAACTAGGATACAAAATTAAATAACAAGAATAAACGAAACCCAATCTTTATTTCATTAAATAATAATGTCTTAACATCCTTTATCCAAATACTAAATAGATCAATGCATGAAAAACATGGTCGATGCATCATCCCTCTAGTAGTGACCTTCACACTTGTTTGGTAAAGCATAAAACAACCAATCTTGACCTATTTGGAATTTTGAGAATACTTTGTTGAATAATTTAATTATTGAAGTTCTTGCACTTGTGCATTCAAATAGTTTGATATTGCCACATGGTTCCAAAATTGTGAAACATCCTTGATCATCAATTTATTACACTAAACTTCTAAAACACATTTGAAGTTCAAAGTATTATAATTCTTCAATGTATAATGCAATTTTAATCAACATGTCATCTCCAAGGATACCATGACTAATATTGAGTGTTACCTCAATTATATCTTTTCAAGTTTTGATAACTTATCATTTAAAGATATAAATACGTTACATATAATATCTATTATGTAATGTTTGATTCCAACCAAACACTCAAGTTTGTTGGTTATGATAATTTGCATAACCATTGACAAATTACTCATCTATAGAATATAGAAGTTGATCCAAGACAAGGATGTTATTTTATATTCAAACATATTCCTTCAGAATATTCATTACACAAGTTATTTAATAACTTTCAAATAGATTAATATATCCAAATCATCTTGCATTTTAAGAATGATATAAATACACATGATACACATGAAACTCAAACCAGATTTAGATTTCTTCATGTTCTAAATATCCATATAAACTTACTACATGACATATTATGTTGTATTTCCACCGCATAAATAAACAAATTTATTTGTTCCAAGGTTATATATATCTTATTTTCTAAATCTTCAAAGCAGAGTTCTATTTCAAATCTAAACCAAATCAACATTTAATTTGAATGAAATTTACTTTCTTTAATGTCTATCCAACATAACAATTTAAGAAAATAACCATAATACTCTCACTAGCTTTTAGGAATACTAAGAAATTATCTTATTTCAAATTTAAATCTAATCTTCGATTTCAAATTAAACATAAGAATAACCTCCTAGATGCCTGCATTTATCCATTCATGAATAATTGCACTTCGTACTTTTCAAAGATTTATTTTCGAATTAATAAACTCCTTTCGATTACTTAAGTCCTTGCTCAAGTAGTCATTCAAGAAAGAGTTCATACATATTAAATTTATAAATTACAATATGACCACCAAAATCTTATATATTTAATGCGTTTAGGAAAGAATATTCAATCACAATTAATTACTTAAGTGTGATTAATAATCTATTCATAATACATACATTAAATATGTGTACAACCTCGTCCATATAATTTCAACACAAGGATTTAAACCACCACTATGGTCGTTCTACCTTTCTTTGAAAAACCTATCTTTAATTTCTAGCCAAACTATTTAAGATAAACCAAATCTAAAATTCTATTATCTTGTTTGGACAACATCTATAACATTCATAGTATGAGTAATTTACCCAAAACAATATTTGGTTATAAATCATAACGATTATTTTCAACTCGTAATTCTCAGCATATTAATCGCATATCCGAGATATCCATGCGGACCTATGACCTAAATTCCTTCATCTTGAGTGTTAGCATTTACATGCCTACCTCATGATAATTACTAGTGTATTTAAGAAGATTATGTATTTTATAATTTTATCTTTCAAGATCAAAACTCCCACTTGTTTTTAGTAAATTAAAGTTAATCTTTAAATACATAGCAAATAGATTAACACTCTAACGTTATCTATTGGGACATTACAAAACATAATGACATTTCCTAACTATTTATTTTCTAACCCACTTCATAAGTAGTTTAGCAAAATCTGAACTTCATTTAAGATAAAACGTGATTCATCACATTTCATATGTAGTGGTATCTTATTAATCTTCTTAGCTCAAGTCATACTCAACTTTCTAACCTTGATATCTTTTTGAAGAAAAGGAAGATATAGTTATCTTGAATCAATCATCATATTGAGATTTCGATTCTTCTAATGAACATAACATAACAATGTTTTATTTCATTAGGGTTAATATTGTAAGTCAATCTAATAATATTTAGGATATATATATATATATATATATATATATATATATATATATATATATATATATATATATATATATATATATATATATATATATATATATATATATATATATATATATATATATATATATCTTTTGGTTTACCTATATACCAACGAAATCATCTTAATTGTATAATAGATTTCCTAACCATTTTGCATGCTTTATAACTTAAAGTTATAATTCCATTATACGTTTTAATTCATTTGAAAATGAATCCATGTATATGTCTTAGTGAAACCAAGATAATACATTAACGCCTTACTTTATATTATACGTCTTTCAAGACTTTTTGTTTGTGACTTTATACAAGAAATCATAAACATGTATAACTAAAGTAATCATGAACACCACTAGGTTTCATTAGTCTTTTCAAGTTAATTCACTACTAAGTCTATTTATGTAATTCCAAGAATACATAAATATTTATTACTTTAGTAGTATAAGATTACTCTATGTATCTTATGTCATTCCAGGAATTTTCCATCTTAAGGAACTATAAAATAATCCACGCCCGATCTCACGACATGTGGATATTTTACCCTTGTATTTATAATTTAGTCCAAGCTCTCACATGACTAAATGAAAACAACAAGTGTTTCTTAATGTGAATGATATATATATACGTTTAAGTAGTCTTTTAATCATATTGACACATGATCTAACTTTCTTCTAATAAATATTAGATAGTTAGTCTCTTATCTTGAAGACAAGAGAATCATATCTTTATGAGTTGTTTCTTGCACACAATATTCATTTCTCCCACTTGTGCACGAAACAACCTCATGTATTAGATAAACATCTCGTCTAAAGTTCGTCTATACAAAATATGATCGTGTCATATATATTAGCTTTACAAGTAGATGTAGAACCACTTAATCAACAAGAATCAGTACATAACTATCCTTGAAGATATTAGTGTCGAAATTTCAAAAGCAGTTATCTTAGGATTTCCTAGAGATAATTTGGGTTATTACCGAGACGACAAGACTTGTAACTCCCACTGAATTAGAGAATGTTTTAATAATCTCAAATTCAGTAATACAACATTGTAAATGTTTCATAATCAGTGAAACATATTAGTGTTGTTTAGTTTCTTATACCTTTGAAAAACACATTCGTAACAATTTACTTGTAGTGTTTAAGAGTGTACTCTACTTCATAAATGATGACTTATCCATAAAATGCTTTTTAACATGAAAGATTTGGCATGTAATTTCTTCCTTAATCGGTCTACCAACCCCACAATGGTATGTAGTGCCTATAAATGGTCAAAGCACAACTACTAGATAAAATATGCTAGTTTGCCTTATAACCAATTAGTGGTAACCATTCTTAGACTCAAAATATAAACTTAACTATTAAAGTTTGCTATGAGTTATGTATTTAGAATTTGACATTTCTAAAATCCTTATTACTCTTTCTTCACTCATGGAAAAGAGTTTAGGTTTATTTTTTCATTGTAAATTGACTCTATCCTCAACCATACGGTTTGTAGATCAATAAATGAATAAACCACGTTTACGGTGTAATGTTGCATTAATACATTGTAAAAGAATTTATAAAATTCAATTTTAGTATTTTCGATAATATACATTCATGAAAATAAAACTACCCCGGTAAATAAATTAACCATAGTATTTTCCTTGAAACTAGAATCCAAATTGACATAATTTCATCACATCAGTTGATCCGCTAGCAATGAAAGTATTCAAGATGGTAACTTGTCGAATTATGATTGACAAAACAATTTACAACTTCTAGATTCTTTAGGGACTTACATTGCCAAAAAAAAACCTTTTGCATTGTAAACATGTTTCATCCCCTCTTATGTCTTAAGTTTCTAGATCTCACTAAGTAACTTAATTAAGTTAACTAATTTAAAGAACATAAAACCATTCATGTGCAATCTCATTCAGTCATGAAAGTTTTCCTTCCATTACAACATCGTCCAAAATATCATACGACGACATAGTAACTTCAAGTGTTCGTCAATTAGATGGCATTCGACTTAAATTTTAAGGGTATAAATTTGATGTCAAAATCAATGTATGGAGAGGCATGCATACAACTCCATAGCATAAGTTTAATAAAACATTTAGTAAACTTTTTCATGAGTCTAAATTTCTTCATATATTATGTTGAGGTATTGGTAAAACGAATTAAATAATTACCCACAACTATTCACAACGTACTTTTTCTAAAACTCGGATAAAGCACAAAACAATGACCTTATTCATTGTGTTTCGGATGTGAATTTGTGGTAAATCAACCTTAAGGTATAATGCAAATAATAATCGTAGGTAATTTCAATTTGACGCACAGGCGAGCCGGGAATTTGGTCAGCGACTAATGGCATAACACCTCCTTCCATAACCGGGTACAAGACCAGCGGTGCGTTATACCCATTTTACAGTTTGTCAGAAGGAGTAGGCCGTTAAATTATTATTGCGAATACCAATCAACAAAATTCTATGTAATTTAGATCTCAAAACAAATCTTAATTTTAATATGATTTAGTCCATATTATTTTTCTTAAAAAAAACCCTTGTTTACAACAATTCATATAATTTAATATAAACAATTAAAAAACACTAAATCATAAACACATAATAACAGTTTATATGTGTAATAAATAAATCAAATAGTCAAATGCATAAGATTTATTCAATAATCATCAAATCTAGGTTTTTATATCCATATAAAAGTCTTCCCTAATTCTAGATTTATTGAATCAAATTAAACAAGTAGCATATAAAATCATATAAACATACAATTTTATGATCCATGAATGTCACACCCCACCGTGGCGGAATATGGGGCGCGACGTATGGATATCATCACAACAATAGCGTGTCCATAAAGAGAACTATATGAAATAGAAATGTCATAAAAGGTGACACAAATGTCATGACAATATCTCAACAATGCAGGAGTCTAGGTAAGTAGGTAAAAGTCTCACCTCTTACCAAAGACAAACAAATAAAACAAACATCAACATAATGATACTCGTAGTATCACTTATTCAATCAAACAAAAGAAATCTATGAAGGAACGGGGATCTCCTTCTAAATGCATTCTTACACGACTCCAATCCTAGCCACTTATGTTCTCACGCTTAACCACATTAATACCTGAAAGAGATACTAAAACACGTCAACAATAATGTTGGTGAGAGTCATAGGTTTAGACTCGAACATAAAACAAATTTATAAGCTGTGAATAATAACTATCATCGAAACATATAGACAAGGTGCTACAAATATGTATTAACAACTAACATTCAAGATCAATCATTCCAAACCAAATCCAAGGCTCCTTGCCTTACCAATCACCATGGTACCATAGGCGCCCATACACCTATGTACCAATCCTAAGGCCCCACCTTGTCATTATCCTTTGGTACCATAGATGCCCATACATCTATGTACCTCCCCAAGGCCCCGCCTTGTCAACATCCCTTGGTACCAAGCCAAAACCACAAAACAAATCAAGAATCACATAGCAGTTAATCACATATGTACACTCACAAGTCCATCACAAATCATAAAAACCTTCACATCATTAGTTAAAAACAGCACCAGTGTCTCTTCCATCCCATCTGGAAATCAAAACCATTTATAACTCAAGAACATGGGACTACGAAACTCACCTGATTGAGCTTCTCCAAAAATCCGCGCACTAGCAAAATGCTAAACACACAAAGGCACACAATCAAGACATGAACCAAATACTAAAATGGCTCATCAATATATGATGGATGTCTAATCCCTATTCCTCATTTAAATCTCATTATTATGTTCTAAGCATCCCATTACACCTCTCTAATAAGCCCTTAACTTGGTTAAGTTCATAACCTATCCCATTCACATTTTATCCCAAATAATCCCGCTTTTTATACCCCAAACTATGAAACAAAAGCCCACCTAACCAAACTCAGACTTTCTGTAAAGGAAACCATATGCCCTTACATGTGTTAGCTAACTCTCACCTTTCGCCCCAACCTTAAAGCTACTGTTAAGGCCTTGATATATATATATATATATATATATATATATATATATATATATATATATATATATATATATATATATATATATATATATATATATATATATATATATATATATATATACTTCTGTCTATCCAGATTTTACTGATTTTGAACATATAAAAAGTTTGTTATGATCAGGAGGTCTTACCCTAACCCATTTGCTTAGCCCTCCTCCAGATATACTATATAACATATAAACTAACTCTCATGTTCGTTTTAAAGTCCAATTGTACTCCTAAGTACCCTAACCATCTTAAAACATTAATTGAAAACCCGCTGATTTCAAAACTGTTTTGACCTCCGACTGTTGTAACCTGTTTTTGACCCACTTCCCGACCTCCAATTTAGTTCTCGTTTCTTGCATTTGAAATCCAACTCAATTACCTTTACAGGGATACTTGGATCGCAAAATAAGAGTTTGTAGAACTCTAGATATGATCAAAATAATTGACCTAAAATTCTGCCTGGTTTTTAAAAAACGAATTTAACATAATTAGTCTAATTAATTACCCATAACTTGTTTAATAATAAACCCTAAATAATCTAATCATTATTATATCATTAAAACTCAGATTTTAATTTCGACATAATCATAGATCCATCATGTATTGATTTATAAATGCATAACAACAATTTAATTAAAAAGGGATTGAAGATTTTACCTTAAAAAATGAAGATCTTTATCTTTGAAACCCTAATTGGCCACCATTGTTTAAATTCGACTATGAGATGTTATGGGGGGTGAAAAATCTGGTTATTTTGGTTACGAGGTGGGTTTGGTTAAGTTCTAAAGGCCCCTTAATCCCATTACAAGTCCATTGGGCCTGTTTTTTGGCTTTTTGGTTATTTTCTTCCTTCCTTTTCTTTTGGCTGCCCAAACCAAGCCCAAAGCACCTAAGAATCTGGTTTTAACCTTATTTTATAACTTATATCATTCTTAAAGTAAACCTCACATTCGGGTTACTTCCGGACCAAAACCCGAAAGCCTTATGTTGACTTTTTTGACTTTCTACGCGATTTCCGAACTAACCGTCATTTCCAAAAGTTTCTAATTATGGAAAGTATCTCTAAAACTTATCCTAAACATATAATCTATACTTAATACATACATAAAACATATGATCCGTACACGAGGCCTTGTAAAAACAATATCTGAACTTTCCCGTTGTTCATTTCTGAACTCATTTCATTTCATTTCATTTCATTTCCAACCCGTACCAAGATTTACAAATCATGTACCTCATTTCGTCCATTATCATCCCCAAAATCACACATATAAACACATAAATCACATAAAACACATAGTCACACAAAAAACCCCAAAAATAAGACTAAGTGAGGAACCTCAAAAACCGGGGTTGTCACATCACTCCCTCCTAATAGAAATCTCGTCCTGAGATTTACTCCTTAGGATCATTATTCCCAAAAATATAAGGATACTTGTTCCTCATAAATCCTTCCCGTTCCCACGTGAACTCTAGTACACATTCCAAATTCCATCTAACCATAACTACGGCATATTAACCTTTTTCCAACGTCTTAGCTTCACGACCCAAAATCTCTACCGGCTCTTCGATGAAACGAAGACTCGTATCCATACTAATATCATCTAACGGTACATGCAAGTCAGTTCTTGCTAAGCATTTCCTCAAGCTTGATACACGAAATACATCATGCACACTACTCAATTCTCCCAGTAATTCCTCAACCTATAAGCCATTGGTCCAATCCTTTCGAGAAATTTCTAACGGACCCATGATTCTAGGTGCCATATTCCCTTTCTTCCCAAACCACATCACTCCTTTCCATGGTGAAACCTCTAGCATAACCTTACCTCCAATCTTAAATCCCAACGGCTTATGCCTCTCGTCCGCATAGCTTTCTTGTCGGTTCTTTGCCATTTTCAACCTGCCACCACCTCCATAGTTTTCCGATCACCTTCGGTCCAATACGTTGGCCGCTTGTAACTTCATCCCACTATAACGGTGATCCACCTCATATCCTATGAATTAACTCCAACAATTTCTACTACAATTCCTATCACCAGACCTAACGGATTATATCCTCTATAGATTTTCCATCAATCGGAAATTCTCCTAACCTTAATCACATCCAATGGTATATGCAGGATTGCATAGCTAAAAGCTTCCCATAACATTCACATGAAACATGTCATAACCACCACCTCATCCTTGCTTTCCCATGCTCGGCAAACAGGTGCTACACCTTTTCTCTTGGTGGACGTTTCATTGTTCGTGACTACTAACCTCTTGCTCTAACGGTTTTCCCTTCAATATCACCACACTATCTTGACAACCTCTTGCTCCCTCGAATCATTCTTCCTCTATACTACTTTTCGCTTGTCTTTCCACAATTTTAATTTCCATACCATCCTATATCCCGCCTTCAGCCTATACTTTAGGCGTTTCCTCCTTTATTCCCAACATTCTCATCGGTGGGGAATATGCCCCTCTCACCGATGACTCTCTCTTTGTAGAAGAATTCTTCCTAATATAATGCGTTCTCCAACTATCTCCAAATCTCACGCCAATGCTCTAGGCGTCTTTCTATCAACGGTATACTACGCTTGCTTCCCATCGTTTCTTCCCTTGCCATAATCCTTCATAAGGCATTCCATACCTATTAGGTTAACTTTTACACAAAACCTCCTATTCCATCGTATCTGTACGCAATCCTTCCAACTTCTCAACTATGTGACTTCTCATTCCTCTTGAAATATGGGATGAATTAGTCAGTCTATCGACTATCACCCAACTCCTCATCGTACTTATTCTTCCACCCCATTATGTATCCCTTCCACCAAGTTTGTCCTTACATCGCCCTTTCTAAGCTACTCCTATCTATGTAGGAAGTATATTCTACGTCCCTTTTCTCCATACTATTATCCAAGCCACGCAACATAAATGTTGACGCGTTCTTTGCTTTAGACAACTCAACTCGTTTAACCTACATCATTCATCCAAACCACCCTAATATGTCATCCATATAGTTCAAGTTCGTCTCAGCTTCACTTCCTTCTTCTTATTCCATGTTTCATCAACCATGCTTGCCTTTCCTAGATGGTACTTGGCCTTGCAATTTTCTTTCATCACTTAACTCTACCCATCACCTTTTCCAAATGTTCTCAAGAGGATTGAATATGTGTTGGAGACGTTCATGATCCGTATAGATCATTCTTTACGTATCGTACACCAAATGCCTCTAGCATTCTACGCACATCTAACAATCCAGCTCTACTAACTAAGTCTTATCTAGTTCTTCTAAATCTTCAGTTCCTGCAACGTATAGGCAATCTCCTTTCTTTGTCGTCCTCGTACGCATCCAAATCCTTGCTCCACATATCGTCATGCTTCGCGAATTCATCTAGTTCTTCCGATAATGCCAAGATCTACTCATTATCCAATCCACCTCTTCAACCTCCAAAATGCTTCCTCGTCCTTCTTCACTTCGCCCCTTGCTGGTTCCATGATATGCCATCATCTCTAACTACTCATCATGGTAAACTTAATACTAAAACTCACACTTGAAAATCTCACGTATAAATCCTTTTTCTAAACCACTCCAAAACTAACACATAATTCGCCTCACTCTCCTTCTTAGACTTTGAGTAGATCAAGATGTCGCCGATTCTCCTGATGACAACTCGTTTATATACGGTCATGCACACTCGGTTCATTGACTCCGTGAAAACCACTAGTGCTTTAGTGAAGCCAAATCCATAACCGTAAACCCAAAGCGTTCATTCAACATTCTTAACATCATCCCTGCATCCTCTCTTGGCAGCAACACAAGCAACTTTCTACCTCTTTCTACTCGCGAAATTCTACACACATTCTAAAAGATCTATACTCCTTCTTATCAACCCATCCAACCGCTTTCACATCACATTTACTACCAGGCAACTCAACCTTTATCTTGCATTCCTTGCAATTTTAACAACTCCTGTCTTTAAAATCATTCCATCAACAATTGCCTTGGAAAGGCACTAACTACAACTCATTTTGCTCCTTCTACTGGCTCTGTTCATGGTTCTACTTCAAGATAATAGGTAAACCTACTAAATCTTAAGAAATTTCGTAAAATTTTACATACCTAACGAATATCACAAGTACCTTTAAAATATCACATTCCCTTCCAACATTCTCTATGATGCGTTACTTGTGCCAATATCCATACTTTATACAAATCACTATTCATCTCCCTTGGCACTCCTAAGAGACCTCATGACCACATTAGTTCGTCTTTCTACGAACTTCTAACTCTTTCTCCATCACAAAGGGCATTCCAGCTATTCTCTCATATGACTATATCAATGCTCCCAATCAATACAAAACCAAAACTACATATGGAACCCACCAGACACGACCAACGAATCAAAACTACGTATAACTAACGACATTTCACGTACATCAGTTAAAACAGGCCAAAACCACAGAAACTCAAAAGAAAAACTCAACCCGAAACATGTACCAATTCAAATGACTCATGACAACGAAAAATGATCCAAGAAACACTTAATGGCAACCAAAACAACTTACGCCCCAAGACATATTATTTAAATCGTGCGCAAAATCGACTTTTCCCAAAAGAATATTTTTCTTTACCTCCCTACATATATGTGACTTAGCAATCTAAAAACAACCCTCTAGATGATCTCAAGACTCAACTCAAAGACTAGGTACCCTAAACATTCCAAAACATAAGTTTAAAACTACTATTCAAAACTCAACCATGAACCCAACACTTGTACAAACATTTCGACCAAGCTACTGACCTCCCATGACTATACATCCCATATATTTGAAGAGTACATTCCGAGTACATAATTTTAGGCTTTTGAATCACCTAAAAAGCTTTAAAAAGGAATAAGTTACGACCAAAACAATTTTATATGAAGGTCTATGTAATCTTGGGATTTGTCAATTTATGAATAGATCTATTGATTGAGTGGATGAAGGAGGAAGATGAAGATGGATATAGAGAGAGAAAGATGAGAGAAAAGAAAGATAGAGAGAGAAAGTGATTTTATTAAAATGAAAAGTTGGTGAATGAAAGAACCACCCCTCCTAACATGCTAGGAGGGGGTATATATAGCCCACCCTACATGTGGGTTATATGGACTATATTGTTTACAAATGGATCACGAGCCCAATACTAGAATATATTTTTGGAGTGACCGATCCTTTCTAAATACGTAAAATGTATTTCCAACAATCTCCCCCTAAGGGAGGTCACTCCAAGTTACAATGTCCTAAATAGTCTATAGCTCGTGATCTATGCTAATAATGATGTGACCGAGACTTTCTTTGGAAAAACGTATTTCCAATAATCTCCCCCTAAGAGAGGTCACACCATTTTACAAAATCTTAAACCTAGCATACTATGCTTGAGTCTTCGATCTTGTTCTTGTGAATATGCTTGATGTGATCTTTGACTTTAGTCTTGAGCATGATTCCTTGCCTTGACCTTGTGCATTCATCACTTGTGAAATTTGCCTCTTCGTGACTTTATGTTCCACATACTTATACCTTTAAATTCTTGAAAGCTTTAGAGTTTGATACAGCGGAAGACTTGACCTTCAGACTTTCTTGAATTTGTTGAAGTACTAAGTGTATGTAGTATAAGCATGTGGTGACGACTTCTTCTGGATTGTACACCGCAATGCCACCTTCTTGTTACGCTGCATAAGACAGTTAGCAACAAACAATATACACGGATGAAATGGCCTTGAACATTTCATTCTAATTCGGTAGCATTTTACCTCCGGTCGGTGAAGACCGTTGGACGATATTAAATATCGTACTTGTGGCAGGTAGTTTCAATAAAGAACCTCCTTGACAAGATTTCGCGGGTAAACCCGTTCTCTTTACTCGACCGTCCAAAGCTGACTGCGAACGTAAAGAGTGAATCATTTGGATAATATTATCCGCATGATTTGAAGCCGTCAATTCATGTTCCTGGAACAAGTGAAGTTCAATTAAGAACCGCACCATCGTTGCTTTCCAGTTGTCACTAGCTTGATTCATATAGAATCTTGCAAGTTACCTACCAAGTGCTGTTTGATGTTAACACTAGAAGGATTTCCATTCGTCACTGTAAATACTTAATAGTATTACTCTGAATGTTCTGGCAAGATCACTAAGATATTGCGTAGAGGCCTGGTACGTGTTTAAATTCATTTAAGAATTAAACCACTGTTGCTTTCCAGTTATCACAAGTTTGATTCATAAAGAATCGCACAAGTCACCTACCATGAGCTTTTTTATATTCGCTCAAGAAGGATTTCCATCTTCATTGTAAATACTCTCGTATTACTCGGATGTTCAGGCAAGATCATGAAGATTTTGCGTAGGACTCTTAAGATCTTTCTTACTTTTCACAGTGTGTGAAGAAGCAAGGAAATATGAAAGTGTGTCCTAACGAGATATTTGATGATCTCAAATGGCTCTAGACTCGATCGTGCATTTTGGATTTTAGTGATCGGAGGCTGGAGAGGAGTGCCACCTTTTCAATACCAATTTATTCGGAGTGAATAAATCAATAGATAATGTGTTGTCTCCGTGTGATTAAAACAAATATCTTTTGAGAGATATCTGAGTTAGTTGGGATGGGTTGTGCCTTGCATCACTGGGTCCATGATGTCTATCTTCAATATCGAGAATCATAAATGATCTCAATAGCATATGAATTGACCCGGTTTCTGCCTAAGTTGTAAGGAGTGCTACTTTCTTTACACCCTTTATCTTTACAATTCTTTTTCATTATTCAACCCCTTCAATGCTTACCAATACGTCATAACTAGCACTTTGTTGTGATTGTTCCAGTGCTAACTTAAGTACTTGGTCGGCATTCAGCTACGTTCACAATCTTTCTCCATCTTTCCTAAGGACTACTATTTCTAGCTATGGAATGTCCTTGGGAAGATTCCTCCGGTTCTAGAGAAATCATTGGACTTTAACCTATCCTACCATCCTTATGTCACCACAATCTTCATCGTCGTGAAATAAATGGGTTGCGGGTAAGTATAAATCACCATGAAATCCGTTTTTATATCCAAATCCATTTTGCTCCCCCTTAACATATGCCACGATATTCGAAAACATTTCGCACATGTCAGGATGAGCCAGCACATTAAGTCAAACCATTATTGATCTCAATATTAAATCACATTTTCTCCCCCATATTAAAAATATTAACCTAATCGATGTTTTTAATATCAATTGATTTAATAGTATTTTAAGAGAATTTGGGAAGAAAAATGCAAATCCAATTATCTTCATGAATTACACAAGCTCCCCCTCAAATTAATGAGGGTTTACTTGAAACGTAAATTAAATACCTTTTAAACACAAGTGTAAGGTATTTATCACGTGCAAAGATCATATATGATAATGAATTCACAATATTAGCAATTTACGAGGTTGGACCTGAATGATGGAGAACATCATATGAAAGAAGCACATGGTTCTTGTTCACGAATGTTGGTCTTCCTCGTAACTTCTGAAATTATCTTCCCCTTTACACCACATGGACAATTGATATCGTTGTCTTGACACCAACTTGTGAACTATGGCACTTTCGGCATCAAAGATTCTGAATGTTGGACGATTGCTCCCCCTCAATTGTTGACCCGTGTTCTACTTAAAGAGCTGTAGTCGTCGTTTGAGCAGTCGCATCGTCTAGTATGTAGATATCAATTGCAACGAACTTCGGATTGTGGAGTTGATAACTTCGGATTCTGAAGTCAAAGCTTTCCGGTGAAATGCTTGACTTCAAAGTGAAAAGCGGGTTACTATCGGAAATAATAGCAAACCATATGGAGCATGTAATAAATGTTTTAAACTTCTGCTCGAACTTTATTTACAACCCCGTGTCATTATTGAATGACATTTCTAGGTTCGTAAATATTATCGATTCCAGAAGACGTGCTCTTTTTATCAAAAAGTTTTTAAACACACAATTTTGAAAGATTTAGAAAAACCTTTTGAAAAATTCATGAAAAATTGTGTTCAAAGTTTTGAAAACCAATTACTTGAGCTTAAGATGTTGAATATCTTACAAAACGAGCTCAAGTCCGAGAAGTTGTAAACTTCCCGTTGTTAAGGATAAGTTACCATCGGCGATAAACTTTCCTTTTATCTGATGGACGAGTCCTAGGCTGACATTTACTTAGAAGTCGTTTTCATGAGCTTGAAAACTTTGACTGTTTTAACGGAAAGCTCATGACCGAGAAAGGTTAATTTCTCGTTATGAGGAAAATTTCTCTTATTTAAAAGATACACTTTCCTTTCTGAGCTTAAAACTTTGAATGTTTTAATACAAGCTCATGACCGAGAAAGGTGAATTTCTCGTTAAGAGGATAAGTTATCATAAAAGATAAACTTTCCTTTATTTTAAGTTCGAGTTACAGTCTGACATTTAACTGTAAGTCATAGTGCATGAGCTTAAAAACTTCGAATGTTTTTAATATTAGCTCATGCCCGAGAAAACTTAATTTCTCGTTGTTAGGATAAGTTTATCATCGGCGATAAACTTTCCTTTCTTTGAAGCACGGGTTACCATCTGATATTTGATGATAAACCATTGTGCATGAGCTTAAAACTTCGAATGTTTTTAATATTAGCTCATGCCCGAGAAAACTTAATTTCTCGTTGTAAGGATAAGTTTATCATCGGCGATAAACTTTCCTGCCTTTGAAGAGCGGGTTATAGACTGTCATTTATCTATAAGCCTTAATGCATGAGCTTAAAAACTTGGAATTTTTTTGATATAAGCTCATGCCTGAGAAAAATGAATTTCTCGTTTTTAGGATAAGTTTATCATCGGCGATAAACTTTCCTTTCTTTGATGAGCGAGTTACAGTGTGTGATGTGACTAATAAATCCTTGTATTGCAGCTTAACCATGAATCCCCTGAGACATTTGTTTCTCTGATATCTGCTTCTTCAGCAACCAAACTCTAAGAGTGTGCTTAGTTGAACGGTATACAATGATTGGACCGCTTCGTTCTTTTGGAACATCAACTTTGGTACCTGCATTCTCATTAGGAATTTTCTTGCTTTGACATGGGTTAGCGATATCAATTTTAGAAGCACGTGGGGGTTCACAGTTGGCTTTACTTGTGTCAAAGGCGACCTGAGTAGATGATTCACTTATCTTAGCTGGCAAACGTTTCCTTTTATAGAAAACCTTGAGTTTAGGCTTAAGTGAAGTATCATCTTTATCAATTTCCTCCCTAGTAGTCTTAGTAGAATCGGAGACTATCCTAGTTAAAGGACACTCGTTTCCTACAAGAGTGAAAGTTCTACCAGTGGGGCGCCAAACTTTACCAAAGGGTTTGATTTTAGCTATCCACTGGGACTTAATTCTAGCACGGGAGTTCACCTCATCAAGTAATTTCTTGACACAAGAGTCATGATTTGCCGTAAAGACACATTTTCTACATGTTTTACAAGTAGCATATTTAATGTCCGAGTAATTCCTAGATGATTGATCGATGCTCCTAGGAGATGACATGCTACGGTTAGCAGTGTTGGGTAATCTAGAAGGCATCTGACTAGGTTGGACATTGCTATCTCTTGCATGTGTCTTTTGCATAGCTTCCCCAAGACCAGATTTATGGCAAACGTCATTTGAACTAGTTCTAGACGTGGTCTTGGTATTTTTAGGGAGACTAGAGGCAATCATGTTATTAGGTCTTGCTAAGGCTGTTTTGGTCACATAGGGCCTAGTTGCTGGAGTGACTGGTCTAGAAAGATGAACCAAATCAACTTGGGAGGCAAACCGCGGTCTTGAGGATTGTGGTTGCTCGGATCTAAATGCAGTAGGTTGTCTGACAATCGGTTGTCTGACGAACTGATTTGTAGGCGGTTTCCCCAAGATTGATGGTTTTTCAAGCTTAGTGTCCACACTAGGTCCTCTATTTTTCCTTAACTCGTTTTTCAACGCAGCTATAGCAAACACCTTTTCTTGAACTTGAGCTTTTAAGGTTTCATTTTCTTGGAGCAATCTATCTTGGGATGCCAATTTAGACTCTAGTAACTGAATTTGTTTCAAAAGATTATCCTTTTCAGCTTTCGAATCTAAAACTTTTTGATCCAATTTTCTTTCAAGAACAACGTTTGACTTTTCAAGTTTTTCAAAGTATGTTTCAAATTTGTCCGTTTTCTTAGAAAATTCAAGTTTGGCATCCTCAAGATCTTTTGATTGTTGAGCTACAATCGTTTCGAGCTCTCTAATCTTGGAATCAGAAGCAGTCAATGAAGCAGTTATAAGACAATTATCATGATGTTTAGCATTTTGAACACTTTCTCCCCCATTATGACTCACATTGGATGAATCAGAAGTGGTATTTCTATCACTCTCTTCCATCCCATGTTTGTCATAATTAGGTTCAGAATGCTCAATATGCAGCATGTCATCAGCATATACATCATAAACAACATTACATTATACCATGTTTGCTGGCTCTTCGTCATAAACGGGTAAGGTGTCATCAAGAGAGATCTCGTGAACATTCCCTGACGTGCCACTGGTATCATGTTGTCCTTCCGATTCCGTGCTCTTGCCATCGTTATGCTCCAAGTTGTCAACCGTATGACCATTCTCCTCTTGCATCTACGTCATTGATTCTTGCACTCCATTATCATACACTTGCTGAAGTTGTGATCTTTGATAAATCGAAGACGATACCGATGTCATGAGTTTCAATATTGTATCACGGAAAACTCGAAGCTCGGTATGTGTATCTCGAAGAAAAGATTGGCAAATCATTGAACTTTCAGACTTGATGATATTGTATTGGAGGAAAGGCGTGAGTTGTGTCACAAGAGTCTTATATGCAAGTGCCGATGCAGAGTGATTGAAGTTTTCATTGTTGAGTTGCTCGGCGATTTGGGTCAAAGTGGTGAATATTGAGTCGATGAATATATGACGATCTTGTCCAAAGATGGTCACAAATTCGCTCCCTCCTTGAATCCTCGAAAGAGTGACAAGATGAGACTGAAGCATTTGAAATGAAGTGATGCCACTTTTTCTAACTTTGTCTTGCATTTTATGCGCTTCTCCCTTTTGACATGTCGAATCGAACGGATCCATTGAAAATCGAGGAAAAAAATGATGTGGATGTTGTTTTTTTCGGGTTTTTACAATTCGACTCGGCTCAAAAATTGTTGTCGGCTCAAACGATTATGAATTAAACCCGATCAAAAATCCGTAGTCGCTAAAAATAAATCCCGTCACGTTGAATCGTCACTTCGTCTTCAAATCCGGCCACAAAAACTTTGAACCCGTCAAATATTTTTCCACGTTAATTCTTTTAAAATACCCGCCTCAACACGATTTGCCAAAAACCAACAAGTGACAAAATATACAAAATAAATTTAACTAAAAAATGAACTTTTGAAAATATAAAAAGATAAAAATATGAAACTTAAAAAAATTTAACGAGAAAAAAGAATAGAAAACAAAAAAATAGAAAATCTGAGATATTCCTTAAAAAAATAACGTTATAAAAGAAGAAAATAAAAATAAAATAAAATAACGTTATAAAAGAAAACAAAAGTTTGAGAGTCAAAGTTTGAGAGTCAAATAAAAATCTGAAAGTTTGAGAGTCACAAAGGTATCCATGATTTTAAAACGTGGCAAAGAAAAACATTGTTTCCTCCGTCAAATTGAATATTTAACACACTTTTCAAACCAAAAAACGTGGCAGTTGATGTCTTGTATCCTCCGCCCACGTGTTTCTTTATTCATCACTCAACAAAACCCAATAAACTCTCCCACGTCTCTTTCTTTCTAAAAAATACTCTCTCTCTTCAAATTAATACTTCTCCGTCTCTTTTCCTCTCAAAAGCCATTTATCTTCTCTCAATCACAAAATAATTCTTAAACACAAATCTACACAAAATTATCTCCGCCCACAACGTATCTGATTCTCACAAAAACCTGATCTTCATCATCTATCAATCCCAATCTCAAACAATTATCATCTCTCAAACATCATCTCAGTCATGTCATCAGTCACCGATCCATAATCGCAAACCAAATACCACCGTAGAAACAAAAAGTTAAGGAGACAAAAGATTGAAGAATCAAGAGGAATTCGTCTTCTAGATCTCTATATTTGAGGTCTCGGGTAAGTACTATTTATCGTCTAATCATAGTCTTTCTCTCATTTGTCGAGTCTTTCTTGTGATGTTTGAGTCTGGTTGTGGTAACACGAATCAATGATGATTTTGTTCAAATAATCAAGATTTACAAAAAGGTCTATTAAATATAGAACTAATCTGAGATACTGATTTTATGTTTGTTTCGAGTCTTGGGTTTGGAGTCTGGGTGTCTGAGGTAAGTCTTGGTCGAGTCTAGTTTGGTTGAGAGTCTGGGTATTTTTGGTGTTTAGATTGGGTTTGAATCTGTTGGTATGTGGTCTCGGGTCAAATGATTTTCCAGACTAAGTTTAGTCTGGGTCGAGTCGTGAGTGGGTGTGGTTATCGAGGGTCTGTAGAGTTCGAGTTGAGTTAAAAGTTGGTTTCCCGTTTTGTTGAATTCGTAAGAGTCGAGACCAAGTGATGATTTTGTGAGTCGAGAGTTGTGAGTCTGTGTGTCGAGAGAAGAGTGAGTGTGTTTGAGTCTGATTTGGGTATGAGATTAGTTTGTTTTGAGAGAGGGAGTTACTGACGAGAGTTGTTGGACGAGAGGTGAGTCGAGGGATTTGTGAGTCTGGTTTGCTTAGTCGAGTGTCGAGAGTGGTGTTGGGTTTGAGTTTGGTCCCGTTATGTTTGAATCCTTTTTTTTTAGTTTCTTTATCCGGAATAAACCGTGTCTATACGGAACAAACCGTGTCTATACGGAATAAACCGTGTCTATACGGAATAAACCGTGTCTATACGGAATAAACCATGATTCGGAATAAACCGTGTCTATACGGAATAAACCGTGTCTATACGGAATAAACCGTGTCTATACGGAATAAACCGTGTCTATACGGAATAATCCGTGATTCGGAATAATCTGTTATACGGAATAATCTGTTATAAGGAATAATCTGTTATACGGAATATCTTGGCTTATCCGGAATAACAAGAAAAGGGAACAGAAATTTGAAACGGATGGATCAAAACATGAGGCTTTTGACAGATTTGGACAGATTGGTTGGACAAAAAGGACAAAATTAAAGATGACAAATTAAATGTATTAAAAAACTGATAAAAAACGAATTAATTTAAAATTGATAAAAATCTGATAAAAACTAAATGGTAAAATTTGAGAGGAAAAAAAAATATTGATCTAAACAAACGGATGATTAAAAAAATTGTTGACTTGTAAAAACAATAAAACTGATTGTTTAAAAAATTTGATGCTTTAAAAAGTTGATTGTTTAAAAAATTTGTAAAATACGTGACACCAAAAAACTAATTAGACAAAAGATTTTAGAAAGAAAATATTTTTATCACCAAATCAATAGATAAAAACGCTTCAATCCTAAGATTTAACCATGGCTCTTGATACCAGTTGAAGGTCTATGTAATCTTGGGATTTGTCAATTTATGAATAGATCTATTGATTGAGTGGATGAAGGAGGAAGATGAAGATGGATATAGAGAGAGAAAGATGAGAGAAAAGAAAGATAGAGAGAGAAAGTGATTTTATTAAAATGAAAAGTTGGTGAATGAAAGAACCACCCCTCCTAACATGCTAGGAGGGGGTATATATAGCCCACCCTACATGTGGGTTATATGGACTATATTGTTTACAAATGGATCACGAGCCCAATACTAGAATATATTTTTGGAGTGACCGATCCTTTCTAAATACGTAAAAACGTATTTCCAACATTATACTAGTTGTTTTAAAAACTAAAGAATCATCTTAGTGATTAATGTAATCCTTTAAATAAATAAATAAAAATATTTGTATCTGAAATTTTCAAGAACTCAATTTAACCTTGTCTAAATAATTATAAATGACGTAAATCGATTAAACTCAATTATATAAACTATTTATGTAGAAAGAAATTTTATTTCGCTTTATTTTATAGAGTCTTTTAGAATTTTGAAATAAATTAGTGTTGATTTAAATTCTTATGTTACATCTTGTTTCAAACACGACTCCAACACCTTACCCTTATTTTACCGAATACAACCAACTATCCAACTCTATAGTAGATTTCCAAGTCTTTTCAATATATACCGACCAAAAGAAATGTAAGACTCAACACAAAAGATTCCATTATCTCAAAAGAAATCCCAAGTTATTTCAATAGACTTAAAACCAAAAACACCATTTTAAAACGGACACGTGAAATAGGAAACTCGAAGAATACGTTACAACCGAGGTTGAATATTTAAAAAGAAGCGAGCTAGCCACCCTCCTAAGGATACAATCGATAATTGTAAGGGATCATACATATATAGGCATATTAGGATACATATACTCAAATCCGTCCAACATCTACTATACAAGCATGTATTAATCCTCTTTCATGCAATCATACTTAGGAATCCATTGAAGTTGTGGTACTTGTATAATTATGTTGGCCACCAAACTTATACAATTACCCTTTCCCCAATGCACTCCCTCCTATGATGACACTTAGAAGAATCAATACAACACATAACACATAAATCCATCAACTCACCTAAGCACATAACCACATAAACAATAAGGTCAAAAACTCCAACTATTTAAATAACATAGTCAAACTCTTGGAATACAGAAATCCATAGTTTATCTAAAACAACATAGACAAAATCCAAAACGAAAACATAATCAATTATAAATCATGTCGCCCGTCATAGTGGAAACAACTTAAAATCCTTCCTATCCACCTAATCCTAGTAACTCGAACCACCACATGATTCTTAGGGAACATGACTTAAACATCAAAATAAAAATACTATATGATGTAGAGATTTTACTACCCTTTAGGAAAAAGGCGTAAAAGTGGCAAGTATAAACAAGTGATTTAGGAAAAAACCGCAAGTTATGACCCAAAGTGGGGATCGTTCTCAAGGAGGCAAGTGCGTTGTGTTAAGAGATGATTAACTTTTGTGATTATATTTGATAAAGAAAGAAAATATAGAAAAGGAATTAGAGGAGAATGACGGTTACGATTATGGATTAAAACTAAGACGAATAGTCGTACACGTAAAACCGTAAAAAGTGACAAAATTAAAATTTTACCCAAAAAATTCCTAGAAAATTGCAATAAATCCTAAATAATGTAATTAGAGTTTACAAAAAATCAAAAATCACTTAAACCTTTTATTTAATTAAATAATAACTTTTTAATGCTATTTAAAGCCAAAAAAATCAATTTAATTAACAAAAAGCCCAAAATGAGATTTTTTTTCAATTATAAACCTCTAAAATGACTTAACTAAATTAATGACTATTTTTGAAAATTTTAAAATTAATAAAAACTATTTAAAAACAATTAAAAACTATTAAAACTTAAAATAATTATAAAAATTAATCTAATGACAATAAAAATATTCTAAAAATTGTAAAATTCCTAACTTAATGTATTTGAACTAAGAAAAATGAAAAACTTTGAAAAATATTAATTATAATTTTTAATAATAAAATAATAAAAAATATTAATAGAAATCCAAAATTTATAGAAAATTCTAAAAAGTTGAAAACTAGCTTATTTTAACCTAATAAACATAGAAATGAAGTTGAAATTACAAAAATACCCCTATTGGGCCTAGAAATGGGCTAAAAGTCCAAACAGTCCTCTTAATGGGCTCAAATAGGCCCAATAAGCAAAATGTTGTCCAAATAAGCCCAAAAGCTCCTATCTGACTCAAAATTTAATTTTAAGAACAAAACTCTGAAGGCCCAAAAGCTGAAAATGTATTTAAGCTAGCTTATTTCAAAGCAGCTTATTCTTAATGGGCTTTTTGGCCCATTAAGCTATAAGCTGATGCCATAAGCTCAAATTAGACACACAAGCTTCTTTTGAGTTGCATAAGAGTTCTGTAAAAAGAAATTTGAAATAAACACAAGGAATAAGCCTGAATAAGCTAAAAGTTATCTTCACAAAACGACAAAATAGTCGTTTTCGATTTCTAGGCCACCCCAAGAGCTGATTCAAGTTTCAAAAGCTTTTAAATGACTTAACTAAGCTTAATCAACAAAAAAAAATTCAATAAGCACACTCAATAAGCTGAAATAAGCAGATAAGCACTTAATTAAAAGTCAACCTTATGAGTTTTCTAGCAAAAAGTCAAAGCCAAGGTCTGATAAGCTCCAGATCAAATAAATGGGTCAAATGAGGAAGATCTATCACAAAAAATAAGTTGTTGCAGGTCTGGATAAGCCAATTTGGCTTATTAATAAACTGAAAGAGAATTAACACTAGCAGGGGCTAGTTTTGGGTGTTGAGCAGTGGGAACTTTTCCCACTGCTTGACTTTCTTGACTATTTGTCTTTAGTGACTTTTTTGTGGATTCAAGTTTCACAAAGGCACCCAAATGATCAGTTAATCATAAGGAGTTAAAATCAATCACAAAAACACAATCACAAACAGCCAATCAGTGCAGTTAATTCAAAAGATCACCAGACTTCACACAGACATGAACAATAAGCAGTTTTCACTCAATAAGCAGTTTTAGCAAAAATCAGCCAGCCAAATTGCACCAAATGCATACACAAGCTTTAATAAATTCAAATGAACAGATTTAAACAGGTTTCATGCACTGGTTCAAGGTCTAGATCAAGATTCAAGCACCAAAAAGTTACTGATGAACTAAGAACATGCAGTCATGAACACTTGCTGATATACTTGACCACACATCCAAATTCAAACACTCAAATCTCTTAGATAGGTCAAGTTGGATATGATTTATCACTTTTTATCCTAAGTCTAAGCCTAGAACTAGGTGTGCACCAAATCACAAGCCAAAATATCACTTAATCAAGATTTTATGAGCAAATGTTTGATTTATGTGTTCAAAAGCATACAACTTACAGATATGAGCATATAACCAAGTATATTGCAGATACAAACCATAAACAACACTTTCCAACAACCATAAGCAAACTATGATCTTAAACAGATAATCCCAAACACCCCTTATCTTTTTTAAATCATATTTAAACAAGTATAAGTGTATTCCAAGACCACCCAAGCCCAATAAAACACATAAACAGATGTAATATGCAGTATTAAGCAAGATTAAGCCACAAATTTCACAAGAACACAAGCAATACACAAAATCCCCAAAAATTAAGATTTTAAGCAGATTTAAGGTAGAAGGTTCAAACCTCATGGATGTACATCCACACCCACGAATTTTGAGCTTATGTGCTAGCAAGAACAAGCACAAGCTTTCACACACACTCTTGCTAAGATTCAACAAAGTTAGAAGCAAAAATATAAAAAACAGTAAAGTGACAAATCCTTGATTAATGCAACTCTTGTACCCTACACTTGATTATCCCCAAGTTATAAGCCTCACAACACCTTGATATCACAATATCAGGGTGCTATGATCAACTTATAGCCTAAAAATTCCAAGGTGTACCAAGATCTTAGCAAAATATCAAGATTATAGGAAAATATGCAAACTTTTGCACACTCCTTTAAAAACAGGTTTTAGGATTCAAGATTAGTTAACATTAAACAATAATAAGCAGGAATAAAGATTGGCACTTGGTCTTTCTTCACAAATTTCAAACACACTTCATTAATATGAAAATGAGATTTACAGAATTGTGAACTAAGGAAAAATCAAGAGCAAAAACAAATGTTGTAGTTCCTATGCCTTATATAGGCTACAAATGATCTATTAGTGCAAAGAAGAATGTAACCCTAATGTTGTAGAAGTCCAAAAATGCCCTTGTAAAGTTTGAATAACTTGGACTCATGTGAGGGAGAATTGGATGTTTGTGTGAGGTGTCAAGGCTGCAATTGTGATCAAAGGCTTATATGAAAGCTTAGGATTGAAGCCAAATCTTGGGCGTTGGATTTACTGGCCATTTTGGCATTTTCCCCAAAGGTGGTATAGCAGGGTTTATCATGTGAGCTGTTGAGTGACGTGGCCAAGGGTTTAAGGGTGGGGTTATGTTTAGCTTCACCTTTATCTTAAATCTGGAAGGAATTAAGGGATAACATCAAGTATTAAGCAAATGCCAAAATTTGCTTATGAACATGAAGAACACTGGTTTGATCTTTATTTGTGTTTAAAAGTGTTGTTTAGCGCGTAATTAACTAATTAAATAGTTAGTTAGTTACGGCTGGTGAGTGGGATGGTGATGTGGAAGACTGGTGAAAGCTGATTGGTTGGTTGGAGTAAGTGGGGCACGTGTCACCCCACTACTGGTTAAGGTAACTTTCCTTGTCTGCCATGTTTAACCCCCTATCTTTCTATTTCCTTTCATTTGCAATTTATAACAGCCAAATACGATTTCCTTTGTTATAAAAGTTTTGGTTTTCACACTTTTGTCCCAAATACTTTTCCAAAGTATTTTCAGGGGTATTTCTTGCCAATTCTTGATTCTTGAAGGGCTGATTTGGCATTTTCTTCATAGTTAATGGTATTGACTTGTATGGTTGACTTCTTGGAGGACTGAAATTGACAAGTCATGATTTATGAGGGACCATTTTTGCCAAGTCTTCATAGTTAAGGGTCCTTTTTGTAATTTGACATAATTCAAGGACCAAACTTGTAATTTCTTGTAACTTGAAGGCCTTCATGGTATGTTTGACTTTGAGGAGGACTAATATTGACAATTAAGTTTTGTTGAGGGACTAAATTTGCCAATTCTTCAAAGTGGAGGGCCCTTTTTGTAATTTTGACAAACTTTAGGGACCAAACTTGTAATTATGAAGATACAAGGGTTTAAAGTGTCAATTCTTCAATATTGGAGGACCCTTCTTGCATAATATTCAAATCTTCAAGGGTTTCTCTTGGAAAATCTTCATTAGGGCTTGGTTCATTGTGCGGCTTCGTTTCCCGTGTTCGTTTTTGTATTATTCTTGTGATCTTTTGTCATTTTCTCAATATCCGTACCTAAAATACACAAGTAACAAACACAAGCATATATTTGGCCATTTTCATGATATTTTATGCATTTAAAAGCCCGTTTTGGACGATGAGACTATATATAAAAGCAGTCTCATCACTATACCTCAGGTACATAAAATAACTCAACAAAAGACAAAAACTACCATGTACCAAATTATGTACTATAATGTACAATTTAAGCAAAATACAACAATGAATAGCATGGACGATTATGGTTCAAACCGCACTAGTCACAACCCGGAAAGAAAGTGGCTAAGTATGAACTACTATGGTTCAACCCATACTAGTCAAAACTTAACAAACATCGCAAGTAAAAACCAACAACATCTAGAAAAAAACTTCAATTAATATCAAATGCGCACATACTCCTACGACGCCTATATGCGAGGACTCTTAAGCTATAGACTAGGCTACGAGACAAGGCAACCTAATTCTCCATAACCATTGGCTCTGATACCATTCTGTCACACCCCCACCGTGGCGGAATATGGGGCGCGACGTATGGATATCATCACAACAATAGCGTGTCCATAGAAAGAACTATATGAAATAGAAATGTCATAAAAGGTGACACAAATGTCATGACAATATCTCAACAATGCAGAAGTCTAGGTAAGTAGGTAAAAGTCTCACCTCTTACCAAAGACAAACAAATAAAACAAACATCAACATAATGATACTCGTAGTATCACTTATTCAACCAAACAAAAGAAATCTATGAAGGAACGGGGATCTCCTTCTAAATGCATTCTTACGCGACTCCAATCCTAGCCACTTATGTTCTCACGCTTAACCACATTAATACCTGAAAGAGACACTAAAACATGTCAACAATAATGTTGGTGAGAGTTATAGGTTTAGACTCGAACACAAAACAAATTTATAAACTGTGAATAATAACCATCATCAAAACATATGGACAAGGTGCTACAAATATGCATTAACAACCATCAATCATTCCAAACCAAATCCAAGGCTCCCAGCCTTACCAATCACCATGGTACCATAGGCGTCCATACACCTATGTACCAATCCCAAGACCCCGCCTTGTCATTATCCTTTGGTACCATAGATGCCCATACATCTATGTACCTCCGCAAGGCCCCGCCTTGTCAACATCCTTTGGTACCAAGCCAAAACCACAAAACAAATCAAGAATCACATAGCAGTTAATCACATATGTACACACACAAGTCCATAACAAATCATAAAAACCTTCACATCATAAGTTAAAAACAGCACCAGTGTCTCTTCCATCCCATCTGGAAATCAAAACCATTTATAACTCAAGAACATGGGACTATGAAACTCACCTGATTGAGCTTCTCCAAAAATCGCGCACTAGCAAAATGCTAAACACACAAAGGCACACAATCAAGACATGAACCAAATACTAAAATGGCTCATCAATATATGATGGATGTCTAATCCATATTCCTCATTTAAATCTCATTATTATGTTCTAAGCATCCCATAACACCTCTCTAATAAGCCCTTAACTTGGTTAAGTTCATAACCTATCCCATTCACATTTTATCCCAAACAGTCCTGATTTTTATACCCCAAACTATGAAACAAAAGCCCACCTAACCAAACTCAGACTTTCTGTAAAGGAAACCCTATGCCCTTACATGTGTTAGCTAACTCTCACCTTTCGCTCCAACCTTAACGCTACTGTTAAGGCCTCGATATATATATATATATATATATATATATATATATATATATATATATATATATATATATATATATATATATATATATATATATATATATATATATATATATATATATATATATATATATATATATATATATATATATATATATATATATATATATATATATATATATATATATATATATATATATATATATATATATATATATATATACTTCTGTCTATCCAGATTTTATTGATTTTGAACATATAAAAAGTTTGTTATGATCAGGGGGTCTTACCCTAACCCATTTGCTTAGCCCTCCTCCAGATATCCTATATAACATATAAACTAACTCTCATGTTCGTTTTAAAGTCCAATTGTACTCCTAAGTACCCTAACCATCTTAAAACATTAATTGAAAACCTGCTGATTTCAAAACTGTTTTGACCTCCGACTTTTGTAACCTGTTTTTGACCCACTTCCCGACCTCCAATTTAGTTCTTGTTTCTTGCATTTGAAATCCAAATTAATTACCTTTCCAGGGATACTTGGATGGCAAAATAAGAGTTTGTAGAACTCTAGATATGATCAAAACAATTGACCTAAAATTCTGCCCGGTTTTTAAAAAACGAATTTAACATAATTAGTCTAATTAATTACCCATAACTTGTTTAATTATAAACCCTAAATAATCTAATCATTATTATATCATTAAAACTCAGATTTTGATTTAGACATAATCATATATCCATCATGTATTGATTTATAAATGCATAAAAACAATTTAATTAAAAAGGGATTGAAGATTTTACCTTAAAAATAATGGAAGATCTTTATCTTTGAAACCCTAATTGGCCACCATTGTTAAAATTCGACTATGAGATGTTATGGGGGTGAAAAAATCTGGTTATTTTGGTTATGAGGTGGGTTTGGTTAAGTCCTAAAGGCCCCTTAATCCCATTACAAGTCCATTGGGCCTGTTTTTGGGCTTTTTGGTTATTTTCTTCCTTCCTTTTATTTTGGCTGCCCAAACCAAGCCCAAAGCACCTAAGAATCTGGGTTTTAACCTTATTTTATAACTTATATCATTATTAAACTAAACCTCACATTCGGGTTACTTCCGGACCAAAACCTGAAAGCCTTACATTGACTTTTTCGACTTTCTACGCGATTTCCGAACTAACCGTCATTTCCAAAAGTTTCTAATTATGGAAAGTATCTATAAAACTTATCCTAAACATATAATCTATACTTAATACATACATAAAACATATGATCCGTATACGAGGCCTTGTAAAAACTATATCCGAACTTTCCCGCTGTTCATTTCTGAACTCATTTCATTTCATTTCCAACCCGTACCAAGATTTACAAATCATGTACCTCATTTCGTCCATTCTCATCCCCAAAATCACACATATAAACACATAAATCACATAAAACACATATTCACACAAAAAACCCCAAAAATAAGACTAAGTGACGAACCTCAAAAACCGGGGTTGTCACAATGAAAATATGCATGTTCATCATCGATCCATCAAAAATATCTTAACAATTAAATCTTTATGGACCGTAACCATTAATCTACATGACATAACAATTAATCATGCAATTTAATCTAAAAATATACAACATGTAAATTAGGGTTTCAAAACAATTTTTTAATAAAATTTGGCTAAACCAAGATTTTAAAAAACAAAACCATAAAATTGTTAAGAAAACCTAAAAAAACATGTAGTTTTAACTCAAAACAATTATTATTTAAAAAAAATCTTTAGATTTTTGATAATTATAACATGTTAAAACGGCTCTTGATGCCACTGAAGGTTTATATAGCTCATAACAATTATTAAAACCCTAACAAAGATCAAAGCACACATAGCGGAAGCGATTTAACAAGATCATAATTAACACAATTATAATTAATCGAATTAGTGTTACATACCTTTTAGTTAGCGAAGATCCACAAGATAAAGAACGAAACACCAATTAGGCTTTATAACGATCACCAAGATATAGTCTAAAGTAAGACTATATTACGTTCTTGTACACACGTAATACAACGAGCTAACCGTGATTCTAGCACGTGTAAACCGAGCTTCGACGCTTGTGGAAAATCTACCCAACAACCCTAGAGAGGGGCTAGGACTAAATTATTGCTAAACCAAAATCAAAGGATAAAAGGAACCCTAAAAAAAGTGTTTTTCCTTTGGTGATGATCGCAAGAAAGAAACCAAACAACCCTAAGGTTGCGTTTGGTAGTTGATCGCTAGAAAGAAGGAGAAGAAAGATTATGATGTGTAGAATTATGAAGGCTAAGGGGTCCTTATATAGGCCTAATTAACTTGTAGCCCAAGGAAACGAATATGAGGCAAGTTTTCTTCTCTCTTCCCCTTTGGTGTAGGCGACGGCCCAAACACCCCTAAGGAGTGTTCCGGAACCTTTCATTCTTCTTTCTATTTATTCCTCTTTCTATTTATTCCACAACGCTCGTTAATACTTAACTCTTAATTTTTTTAACGATCGTTAAAGTTATAGCTCGGTTTAATTTAATAAATATATTTATTAAATAAATTAATAAATATATTTATTAAATAAATTAACTCTTTATGTATTGTGTGCAATCCCGTAATCTCAAGTTCGATCCTATCACACGACTATTAAATATAAGTCCATAAACTTACATATACTTGGATGTGTCTTGTGATGTAGTGTGTCTTGTGTGTAAGTTCTCACTAAACTACAAAGTGATGTAAATGTGAGTATGAGTGTTGTGAGTTCTCACTTAACTAGAAAGTGATGTCTACGAAGATTGGTTCTAGCTTTGAATTAGGACTCGACGTCTAGCCTTGTGTCGAAAAAGAAGATGGGCGACGAAGATTGGTTCTAGCTTTGGATTAGGACTCGACATCTAGCCTTGTGTTGGAAAAGAAGATGTGCGACAAAGATTGGTTCTAGCCTAGGATTAGAACTCGACATTTAGCTTAATGTCGGAAACATTGTAAGCAACGTTGTAAGGTTTTCTCCACCAAGAAGGGAGCTTGTGGATATAGTGGAAATCTCGAGTAAGGTGTACTCGAGGAGTAGAGTAGGAACGAAGGGAGAGCTTCGTTGCCGAACTACTATAAATCTTGGTGTCCTTCCTTAGGTTGTCTCTTTCCTTACTTTTCTTTACATTCATGCATTGCACTATCATAATAACTAGATATAGAAAATGTTTTAAAGCATTGGAAATTGGATTAACTATTATGAAACAAGTTTTCAAGTAATAGTCATTTTTAATGACGAACATAATTTTAATTGGGACTTAATTAGGGAAACTATTCAACCACCTTCTAGTTTATAAAAATGCGATACCTGAAAGTATCATTTGATACTTGTAAGTATCATATTTGATAATGCAATCTAACTTGTTTTTTTCTTTTAGTATCGTGTGTTTATAACCTGAGCTACTTCATATTTTTCAAGTATCAAATTTGCTATTTCATATTTTTAACGTATCATATGTGATACTTCGTATCTGATTTTGAAATCATATGTGATACTTGAAAGTATCATATATGATACTTGAAAGTATCATGTATGATAACCTAATCTAGTTTATATTATTTTCTACTATCAATTTAATGTTTCACTCAAATACTATAAAGCTTAATCTGCTTGGTTTTAGCTAAGGCCTTGGGGATTATGGCTTATTTTATCATATATGATGTACCTCTTTGTTCATATCTATCATTCCTTTTCGAATATCATCTGTTCGTCATCATATTTATTTCTAAATACTCATTTCATAATCTCTAATCACATAGTCATTATATTTCAATTAAAAAATGAGTAATTAACAATAATTACATCCGATTCATATAAAAACGCTATGTAATTCAAAATAACAATAGTAAAAAAGAGTAAATGTGTGATTTATACCTGGTTGCCTTTTTAATCGTCGTTTTTCTTGGGTTTTTTTGCATAATCTTTGATTTTCGCTTCAGTTTTCGTAGTTGATGTTGTTATTTGATCGTGATTTTGATTTATGTTATATGATTTACAGATGGTTTTGATGAATTTGTTGTGTGTGTGAAAAATGACGGTTTGAGGAAAGAGAAGTATCCGATGTAGGGTTAAGCGGGGGTAATAAATTACCAAAATGCACTTCTCCTCTTTTTTTATTTTTAATTGTGACATTTGATCAAAGATAAATGAAAGGATAAAATTGATTCCTTTCCAAAGTATCTAATATAATCCTTATCTACATTTAGGGCTTGTTTGTTTTCATAAAAAAGGTCTGACCACCTTTGACATCTGACTAGTGAGACGCAGTCAGACACGAGGCTTGTTTGTTTTTCTAATGCGAGTCAGACGCGGTTAGAGAAATATCACCTGACTCGATCAGACATGGAAGTTAGGTCTGACTAGCTCTGAAAAGCTAGTTCCCAAACCCTTCAAACTTACTTGGGATTCGAATTAGGATGTTTTCAAAAATCCATTCTCATTCGTCTGTTGTTCTTCTACGAGTTGAAAGAGATAAGACCAAAATTTTCGTGGGTATTGGTTGAGTATAAATTAGATTTGTAGATCTACTTTAGCATTGATGAAAGAAAATAAAGAAATAAGAATGAAAGAAGAGTTTAGGTAGATGGAGTTTGAGAGAGAACATGGCTGCTAAAGTTTGTGTGGTGTGCGCATGTTTGTGAAGACAAAATAAAATTAGTATGTAGCTAGATTTACTCACTTAGGGCTTAGGTATATAGGTTGGGCTAAGTATTATGTTATTAGTTCATGTTAGTTGGGCCAAAAATCTATGTTAGAATGATATTCATTAGGATTGTTTGTTATCTCAGTTGTAAGTTTATTAGGTTATATATCAGGGTTAAAGTCTATTGGGCTTGTTATTAACTTTGGGCCAAATTTAGGAAAATATTTATTAGTGAATTCACTTGTTATCAATTTTTATTTGCTTGTACTTTTTTGCATAAGTTGGATATAAGCATATAAATACAACTGTGGTTTTATTAGTCGTATCTGCTTATTCATCATATTCTTATGGTTTGATATATATGCTTAAATACGGATATTTAAAATCATTCAGACAATTGTAAGAAACAAACAACATGATTTCATTCAGATTCAGAGTCTATAACTGCCTCTTACAAGTAAAAGGTGATAGTCAGATTCAGACCCAAAACATCTTAATGAAACAAACACCGCCTTAATGACATATCTTATCATTTCATAATATTTAAATACTCATTGTAATTCGTAATAACATACACCCACACAAACAAATTAAGTGTGTGCTTGGTTAGGGGTTTTAGGGGATAAGAAATGGAAATGAGAATGATTAACGGTGCTTGGTTATGAGAAATATAAGTAATCATTACCCACTATTGAGTAATGAACCATTTCTCTGTAAATCGGAGGTAATGGATTCAAGGTAATAGATTCAGGTATGTGTCTGTCTCCACCTACTACTACCACACATCAATGACCACCAACATTGTCTCTACCACCACCCTCCAAATGCTACCACCACTATCCCCGCCACCACGACCACCACTATTGCCACCAGCCTTTACCACCTCACCATGGACTTAAGTGTGTATTTGTCCACCAGCGACCACAACCTCTACCAATGTTGTCACCGCAATCTACCACGATCATTAACAGCTACCGATGGCGCCACCGCTACCACCACACACCGCCGATCATCGCCACTGCAACAACCTCCACATCCCGTCGCTACATGTACCATTTGCCACAACCACTTATTGCAACCACCAACCGTCAATAACCACCCAAAAACCACCGATCATCGCCGTTACCACCATATCCACCTCAGATCGCCATCTATGTCGACTACCACAAGTCCGCAATCGTCTGTTGCAATGGCTGCCGTGTAACACCCCCAAATATTTCACATTTCAAATCAGCGGAAGAGTCGTTGGTGTTACGGGATAGCACATTACTCAAATCATATACAACGCTTAAAAGTCGCGTCGTTTAATAACAAAACATTTTGCATTCATAAATATCAAATTACATAGGTCCTCAGGTCAAAGTATGTCATACAAATTTACAAAACATTTGAATGGAAATTTTTATTTGAATGCGGGCCATAAATTCTTGTCGTCTTCCCGAGAATTACCTTCAAGTACCTGAGATAAAACATGTTAAAAGTCAGCGAAACACTGAGCGAGTCCATAGAGTTTAATAAAACCATTAACATATTATCGGTATATAATCATTACCGAAAAATATTTTGTACAATTCTTTGTCATAGACCATAACATAGGCCAAACATTTTATACGAATCATTGTCGTAAATCATAACATAGACCTTAAGCATTTGATACGAATCATTGTCGTAAATCATAACTTAGGCCAAAAACATTTTATACGAATCATTGTCGTAACAACACCATTCAATACGTTTTATAACGTTGTTTATAAAATATTAAAAACCGTTATATAAAACAGTTATGTAAAACCAGAACACGGGTATAATCATAAATAAGACCCCTATTGCTAGTCAGGCAATATATTATAATTCAAATCACATATCATACGTTATTCCTGAGACCGCAGCCTCAATATTACCATTATCATTATTATTATCGGATTATTATAAGCCGCATGATGTTTTTACCTTTCTATAAAATATATCGGGTAGCTAGCCCATATTTCATTTGCCCATCTAAAACAGCGTGTCGTCACAATAATCACGCTAAATATACCACTCTCATACATAAATGCGCTTACCAACCAATGTGGCACGACGGGGATCAACCGTTAAGGCACGAACTGGGGTGATCTTCCCCAAATAGTACTATTATATGCATAAGCGTCAATCAAACCCTAGTAGTTCAAATTTCATGCTAATGGGACTTATAGTGACATAACCTAACTTTTAATAATCCATTTCAATCATTCATTAGGTCATACAATCAATCGGGTCCATATCAATAAACATACAATCAGGACCACTTGTGTTGTATTTTTATTTAAAACTAACATGTTATCTCCCTCGCGGGTTTATAAAACACTTTATAAAACATTTAAGAGAGTGCGAGGCTATAAACTCACTTTGGTGTGGGAAGGCGGGTTATCGGCAATTAAGATGTATGGTACGTGCCTCGATCACGGAAACCTAAACATATTATACTCGGTCTTAGACTATCGTCAAATAACTTTATAAAATTTGTTATGTATATGTAATGATGTCATAACATGATGATCAAGTGGGGTTTTATTCCTTGCACAACATTATTAGTTGTTTAGTACTAGTTAACTTAGTCTAATTACACTAGTTTTAGCCCATTCACATGTTAAGGTCCAATAGACCCATTAAGAGTCCAATACATTATATTAGTCCATTTATTCATTTAAGACCAGGCCCATACTCATATGTTAGGCCCAAACGGGTTAAGTCCATGATTAAGTCCAATAATATTAAACCAAACTAGTTGGGCCTAGTGGTCCAACAAGGCTAATTTGGCCTATTGTGGTCTATTAGTTATAAAGCTCGGTTTTGTCGATTTTTACTTGTCAAGTGTGTTTAAATATCAGTATATGTTCTATAAAAATGTTACATTAGATGTGTCCGACCATCTAAGTTTTATTTTGCGAAAACATTAATCTTTCGGTTTTAGCCGAAAAGACGTAAAACTTATATATAGTTTGTAGTTTTAGAAAACATTTGAGTTTTATTTTTATAAAATGTAATATTTACTTATTATAGTGTATAAACATATTTTATATTAGTTATATCAATTTATTAACTTATACATACTTATTTTATATAGTATTTCATTTTGAGTGCTCTTTTAATAATATATATACTTTAGTCAAATCTAATATAGAATTTCAAGTCCACCATTTTGATCATATATTGAGTTCTACAAGGAGTTGAAACCCAAATTTTTTACTGTATAAACTACATGATATGTGCTACAAATAACTCTACTGTAGCTCCTGCTCAAACAGCCTCTAAGTATTTTTAATAATTCGTCCAAAACAGACCAGACATATTAGTACCACAAAAGTGTTTTGGTCATATCTTGCTCATTTTTAACATTCCATTATGTGGCCAATTCACCACTTATGTAAAAATCATTTGTCTATCATTATATCAAATAATATAATCCATTTAACCAAGTAAAAATATTGAAAGTTACTGTTTTTAACAGCTTACTCATCTAGTGATGATTTTAACATCTTTTACTTGTAGTTTTAGCCTTTTTAACTTAATCTAGTGACAAAAAATCTCCATGCAATACTTTGATCATCATCCATCATCATCATACATATACATTTTGAAGTAAATATATAAATACATTTACAAAAACAATAGGATGATAGGAGGGAACAATCTCTATACCAACCAAAGTGATGAAAAGATGAGATTTATGATGAACAAGGCTTCAATCTTGTCACCAAATCTTTAACTTAGCAAGACCACTTTTTGAAATCTTCAAATGGATGAACAACTTCTTGAAAATCAGACATTTGACCTCATGAAAACTTCTTTTTATAAGTTATAATCACCTCCAAATAATCTCCTTTCAAGTAGTGATCAATATATGTTGATTGTAAATGAAGTTTATGGTTAAAAAGTTGATGATGATGGTGATGTGATGGTGGTTTTGGATGGCAACAAGAGATAGAGAAGAGAGATTTGGTGAAATTTATTTTATTAAACTTGCATGTATGTGAAGTATGAGAGAAACTTGGTGGTTTTGTGTTTTGAAAGCTTATGGGACAAGTGTCCTATACTTGTTAAGTTTGTGACAACAAAGGGGTGTTGTGTCCACCCATTATGGGGGTGGGACAAGTGTAAACTTTTTTCATCCCCATTATTTTACGGGTACTCCTTGATTCTAGTTTCCTAGATTTACGTGCCCTCGGGTTGATTTACAAAAAACGTTTTTACAAATTATGAAACTACGGCACAAAACGATTCTAATAAAATTTGTCTCATAAAAAACGGAGCACAAAAGCGTAAATACGTAAACCTAGGGTTCCTGGTTTAATCGTAAAAGACGCTAAATTATGCACGTAAGTCCTAATTTCTTCTCGTAAATTTGTGAGTTTATGAACCAACACAAACTAAAATTTCAAAATAATATACGAGAATAAATTTACTTCCTGAAATGTCGGACTGTCACAAAAACGGAGTATGTAAACGTAAACACGTAACGTAGAGCTCTCCGGTTTAGACGTAGTCGATGCTACTTTAAGACGTAAACCTCAATTTCTTCCCAAAAGTGAGTGAGTTCATAATCTAACAATAAAATAATGATTATAAATAATACTTGAGAATAAAATATCGACCTCAAATTGACGGATTGTCACAGCAGTTCCACCTAAAGAGGATCTTTGTCCTCAAAGATCAATTCATCTTATTACTCGCTTCTTATAGAGTTAGAGACACGTGGGTATTTCCTCCACATTCGGTCTTTTCTATCAAGTGTAATTCATTACAATTATGCGAGTTTCATCAAACATAACTATGGGAATACGATCACGCTTAAGTTGACTTACTTTCTCTTTCCATGATGTCCACGGGTTTTCGATGAATGCAACTTTTCGCCGATCCAAACTTCATTAAGAATTAATCAGATTTTTCACTTGATGGATATTTTATAAAGTTCGATATACGGAACATATTTCATGCAGCTCTTGAAGACTTAGGGTAGATCTAGCTTATATGCTTCTCAGACCAAATCTTTACATTATCTCAATGGTCCCATACAACATGGACTTAGATTCCTACGATCTTTTAGATCATCCATTCATCTTTCCATGATGAAAAATTCTCGGCATAGCTTTGCTACCCATCCTGCACTTCAAGATCTACATTTCATATTCACACAACCTCCTGCCCACTACTGGCAGTTAATAATCAGATCCTAATTTCCATAATCATTTCAGGTCTCGTGGGTCGGGTATCTTCATCCCAACTCCCACCTACAGACGCTCTTAAACTTTTCTTTATATAGTTCCTCGCAAGGTTCGGTCTCAATCATAATGCGATAATTATCAATGATAATCTCTCCAAAGGAAAGTGATTATCCTGTTCATTACCAAAGGTCAATCATTCAAACATAAAACAAGACTTCTAGTGTTTGTATCGTTTCTTTACCTTGTCCACCCGATTGTGGGAGGCAAGCAGTACTCTCATCAAGATTCGTTCCTAATGACTTCTGAAGGCATCCTCAAAAGTTCGATGCGAAGCGAGGATCTTGATAGAGATGATCGATACAGGCACCCCATGCTTACACAACTCCTTTAAATACAAATGAGCCAACTTCTCCATCGAGAACCTATCATTAACTGAAATGATATAAGCAGATTTGGTTAGTCTGTAGATGATGACCCAAATCGAATCAAATCCAGATGATGTCCTTGGAAGGTTTGTGATAAAATCCATGGTGATTCTATCCCACTTCCAAACAGAAATAATAAGCTGTAGAAGCAATTCCTGATGGATTTTGGTGTTCAGCCTTGACCTTCGCACAAGTTAGATAATTGCTAACGTATGTGGCGATGTCTGTTTTCACATTTGGCCATCAGTACAACTTCTTCAGACAAAGATACATTTTATCAGAAAGGGCATGAATAGAATACTTAAACTTATGAGATTATAACATGACTAAATCTCACAAACCTCTATATTTAGGCAGCCGCAAACGACCTTTTAAACACTTAACGCCATCGGCTCCTATTTCTAGTGGTTCTCATTACCCATGAGACCCTTCATTATCTACATTATCCTTCTTACAAGCCTCGGCTTGTACATTTTTAATTTGCACGGGCAATTTATTGTGTATGGTCAATATTGAGGAACACATCTTAATTGGTTCTCTATTCTTTCTACATAATGCGTTAGCAACTACATTCACCTTCCCCGATGAAATGAATATCATGACCATAATCACTCAGAAATTCTTTCTTCATATTTTCTAAGTTTTAGTTTCGTCTTAACTATTATCTTTATTAGTTTTGCCCAGTCCGATGTTTAAAACGTCGATAAATATTACAAGTAACTAAATAATAAATATTTAATTTTTATGAAACGTAAACGTAAAAAATTTTAAATTTCTTAGTTCGTCCAATTATAGAAAAATGTTCAAAATAAATTTAAATTTAATTAACACGATTTTTGTTGATTTATCGAAAATAATTAATAAGATCTGTAAATGTTCGAAAAATCTTTGTTTATACTTTGGTCAAAATTTTCTTAGTTGAATAGCAAAAATTGTTGTTCCAAATTCCATGTCATGGGTTATATGGTTTCCTCAATCCCTCTTAGGTTGTCTTGAGGTATACACAAACATCTACTCCTAAGGGAGTTTAGTTAAATGATTTGGGTATAAGAGAATAATTCCTTAAAAATCCTTTGATAAATATTTGTCAAAATCTCTTCGTACTTCCTTTTGGGTATAACCCAAAGCCTTAATGGCTCCGATATTTGAAGAGTCAACATAGATTCCACTACCATTAATCACATGGTCAAAGAATGTAAAGGATCAAGCCTTAAATCACATGATAAATACTCAAGGTACATGTTTTCACTGCTCGGGCAACTCAGGGAGTCTACAAATGATTACTAACTCCTTCTTATTCTTAGAAACAAACAGATGGTCCTTAATGATCACAAGCATGAACTTATTAAAATACAGCTTACACACGCGATTCATCAAATTCATGAATGCTACATGTGCATTGGTCGATCCCAACGACATCACATGAAACTCATAATGTTCATTACGAGTTCTGGATGTAGTGATTGGAATAGATAATCTTCTTTGCGGACGCGAAGTTGATGATAACCATGCCGTAGATCAAATTTTATAATATATGCTAGAACCTTGTAAATGATCGAACAAATCTTTCATCTTGGGTAATGGATATAAATTTTGATCGTCAATTTATTCAGTTCACGGTAATCAATAAATATTAGGAATGATAACACCATAGCTCTTCATGATGACGAGTTCGATAGAATAAAAGCTTTTTCCGACAACTCTCTCAGTTGCACGGTAACTCTTTTGATTCAGATTGTGCTAACGTATGGTGCACATGCCACAGGTGTAGCATCGGGGATATAATCAATACCAAATTCAACTTGCCTTATTGGTGGAAGTCTAGGTAATTCATCAGCAAATACCTCAAAAAGTCTCAGATAGGAGGAACATCTTTTAATAAATTAACCTTAGGTTCTTTCTAGATTACAAGATCTATGACTATTTCACAACCATGGCATAATTTCAAGTCTAAATGCAGGATCCGGTCATCCATCGGGAATTATTTAGATCACCCTTGATAATCAACATCTTTATCCTTTAGGGAAATTCCACTCGTGTTCCCATCAATTAAGACAATGACATCATGTCATAATCAACCAATCCATTCTATTGGCACTACCAACTTTCTAGTTTTATTACCGTTGATAAGACAAGAACTACTTAGAAGGCTAAGTATACGTCCTTTTTAAATGTTATTAATACTCACTACTTCTCCATGAGCCAATTCGATCTCCTAGATAGTGGTAACTCATAATATTCTTGAATCAAGGAATCTATAGACATAGCTATTAATAAAAGAGTAAGGTCAACGCATGATTTACGCGAAAGAATTTCAAATCAGATAAAGACGAAAATATTTACGAATATGAATATATTCCATGTTTTTATGATTTGTTTACACATCCCAAGGCACCTGGGATCGTTACTCACGTTACTCAAAGGAAGTCTATTTTAAAAGACAATATAGGAATGTTGAAACTCCAAGCCGGATATCAACAACCGATAATTGGATAAGTTTCCAAATAATCTTTTCATGAAAGAAATGAACAAGAAGTGGATGTTAATTGTCAAATAAGACAATATCCACAGATGAGTTAATTCGATTCGGATAAATAGTACGGGCACATATGTAGGTGTCCCTAACAATATGTCCCTATTTTGCACTTCTTGCAGATCTCATAAAAATTTAATCTTTCACATTTACAAAGAAAATGTAGTGTTTATTAACAATTTCATGGTGACTACTAATCAGCCTTGCATGGTCCCTTCCAAATTATATGTAGGCGCGCAGCTATGTACAATTAAGGATTAACGATGCAATACTCACTTCGTCAAAATTTTGTCATCATGTTTAAAATATATATTCATGTTTAATTATGAAATAAAAATAAAAATGATTTTACCGAAATGTTCATCATTATGAAAGCATTTCCATTTATAAGATGTTTAATAAAAACTTTATTTCGATAGTAATTACTTAATAGTACCGATTTAAATAACTCGTATGAAAATAAGAATTTCATACTTTCCCCGGATGATATTGCATTACTTATAAAAACAATGAGTGATCTACAAAAGGAGTGATGAAGAGTTGTTCACCAAGAACTAATTACAATATGATAGGAAATGAGCTTATCCAAATAATCATGAGGTTCATGACCTCGATGGCACTCAGGAATACAAAGAGAAGAATCTACAACGCAACTCTATCCGAAATGAGTACTTGTTCAATGGTTGCATCACTAATGCGAACATTAGGAAGAAGTAAGAAAAGATAGATAACATCGATACATGTAGGATTTAGCAATCAAAGGTAGTCTTTTCATTAATCACAAACAAGTCAAAAATTGTACCGTAACACATTACGTGTCGCCATGTCATACAATTCCAAGGACCCATTCTACCAACTGATGTCTCAGTTAAGTTAGGGATTTTAAAAGATACTACAATGAATACTAATCTACAAGAGTCATTAGGTGTTCCACATATCCCGGAAAATCTATCGGTCCCAATTCAGAAGAAGATTTCTTCAATTTATTTCTTGGAAACTGGGCATCCTCGTCATTGGACAATAGCCTAGGAACAACCCTTATCACGAACCAACAATCATTTAAAACCTTATAATTCAACCACAGGACTTAACGACTTCCTCTTAACAATCTCGCATTCAATACGAGTTAAATTTGACTTTATTCAAGTTTCAACCAACTTATACTCAATGCGACATCCTACCTCATTCTCCAATACTTTCAACCTTATTCTTAGACCTTTAAAGGGCAAGAAAAGTTCGACATGAACAACACTTAATTTCCAATTCTATAGCTTCTTATTGCAACAACTATCAAATGAGTCACTAGTATGAAATGACTCACACATTCAATTAGACTTCTCGGAAAGGTACAAGTGGCATGAGGCTTTTGGGTAAAGGTTCCAATGACAGCCTCAAGTGTAATATTTACCTTTTCGGTTTCGAATTGAAGAATTAGGTGACACCGATTCAGATGACACATTTCTAGGTGGTGAGGTTTTGGTCAAACTCCACTCTATAAGGAAAGATCGTCATGACATCGATATCAGATTTAATCCTGACAATTCATTTTCAATATCACAATCAACTAATATCAACATTTCTTGGAAAATCAACCATTTTGTTGGGATCATAAACATCCACAACTTGGTTTAGATCTGGAATAGCTAGAATTCCTACAGAAATAGCTTCGATTGATTTGCTAGAAGAGTTAGGGTTCCTTGTGATAATCTACGTCGTATAAATACCTACTATAAATACCTCGTATAAGTATTAAAATAATCATCAAACAATCATGTAATCAAATTACAACATATATATATATATATATATATATATATATATATATATATATATATATATATATATATATATATATATATATATATATATATATATATATATATATATATATATATATATATATATATATATATATATATATATATATATATATATATATATATATATATATATATATATATATATATATATATATATATATATATATATATATATATATATATATATATATATAATCCAAGTTATATATATATTATAATAACACTTCTCAGTCTGGCCTTGTCGGTAACTCGAGAATTCTTCGGCACCGTTATAGTCAAAATATTTTTAAACATTTTACTCAAAATATTTATTTAAAAATATTTATAGTTAAAAGGTTTTTGAAATGTTTTATTTAAAATCTTGGTTTTAAAATTTTTTTGTTCTCTATAACGAGAGCTCTAGTACCAAACTGTAACACCCCCAAATATTTCACATTTCAAATCAGCGGAAGAGTCGTTGGTGTTACGGGATAGCACATTACTCAAATCATATACAACGCTTAAAATTTGCGTCGTTTAATAACAAAACATTTTCCATTCATAAATATCAAATTATATAGGTCCTCAGGTCAAAGTATGTCATACAAATTTATAAAACATTTGAATGGAAATTTTTATTTGAATGCGGGCCATAAATTCTTGTCGTTTTCCCGAGAATTACCTTCAAGTACCTGAGATAAAACATGTTAAAAGTCAGCGAAACGTTGAGCGAGTCTATAGAGTTTAATAAAACCATTAACATATTATCGGTATATAATCATTACCAAAAAATATTTTTGTACAATTCTTTGTCATAGACCATAACATAGGCCAAACATTTTATACGAATCATTGTCGTAAATCATAACATAGGCCTTAAGCATTTGATACGAATCATTGTCGTAAATCATAACTTAGGCCAAAAACATTTTATACGAATCATTGTCGTAACAACACCATTCAATACGTTTTATAACGTGTTTATAAAATATTAAAAACCGTTATATAAAACAGTTATGTAAAACCAGAACACGGGTATAATCATAAATAAGACCCCATATTCATAGTCAGACATTATAATTCAAATCACATCATACGTTATTCCTGAGACCGCAGCCTCAGTATTACCATTATCATTATTATTATCGGATTATTATAAGCCGCATGACATTGTTACCTTTCTATAAAATATATCGGGTAGCTAGCCCAGATTTCATTTGCCCATCTAAAACAGCGTGTCGTCACAATAATCACGCTAAATATACCACTCTCATACATAAATTCGCTTACCAACCAATGTGGCACGACGGGGATCAACCGTCAAGGCGCAAACTGGGGTGATCTTCCCCAAATAGTACTATTATATACATAAGCGTCTACCAAATCCCGGTAGTTCACAGTTCATGCTAATAGGACTTATAGTGACATAACCTAACTTTTAATGATCCATTTCAATCATTCATTGGGTCATACAATCAATCGGGTCCATATCAATAAGCATACAATCAGGACCACTTGTGTTCTATTTTTTATTTAAAACTAACATGTTATCTCCCTCGCGGATTTATAAAACACTTTATAAAACATTTAAAAGAGTGCGAGGCTATGAACTCACTTTGGTGTGGGAAGGCGGGTTATCAGGAATTAGGATGTATGGTACGTGTCTCGATCATGGAAACCTAAACATATAATACTCGGTCTTAGACTATCGTCAAATAACTTAATAAAATTTGTTATGTATATGTAATGATGTCATAACATGATGATCAAGTGGGGTTTTATTCCTTGCACAACATTTTTAGTTGTTAAGTACTAGTTAACTTAGTCAAGTTACACTAGTTTTAGCCCATTCACATGTTAAGGCCCAATAGGCCCATTAAGAGTCCAATACATTATATTAGTCTATTTATTCATTTAAGACCAGGCCCATACTCATATGTTGGGCCCAAGTGGGTTAAGTCCATGAGTAAGTCCAATAATATTAAACCAAACTAGTTGGGCCTAGTGGTCCAACAAGGCTAATTTGGCCCATTATGGTCCATTAGTTATAAAGCTCGGTTTTGTCGATTTTTACTTGTCAAGTGTGTTTAAATATCAGTATATGTTCTATAAAAATGTTACATTATACGGGTCCGACCATCTAAGTTTTATTTTGCGAAAACGTTAATCTTTCGGTTTTAGCCGAAAAGACGTAAAACTTATATATAGTTTGTAGTTTTAGAAAACATTTGAGTTTTATTTTTATAAAATGTAATATTTACTTATTATAGTGTATAAACATATTTTATATTAGTTATATCAATTTATTAACTTATACATACTTATTTTGTATAGTATTTCACTTTGAGTGCTCTTTTAATAATATGTACTTTAGTCAAATCTAATATAGAATTTCAAGTCCACCATTTTAATCATATCTTGAGTTATTCAAGGAGTTGAAACCCCAAATTTTTACTGTATAAACTACATGATATGTGCTACAAATAACTCTTCTGTAGCTCCTGATCAAACAGCTTCTAAGTATTTTTAATAATTCGTCCAAAACAGACCAGACAGATTAGTACCACAAAAGTGTTTTGGCCATATCTTGCTCATTTTTAACATTCCATTGTGTGGCCAATTCACCACTTATGTAAAAGTCATTTGTATATCATTATATCAAATAATATAATCCATTTAACCAAGTAAAAATATTGAAAGTTACTGTTTTTAACAACCTACTCATCTAGTGATGATTTTAACATCTTTTACTTGTAGTTTTAGCTTTTTTAACTTAATCTAGCGACACAAAATCCCCATGCAATACTTTGATCATCATTCATCATCATCATACATATACATATTGAATTAAATAGATAAATACATTTACAAAAACAATAGGATGATAGGAGGGAACAATCTCTATACCAACCAAAGTGATGAAAAGATGAGATTATGATGAACAAGGCTTCAATCTTGTCACCAAATCTTTAACTTAGCAAGACCACTTTTGTAATCTTCAAATGGATGAACAACTTCTTGAAAATCAGCCATTTGACCTCATGAAAACTTCTTTTTATAAGTTATAATCACCTCCAAATAATCTCCTTTCAAGTAGTGATTAATATATGTTGATTGTAAATGAAGTTTATGGTTAAAAAGTTGATGATGATGGTGATGTGATGGTGGTTTTGGATGGCAACAAGAGAGAGAAGAGAGATTTGGTGAATTTTATTTTATTAAACTTGCATGTATGTGAAGTATGAGAGAAGCTTGGTGGTTTTGTGTTTTGAAAGCTTATGGGACAAGTGTCCTATACTTGTTAAGTTTGTGACAACAAAGGGGTGTTGTGTCCACCCATTATGGGGGTGGGACAAGTGTAAACTTGTTTCATCCCCATTATTTTACGGGTACTCCTCGATTCTATTTTCCTCGATTTACGTGCCATTGAGTTGATTTACGAAAAACGTTTTACAAATTATGAAACTACGGCACAAAACGATTCTAATAAAAATTGTCTCATAAAAAACGAAGCACAAAAGCGTAAATACGTAAACCTAGGGTTCCCGGTTTAATCGTAAAAGACGCTAAGTTATGCACGTAAATCCTAACTTCTTCTCGTAAATTTGTGAGTTTATGAACCAACACAAACTAAAATTTCAAAATAATATACGAGAATAAATTTACTTCCTGAAATGTCGGACTGTCACAAAAACGGAGTATGTAAACATAAACACGTAACGTAGAGATCTCCGGTTTAGACGTAGTCGATGCTACTTTAAGACGTAAACCCCAATTTCTTCCCAAAAGTGAGTGAGTTTATAATCTAACAATAAAATAATGATTATAAATAATAATTGAGAATAAAATACCGACCTCAAATTGACGGATTGTCACATGCCGTCCTCATCCACCACCAGCCGCCAGTAATTTCCATTAATTGCTTCCCCTACCAATATCGCACTGACCACCACCATTGTCGCTACCACCACTCTCCCAACGCCACCACCGATCTCCGCCGCCACTACCACTGACACCGCCCTCTACCACCTCATCATAGATTCAAGTGTGTATTTGTCCATCAACGACCACCACACTCTACCACTATCATTAACGGCTACCGATGGCGCCACCGCTACCACCACCACACCGCCGATCATCACCATCGCCACAACCTCCACATCCCATTACATCCTGTACCATATGCCACAACCACTTATTGCAACCACCAACCTCAATAACCACCAAAAAACTACCGATCATCGTCGTTACCACCACCTCTGCCGACTACCATAAGTCCGTAATTGTTTGTTGCAATGGCTGCCGTCCTCATCCACCACCAGTCGCCAACAATTTTCATTAATTGTTTTCCCTACCAACATCGTCATCGTCACAACCCTGACTATCACTCTAGCCGTTGTTGCCACCATCTCCAATCATCATCAAACTTATATTAACCAAACACGAATAATAATAATGATAATACTAGAAAATACTTATCCATTCCTTTTTATTCCTTTACCTTTACCTATTTCTATTCCTCTCGCCTCCTAATTTTTACTAGTCCGCATCATTCACCGAATAAAATTAGTTTTGTGTAATGGCGAGACACGTTTAACCACAAATAAATAAAAGAAAAACTTCATGTTTGGTCCCTATCGTTTACACCAAACATCAAGTCTGGTCCCTATTTCAAATTAAGTCCGTAGATCATCCCTATCGTTTACATTTTGGATCAAGAATAATCCCTATCTTGGATGAGAGTTAGTTTTGCTTGTTAAGTGTACTTATTTGAGGGGTATTTTTGTCTTTTCGATTTTCAAAAGTGAAATTCAGAAATAATAATAATATCCAAGTTAATGAACTATTATTAATTAAAAATATCCAAAAGTGAATATTAGCAATATATATATATATATATATATATATATATATATATATATATATATATATATATATATATATATATATATATATATATATATATATATATATTAGGTACCGAGCGGGCTCATCTCATCTAAGCCCTCAGAATGAACGACTAATGCTCTTTTCATGCCAAATCTTTGCAGAGCTTTCGCCATTTTAGTAACCTACCACCAAAAGTGAAACAATGAACATCTCTGTTTCGCAGTTGGTAAAACGTGTTAAAGAACTTACCATGTCTTCCTTGTACACCCCAACGACTGCAAAGGGAACCTGAGCAGGGTTGAGCATAGGGCCCAATATGTTGAAAATAGTCTTCACTCCTAGCTTCTTGCGCACAGGTGCAACAATCTTCATTGATGGATGATAGTTGGGGGACATCATAAAACCGATGCATACTTCTTCCAAACACATCCGCACTCCCTACCAAGATCAAAATAGTGTTTGAGCATCACACACTTGATCTGAAGAGAGTCAAAATCTTTTCACAGCGTATAATGGTGTAAGGAGGTTCATACTAACCTTTGGTTCTAAATTTATGTTTATTCCCAATGCTTCCAATACATCGACACTTCCACAAGAAGAAGAGCTTGATCGATTCCCTTGCTGTAGGGTTATCAGATGTTCTGCTAATCAGATTGTATAACATTTACTTCGGATGACTTTTAACCCGATTTGTTTTTTCAAATAAGAATGTTTAACTTTTTAATGGTATCTGAATTGCTCTTGCCATAAAAACAAGTTTTCACCTTTGCAACTTTAACACAACATGCAGCATCAAGTATTGCATCTCCGGTTGATATATTAACGGTATTAGCCCCGTCTCCTCCCGTGCCTACAATGTCAACTGCATTCTCTATTCCCTCCACTTTGCGGCAACATTTGATCATCGCCCTTGATAATCCTACAATCTATATTCTAAGTATCATAAATAAATTTCTAAACTATAGTAATAGCATGACCAAGTGTTGGTAGTACAAGCCCTCGAACCAACAAATTAGCCTAACCAAGATTAAGACGCGAGGTTTATGATGTAGGTTTAGACTCTATACAGATAACATCTAAGAACTTGATTCACTCAATTACCACCTTCACCGTTCAGGACGTCAGGTATTGAAAAAAACAAAACTGAAACAATGTTGGTTTTGGTCAATTGAGTTTGTACAGACTACAAAGTATTAACCAGTGGCGTGAAAATGACTTGTGATGCACGATTGCGTTGTTGTTTTATTGGATCAGTGATCACGAGCTTGAAATAGGGAACATGATACGAGCTTTGTTAACTTCATGTGTCATGCTAGCCTTGACCTTTAGAAGTTGGAGACTCAGAGTAATGATTACGAGGCATGATGTTCTAACCAGTTCCATACTTCCATATAAGTTGGAGACCCAATCCGCTCTAAAACACCGCAAACCTTGCCACTAGAGCGAACGAAACACGCTGTTGTCGCTGGAAAGTTGTTGTCGCCCCGCTATGATGCCGGAAGAAGGTTTGTTTTCGGGTAATAGCTAAAAAATTCCAACCTACTTTATAAACACTATACAGAAGATGGTGAGGTGTTTTGGTTGGTATATGGTGGTGGTTCGAAGGTGATGATGGTTTGATGAAGTGGTGACGGTGGCGGCGGCCGGAGATGTCCGGATGACGGCCGGAAAGTGAAAAAGGCTGGAGGTGAAGAGGGAGAGAGTATATAGTTTGCTAGGGTTTTGTGTGTGTGATGATATAGATGGAAATGTTACAGATCTTGATTTGTTTTTTTTAAATCTTGGAATATTTTTTTTTGAGATGAAGATACCAGATCTGCAGGAGAAAGAGAGATGTGAAAAAGAGAGATAAAAAAAGAAAAACTTAAAATATTTATTGAGATTTTATTTAATGAAATCGAAAAGACAAAAATACCCCTCAAATAAGTACACTTAAGAGATAAAACTAACTCTCATCCAAGATAGGGACTATTCTTGATCCAAAATGTAAACGATAGAGATGATCTGCGAACTTAATTTGAAATAGGGATCAGACTTAATGTTTGGTGTAAACGATAGTAAACATGAAATTTTTTCTAAATAAAAAAATAAAAATAAAACCTTGAGGGGAAAGAAAGAACTTAAAACCCCCCCCCCCAAAAAAAAAAAAAAAAAATCATTTCAAGTGATTGAAAATAGTTAAATGAGAGGAATGAGATTGTTAAAAAATCATCATCACCGCCTTAAATCATCAGTTTTATATAATTATAATTATCTGGTAATTATATACTCACTCTCTCACTGGTAATAATCAGTCTTATATTTAGGGTTTCCGTTACTCATTCAACTGTTTTTAATTATTTTACAGTATCGCCACCATTTAGTGTTTGGTGATTCAGTTGCTTCGAATGCTGCTGCGTCCTTTCATCCAATTCCTCAATTTACAGGTTTTTATTTTTAATTTAATTCATTAATCTGGTTATTATGACATATGCGCGTGCTTTTATCTGATGAAATGAATTATCATTGTTCTTGCTAATTAAAGTAGGCGATGATTCATAAGTCATTTCAAATATAAGCGGACGCACCTTTTGAGTTGTCTTACTAAAACACTTTTTTAGGGGGTGTTCGTTTCGGCTTATATTTGGTTTCGCTTTATATTTCATAAGCCTCAAATTTCCGGCTTTTTTTGAGACTCGTGAGCTTATATAAGTTTATTACAATATCATAAACTTAAAACTCTCAAAATAAGCCGGAAAATTCAGGATTAGGAAATATAGGCCGATATCAAATAAGCTGGTAAGCCCACACATAAGCCGATGAAAAACACCCCCTTAACGCTTTAAAAACCTAATAATAACTTTTTTTGGAAGTGTTTTGATTACAAAGTAAGCCAATAAGTACCTAACTAAGCTTAGCCAAAACGGATAAATAGATGAGGTTGGTTTTCCTATTCAGGTTTCCCCAGAGACGGAACTTGGGGGTTCCCGGTACACCCATGGATTTTTTTAATGTAGTGTTAATTTTTGAAATAGCATTGAATTTATGTAAATGCATATTAAATGCACCTGGTCCATCGCAGTGTGTCTCTAGTGTTACGGTTAAAATTTTTTTGTGAACCTGGTCATATTTGGTCTTTCCGCCCCTTTACCCTACATGTATGCGGCCGAGGTATCCTCGTGGCCCTTTCCCTGGCCACCCCAATATGTGTACCTAGTGAGGTCGAGCACTGGACCTTTTATGAGGAGGAGGTTAGTTGCCTTACCACTAGGCCATTTAGTGATGGTTCGATCAAATTCATTTCAACCAAGGTTTATAGGTTAGATACAAGAGTTCATTTTTAATTTAATATCAGTTAAGTACTGCTATGAAAGAATGAAGTAAACAGGTCTCAACTTGCTTACCGGAAACTGCTTATTGCACCACAAAATACGCAGAGAGCGTTTGCCTTATAGTTATTTGAGTGTGAGATTATTTTCCTTTTGAATATATAAGGATCCCGTCATGTACATTTTAATACGAAAATTTCTTTGATCAATTAACAATGGTGAAATGTATACCTTTATGTGGGACGAGGACTATAATTAAAGTAGCGACAAATGTGTTTCTGGTTACTAGAAAGGGCTCAGAGTCATTTGTACGTGCTGTAGCATTTTTAATGTCTTTGGATGTATGAAGTCATTTTTGAATATGTATGTGGTTTCTTTGTCAGCTTTCTACAATGTTGGATATGTTGGAAAGCCTATGGATTTCGTAAATATGAGAATGCTAATGTTGAAGCGCTGTATCCATGCTACAGGTGTTTTATCGATATAAGTACATTTTATATGATGTATAGCTTATTTTCCCTATTATTAATTTCTAAACTCTCTAGGATTTCGTAACTCGAGCGAAGCAGATCCCTACAAAGTCTTAGGTGTTCCTCCGAATGCTAGTAGAGACGACATCAAGAAAGCTTTTCATGCTGTAAGTAGCTCCTACATTCATAGTTATGTTTGCTTAGACCCTGTCTGAACAGTTTTTCATGCATCTTCTTCAATTATAAATATAATTTATGGATTTAAACTTCCTAGGATTTACATTACATATGTTCAATTGGATGAAATTAAATTCTTATTTTCTAGGGAAAAAACAAATTTGATGATCCTGTGTATTGTGGAATCTATCGTGTATGAACTGTATGTAAAATCTACCGCCTGTTAAGCACTTTACGAGTCTTGAAATTTGTTCACGAGTCTCACGTCATGTATATTCACTTGATGCAACTTGTATAATACTACTATTGAAGCTGCGATTTATTTAACATAAGCTCTTTCTCTTATGCTATATACTTGTATTTTTCTTGCCCTCTTTTTGCATTTTAGATGGTCTATTATGTAAGTAATTGGTAAATGTCTAGGTCAAATGTCAATTAACCCCCCATTTTTTTGTTCTTGACAAAATGTCCCTTGTTATGTGTGGAAGTCGGTACGATTTGGGAGCCTAGAATGTTCTAATGCATTGATTTTGGTTGCTTCTAATAGCTTGATATTTGAATTAATTTATGACAGGCGTACAAATTTTGAATATTAATATAAGGCTTATAAGGCTTGTATAAAGTATTCCATGTTATATTACTACCTACCTTGCAGTTGGGGTTTGTAATGTACCAGCTTCACTGTAAAGCGCCAAAGACCTTACATATATTTATTTGTGGTCATCAGAGACCTATTGAGTATTGTGCAGCCTATATTGGATTCTTATAGGAACCCACGTGTGCCCTACAATAGATTGAAACATGAAGTTTTAGCTTGATATTTGTATAAATTTACAGTGCTAATATGTATTCCGAAAGGGAGAAGTATACCATTGCGGCCCCTGCAAGTAATGCGTTATTGTAAATGCACATGATCCTGCTATTCATGGCAACTTTCTGTATATTTCTTAATATGAATAAATACATCACTATATAATTATATGCACACTTCCGGAAGTGCATCATTAGTATTAATCATCTCATATCAAATGCTAGTTTGTGGTACCTTTGTTCTTGGCATTTGGTTTCATACTTCCTACTATATGCTTTGCAGCTTGCAAAGAAGTATCACCCAGATGCAAATAAAAATAATCCATCAGCAAAGAGAAAATTTCAAGAGATAAGAGAGGCTTATGAGGTGCAGTTGTTGGTCTTTACTTTAGTGTCCTTGCTTAGGAATAAAAGCACTACTAGTTATGCGTTTATATCTTGTTTATGAACATTTTATAGGTTCTGCAAGATTCTGAAAGGAGAGCTGAATATGACGAGGTAACACCTTTTCTTTTTTTTTTTTTTTTTTAAAAAAAATTTTTAATTTTTTTTTTTATGAACAAGCTCAACTAAGCAGTTCAAACGGAACATTATAAACCTACAAGAACTAAATTTTCTGTAATGACAGAAGAAGCAGCAATCTAGGTATGGAGAAAGCACGAATTATTCTTCCAGAGGTGCTGGTGGATTTAGACATACTCGTGGAGGTGTTGAATTTTCTGATTCTTTCCAAAGAATATTTTCTGAGGTCCGCTTGTTTACATTGTTCATGCATAACATCTATTGGTGTATACAATTTCTGACTTCTCTATATTTAATATTTTACAGATTTTTGAGGAAGAGACGGATAGTGTTATAAGTGATATTCAGGTTAAGCATATGCAAATTGCTACGTGTCAATACAATTAATCTTTGTAGCTTGTCTAACATTTTATTCTTCTAAATATTTTAGGTTGAGCTGTCAATTTCCTTTAGTGAGGCTGCTCAAGGCTGCACAAAACACCTATCCTTCGATGCAAACATCCTTTGTGAATCTTGCCGTGAGTAGTTTATTCTTTTGGCTTTACAGGTTAACAGTCCCAGTTGTATTTTGTATAGTATATCTTTGATCTTTGCTTTAGGAGCTCCTAGATACAGGATCTGGTGGATATATCAAAATGATTATGATTTTTTGCAAGAAAAGCATCTATTATGTTACTCATATCTCTGAGCTGTTTTGCGCTTGATTACCTAGTTGTAATTCATGTTCATACTAACACACGTTTCTTAAACCGGGACCAACAGAAAGCTTGTTAGCTCAGTTGGCTATGGCAAAACTATTGGCTTACTTGAATTGTATTATTTAAAAGATTTCTTCAGTGTTGCTAGATGTGCACACTCTTTATTTCACCAAGGTAATGACGCAATGTATGAGTGTTTGACACTCCACACAAATGTCCATAATTTCCACTCTTCTCCTGAATCTGATAAAAGTAATTTATCTAGGCCAAAATGAATGTAAGCTGTTTCTGTAGTTACTTGTAGTGGAAAAAAGGTTATTCAGCTGTTACTGTAATATAAGGAGGCATAATACTCATCATTCTTGGTGGTGGCGTTTTGGTCTTATCAGTTGCCTTAGAAGAAACAGCATACCTTATGAATGATTAAGTTTATGCATCCCCATGAGCCAACATTTTTCACCTCATTTGCTCTTCACACTTGCTAGTCTTCCTATTCATATTTAGATACAATTCCATAATTTACTCTTTCACTGCCCACCCATCCCCCAACCCTAACACACACGCATTACATACATGGCCCATCCATAAGTTTCCCTTTATATTAATAGCATTAACTACAATCGGTACAATAGACATGGCCCAAGTGCAAGATTTGATCTCTAAGACTCTTACTGCTTAGTTACATTTGCTTTGCAATAAAAGTGACTTCAGTCTGGTTGTAAATTTGAGAATCAAAATAAGGGTCACTATATTAATGGATGAATTCTGAATTGGGGTGAATCATATGTTAGCTTCCACATTTCCTACAATCGTGCTATATAGGTTTATGAACATATGAAAATGCTTACTATCTACTGTTGTTTAGGCAAAGCGTATTATAGTGATTGTGTTTGTTGTTGTTTTCCTTGTTAATTATGCTTTACAATAAACAATACACAAACATAATATAGGTCATGAGCCACTTGTATGTTTTGGATCAGCAAACCATACACACAGTGTTAACTGTTAAGTAACTCCGTGCAACATAGTTCTTGATGATACGCTGGTAATTATCCGATAAAATGCATATGCAGATAGGATTCAAATTCATACATGGGATTTGTATTTTTTTTTATTTTGCAACTTGTTAGTCAATCAAATTTGCCAATCAAAATGCTTACTATATACTGATATGTAAGAATATATGTATGTATACCATATATGTACCCTAATTGATAGTATGACCAGTAGTATTAGTTTATATATACAATTATATATTTGTTTATACTTTGTAACATTAGCAATTGATAGCTTATTACACCAGCATTTACTGCAGTTTATTTGAAGTTGGTTTGTATTTTATTATGCATGACGAGTTTGTAGGATTTTTTTAACTTGCCTCAGTTGTATATAGCATCATAATCTTGCTATTGATTTGTAACTTTTATAATTACTGTTCAGTTTAAATTATGGGACTGGCAACTTTAAATGAATTTGTGGCAACTTCGAATCAATAGTGGTAATAATGTATTACAATGTCCGTTTTTTTTTTCTTTGCTTTAATGCAGTTGGGCATGGTTACCCTGTTAATGCTAAGGCAAAAAGTTGTCCAACTTGTGAAGGCACTGGCACAGTAAGCACTCTTTTTTTGAGTTTAACTTAGATTTAAGAAAATTTTAAATGTTATCCCTTACCGTGTATGTTGCAATTATTATTTTTCCGCGTTGTTGATTGATTCTTTTTAGGTTTTTATTCATCCATTCATGGCCAGGTGTAGCACTTGTAAAGGGTTAGGCCATATTATTAAGGTTTGACTTCTAAAATTGATAGAAGCTTTAGCTTCAGACTGCATTTTTTCAATCTATAGAAATTAGATGAACGAGTCTTTGATCATTTGGTGCAGGAATACTGTAGGTCATGTGGAGGATCAGGGGTTGTCGAGGTAGTCAAGGAGGTTAAAGTAGAGATACCGGCAGGTTGGTGTTGAATGTACATATTAACCTTAGTTATCATGCTTTGAATCATCTGGCTAAAATGCTAAATAGTATTTTCTTTTGAATTCTGTTTTTTAGAACGTTGGTTATTTGTTGTTTTTATTTTCCATAAATCTAGGTGTAGAGTCTGGTGGTATCATATCTGTTCCAAGAGCTGGTAGAGTTGGAAGAAGAGGTCAACCTGGCACCCTAAATATAAAGCTAAAGGTAAAGATTGGTGCATTTAACTTGTTTAACACTCAGTTCTCAGTGTCATTAAAGGAAAGGAACACTGTGTTCGTGAGTTTTGTTAATAAAGTAATGTAAAGTAAACACTTTCCTCCCAGTTTTGGGAGGAAACACTTTAATTTTCTTTCCTTCCTTAAGTGGTACTCGAGAACAGAACATTTTATGTTTCATTTCCCTTCTTTTTTTCATTAAATGTAACTTGAGACCACAGTGGAAATGATAATGAAATGATTGGATATTAGAAAAATAAAAATGTTTGTTCTTTAGATTGAAGAAAGTAAAAGGAAAAGAAATGATACGATACATATTTTGTGTTCTCGAGTTGGAGGGGAAGGAAAGAAACTGTTTATGCCCTTTACTTGTGAAGTCTTTGCAAGGTAGAAACGGTATGTTAGTCGTTATAGATGTGACTGGTATCTTTCCAAATCACCTTACTGTTGAAGGGATACAAAATTGCCAAAAGTCACCCCACTAATCCTACCATACCCTTTCTTTTCCTTTCTAAAAAATCTTTGAGAACATGAATATATTCCCTTCTGATTAGTTATTCATTTGTTTAAAATCTACTAACCTTTCCGATCTTCATCTTTCCTTTTATTTTTTCGTCATTTAGGTTGCTGACGATCCTGTTTTTCAAAGAGATGGTGCAGATCTATACGTGGATTCAAATATCGGCTTCACTCAGGTGAGCACTGAATGATTCCAGAAGTTATATAGATATCACACTTACACATGAACACATTGAAGAATGAACAATTTTAGGTATAAACATGTAGCTTATCTTCCTCCCAAGATAAAAGCTTATGATTAGGTTAAGAATGCATGCAGTGTTATCGAAACAATGATTTACTAATTGTTTAATTTTGTAAAATATCGTAACTCTTAACTAATCTTAGAAAATGTCCCTTGCTCTGAATGCTACCTATAATGCTTGAGAGTAAATGTATCATAATGCCAGGGTTATTCATTTTACCTTTCATGCATTTTCATAACCTCTAAAGCATTATCAGATCACTTTATGCGTTTGTGTAGTCCCTCTTAAGTGATTATGTGCTAAAGGTAACTCAAATCACCTAGCTTTGCGGAACACTTTTTGAACACTGGTAGTTTGTGTATGGGAGTCCAATTTGTTCTATTTTTGTTTAATTTGGACACGAACAGACTCTTGTTTCAGATTACTGTATGGTTATTGGCTTATTGCAGTGTATTAAAATGAGTACTACACAGTGAGATACTTGTGAACTCACTATTTGCTGGCTAACAAAATAGTTTCTGTTGACAGGCGATTGTTGGTGGTATGGTAGAGGTGCCGACTCTAAATGGGAAAACACAAGTAAAGGTGAGTTTTTCTCGAATGATATCTTTTTCCTGATTAATAAGCAACAAGACTTTTAGAGCATAAGGGGTGTCGTGTAAAACTGTTGCACATATACTGAATTGTTAATTATGATCTATGGACTATGGCAGGCATGCATGTAATCACTGAAAGTTTTAATTGTAGAGGTGATTGTTATTTGATAATATTTGCACCAGATGTATTCATACCCAACCCCCTATTAGTCAGACAGTAGTAAAATATGAATTACCTATTCACGACTATTTTATTGAACTCGAATTCAGGTATTTACGTATAGTATATGTCATCTACAATTGATTTGGTCATCAACATGATAATAATGGTTATGGGGCTTGTCAAATTTAATTTCGATCTATGTATAATAAAAAAAAAAACTGATGATGCATGCGTATCCAGATAAATTTGATCTTTAACTAATTTTCTTATTCTTGGATATTAATTTGCTTAAGCTAAGGAGTAATTTTGTGATTTCATAAAGTCACATGGTAGAGTTCATATTTTACCTGGAAGTGATAAAAGGGTTGCCTGTTCCTGTAGATACCTAAAGGGGTTCAACATGGACAGCTAGCAATACTAAGAGGCAACGGTACACATATTTCTCTTATTAAATTTTACCTATGAAAGACACTTCTTCTTCTCAATACATCCACAGACACATCTGCTCATACACATACACATACGGATGCACATATATACCTGCTTGGTATGTTGATATGATAGGCTTGCCGAGAAAAGGCTTTTTCGTGGACCATGGAGACCTGTATGTACGTTTCCGCATTAATTTCCCAATGTAAGCATTCTATTCTACTAAGAGTTTATTTTATTGAATGTACTGTTGCAATTACATGGAAAGATGTTTAAGTACCAGTTTTGAATGATTAGTTCAGAGTGTTAGGATTTAACGTTACACACACAAGAGTAAAACCAAAAGCAAGAATAAAGAATACAAAAGATTTACGTGGTTTAGTTAATATTGCTATTAACCTACGTCCACGGGTGGCAACTAGGGTTTGTATTATATTATGGTGCTCCGAAAACTAAGATACAATGAGTCTATATTTATAGACTAATATAATTAGGGAAACCTCCTAATTATAGAAGTCATGATCAGCTAAATAAATAACTATTATCTCCGCCAAAAATAGGATTAGGACCAGCTGGCTGCTGCCACTAATCGAAAGCCTACACCTCAACAATCTCCCACTTGGAGGCTTCGAAACACACGTTCATTGCACTCCTTTGTAATTCTGTTATTCCTAGGGGTGTCCTTTGGTTCGGTTCTCGGGTTGTTCGGTTAATTATTTTTTCTGGGTCAACCCGAAAACCAAACCGAAAACCGAATTTGAATTCGGTTCGGTTTCCGGGTTGACCCGAATAACCCGAATTATCCGAATTTTCTAAAAAAATATGAAATTATATACTAGTATATATTTAGCAAATTTTTTTTTATTTCAAGTATAAAAATGACTTTCTGATATTAATATTATATTTTAATAATTAATTTATATATATTAGGATTAAATTAAATTTTAATAACTATTTTATATATATAAATCTATAAGAAATATATATATATATATTTGTATAATTTCGGTTTTCGGTTCGGTTCTCGGGTCCGATTGCTAAACCCATATCCAACCCGAAAACCATATTTGTAGTTCGGTTCGGTTATGACCCAAAACCCGAATTCTAATTTCGGTTCTAGTTCGGGTTCGGTTCGGTTTTCGGTTTTTGTGGGTCAAACCCAAATTATGGACACCCCTAATTAGTGAACATATCTGCTGGATTCTTTGCACCTGAGATGTTCTTTAAGTTCATCGTGCCATCACCAATCAGCCCTGAGATGTTCTTTAAGTTCATCGTGCCATCACCAATCAGCCCTCTGACAAAATGATACCTCATCCCAATGTGCTTTGTTTTGGCATGATAGACTGGATTCTTGGCAAGTTTCACTTTCATTATCACAGTACAATGAGAAATCAATCAACTTGTCTCTTGTCTAGCTCTTCAAGAAAAGTGTTCCAACCATACTAGCTCTGTACTGGCTTAAGCAACCATCAGATGCTTCTGTTGTAGATAGAGCTACACTAGTCTGAAGTCTGGACATCCAACTAACTGCTGTTCCTCCCACTGTAAAAATGTACCCTGTAGTGCTTTTGAATGTACCCGGTAGTGCTTTTGAATGTCTGTTTACATCCACCCAAATCATCATTTGTATATCGTATATCCTCTGAGAACAAACATAATCCCAACGTTGAAGTACCCATCAAGTATCTGAGGGAAGTATCTGAGGGAAGATGTGACTTAAAGTGACTTAACAACCCCGACGGCATGAGCGATGTTTGGTCTCGTGCTAACCATAGCATATATGAGACTACTAACGGCAGATGCATAAGGAACTTTAGCCATATATGCTTTATCTTCTTCTGATCTAGGAGACTCGTCTTTGGTAAGCTTGAAATGACTTCCTAAAGGTGTGTTTCTAGGTTTAGTCTTCTCATTATTCATCCTGAAACATTTTCCAGATGTATTTCTCCTGGGATAGTGTCAAAGAGCCATCTTTCTTGTTTCTGGCAATACTCATTCCGAGTATCTGTTTGGCTGGACCCAAGTCGTTCATCTCGAATTCTTCAGACATCTGTTTCTTTAACTTGCTGATTGTCTACACCTGCAATTAACATATCATGTACATAGAGAGGTAGAATGATATAGGAGCCCTTGAATTTCTTCACATAGCAGCAATGGGCCATCTCACATTTCCATGAATTTTATTAGACCATACAAGCTCCTTTTAAGTTTGAAGACCCAATTTATCTTCATCAAGATCGCTGTGTAGAAATGCTGTCTTAACATCTAGTTGCTCTAGATGTAAACCCCTTATTCTGTTGAAAACCTTTGACCACTAAGCGAGCTTTGTACCGTGTAGACCCATCATGCTTTTCCTTGATTCTGAATACCCATTTATTCTGTAAGGCTTTTTTATCTCGCGGAAGCTTGGTTAAGACCCATGTTTTGTTCTTGTTTAAAGAGCCCGTTTCTTTTTTCATTGCATGCTCCCACTGAAACGAATCTTCTGCTTAACTACCTCAAAGTAGCTTTCTGTCAAAAGAAGATAATTGACTGATGGATTATACTTTTTAGGTGGTTTAGAGACACTAGTAGATCTCCTAACCCAATGTGATGCAACTGGCTGAGAAGGTGATCCTTTGATCATCTTGAGACTCGTCAGTCTCTAATGATTCATATTGAAAATCAGCCTCATTACTCCCACTATCCTGAGTATCTATCATTTTCGAACTCAACTTGTTCTTTCTGACCCCCTTTGTAAAGTGCTCCATTTATAAAGCTCTGCCTCATTGAAAGTTGGATGTTTACTTCTGCCTCATTGAAAGTCTTTATGAATCATCGGTGAAGGTCACATAGTAGTTTGATCCTCCCAAAGAAGAGACCGGTGTCGGTCTATAGACGTCCGTGTGAACAAGCTCTAGTTTCTGAGCTTGCGGTGTCTGTCATATCTTCACAAAGGATACCTTATTTTTCTTGCCAAGCACACATGGTTCACATAACTCAGAATCGGGAATCCGATTCTGGAAGCTTTCCCTTAGCAACGAGCATTTTCATACCCTTTTCACTCATGTGACCAAGTCGTTGATGCACAAGTTGGATGGTTGTATGATATGATTAGGAAGTCTTGTACTTATCTTACAAGTATTAGGATTAGGTTATCTTTTATTATAAATAGGGCATTAGGGATGTAATTCTAATTATGTTCAATGATAATTAATAGTTGGTTTGCATAATCAATTGGGGAGTCATCCTTTAATCTCTTTTATCGACTCGGTTCATATCAAATTGGTAACAGAGCGGTTTCGATTCTAGGGTTTCAAAAAAAAAAAAAAAAAAAAAAAAATCTTCGGCCACGCACTTTTCATCAGAAAAAACCAGGGATTAAGAAGTCGTCACCATGACCAAGAAGATTGCACATCTCGATAATGAATTTGTTCAATTCAAAAAAGAAGTTACTAAACACCAAACAGATGCTAATGACCTTGGAGAATCGTTGGTGCGCCATAAAAACGGAGTTGACAACAGCAATAACATCATCAATATTAGTAGCTGTGGAGCAACAAATAACCTCAACAATATTAGCTGCAATGAAGCAACAACATGAGGTGTGGATGAAGGTGTTCTCATCAGGTACTTTACGTGGAGGTTGTGTCTAGCGAGACTTTCAAACCCATGAATGAGCTTCCCAAGCGTCCCACAACCATCAACAAGCCCAGTAATGACTCGAAGAGTTTTAAACTAGATGACCTTAGTTTTCCTTATTTAGCTTATGGGGATAGACCAGTCTTCAAAGCTTAGGAATAAGGGACCAGAGAGCAAGAATAGGTACTTATTACAACAAAAGGGTACGACCTGAGAGCATGACACACTTTATCAGGCCAAAGGGGAGGTCATCATGGATCCGATTATCGTATGCGGAAACTAAAGATGCCATTATTTGATGGAGAGGATCCTCATGGATGGATCTACAAGGTAGAAAGATATTTTGAAGTCCAAGAAATCGAACCGAGAGAGCAGCTTAGGGTGGCGGTTCGACAAGCTTTATCTTGGTTTCGTTGGAGTGAAGCAAGATCACCGTTTCGTTCGTGGATAGGGTTGAAGAGAAGGTTGCTGGAGAGATTTCAACCCTTAGAAGAGGGTACTTTGATGAGCAGTTCTTGGCGACCACACAAGAAGGTTCAGCGATCACACAAGAAGGTTCTGCCTGCGAGTATGTAAGCTTGTTTGAGACGTTGGCTGGACAACTAGTGGGAATTTCTGAGCAGGTCATGGAGGGAACCTTCATTAAAGGGTTAAAACCTGAATTGCGATCAGCGGTTCGAGTTATGCAACCTGAAGGCTTGAATCATGCCATGAAACTCGCTATCATGATCGATGAAAACAAGTTAAATGGTGTTAGTTCGCAAAGCAGTTCATGGTTGACAGTTTCAACAAGGGTAGAAAACAGCAGCACTAAAGAGCACTTTCGAAGAATAACACGAATGTTCTTCAATGTCCACGTGGAGCCCAATTAAGTTTTCAAATCTATGTCGCCCATACCTATTGAGTGTGATTATTAGCTAAACGAACTTTACCAAAGTTACTTGTTTGTACATTCTTCAATCATCTTTGTGCTGTAAGTGGCATGAAATGATGCACTAGAATCCATAATCTACGACTCTGTTGAATTCTCAAACACAACAGATAAGAGCATCTTCTGAATCGTTAGTTGCTGCATTCACCTCTTTCTTATCATCTAATGGTTTAGGGCATTGATTCTAAAATGCCCCATTTTTTTGCAATTCTAGCACTGGATATCCTTCCTAGGTTTGGACTGGCCTCTTTTTCTAGATTTTGATCTGCCTCTTCCATTACCCTTTTCTTTCTTTCTACCTCCCCTCAATGCTAAGCATAGCACTCGACGATTCTCTAGAACTCAGTCTTCTTATATCCTCTCCTAGGATGAAATCACGAATGCCCTCAAAAGTGAGTTTAGAGGTTCCACTAATAACTTTCCTGACCAACCGGTAATGAGGATAAGAAAAGTAAAGCTTGGACTTCATCTTCAAACTTGATATCAACAGATAGCAAACGGGAAATAATGGTATTAATGTCATTAATGTGAGAGGTAATAGACGCACGTTCCTTCATTTTTGTGTTTACTACCTTCCTGTCGGCTGCGTTGGCGATCTGAAAAAATGAAGCGGATCAACAGCCTAAAGCTCTGATACCACTTGTTAGGATTTAACGTTACACACACAAGAGTAAAACCAAAAGCAAGAATAAAGAACACATAAGATTTACATGGTTGAGTTAATATTGCTATTAACCTACGTCCACGGGTGGCAACTAGGGTTTGTATTATATTATGGTGCTCCGAAAACTACAGATATATACTAATATAATTAGGGAAACCTCCTAATTATAGAAGTCATGATTAGCTAAATAAATAACTATTATCTCCGCCAAAAATAGGGATTAGGACCAGCTGGTTGCTGCCACTAATCGAAAGCCTACACCTCAACACAGAGTATAGCCTTGAAATTTAACTTATAGGGTTCATCAAACCAACACAAAGTATATCAAACCAACACAAAGTGATTCAACTTATAGGGTTTATCCGTTGTTGTAATATTTTTTTCTGGTAACCATGGTTTCCGACACATTGGCTGAATAATCCACGGGGTTTGAACCCACCGCCACACAGACTCAAACCAGGTAAAGCCCTCCCTTTTCAGGAGGTTGGCGTGTCCACTTCAAGGTTGTTTGCACCTAGCAAGAATTGAACTTGAGACCTCACACACTTTGGAGTGATAGTCACAACCCCTTTTGCCACTAGGCCACTCTTGAGTGGTTCCGTTATTCTAATATTTAGTGTCACTTATCAATAAGTAGATTATGGAGATGCTAGCGGTAATTCCCATGAGTGCTGTTTTAATAAGTTGTTTTCGTGTTTATGTTACAGGGTAGTGAATGATCGACAACGTGCTATACTTGAAGAATTTGCTAAGGAAGAAATTGAACAGGCAAACAAGACATCAGCTGATGGGGACTGGTGAGTTCTTATTAAAACTGGCTCATTGAAAGCAAATCTGCTTTTATTTCAGTCTCTCAGTGTGTGCACATTAATAGATGAAAACACTTCCAATCATACCAGGAACTAGTTTAGCTTTTTACTAGTAATGACATGTTTCAACCAAAACCCATTTGCACCCACTACCAAACCCGCGTGACCTGCCCATCCTGCCACCTTTAGACTTAGCATTAAGTAACTGCGTTACTTGTAATAGATTCTAATCCTGCATCATTTACTTAAGAGGAGATAGAGCTATATTCTTTTTTTGTGATATCCTCAATAAAAGGCAACTATTTCTTATGCGAAAGCTCATACTTAATATTTAGGTATTCACTGTTATTCTAATATTCAAAATTAGTTATTTTCCATTGGTACTTTCAATATTGTTAGCATCGATTGTTCTCTCGAATCTGCTAGTTATATTGTTGAGAACTGTTTTAGGTATTTGACTTGTATAGTTGAACACCGGAACATTTTCAGTCAAACATCTAAAGACAATATAGATGGAGTCTTCAGTTTCCCCTATATCTTGATGATTTTGCTACTTTTAAAAATATTACATCAAAAATTGCAACAATTTTTTCTTGAAACATATCTTACTTGCCATATTTAAAGTACAAACCTTTATCAATATATGAAGTTTATTCTATATATCTGATTAATCGAAAAAAGTCACTTAGGTATATGCTCTATATATTATTTCATCTCACAAAACTTGAAAACATTTTGTTTGGGAAGTTTTCACCTTAAATTTATTTATCTGGTCATTACAGTAATTAAGATTTCTCATTTTACTTTGACTGAACATCTCTTGATATTTGACAGATATAATATATTCGAAAATCACCTTTGAACTATTGCATTTTATCATTAATCCTGAAATCATAAGATTAACCTATTAGGAAAAGATAGGCAAACATATGGTTCCACTTCAACCTCATTTTGACCTATAGAGTCGTTTGCCTTACTTTTGTATGCAAGTGTCTTTAGCGATTTTGGTGAATGTGATGAACATTCTGAAATGGTCAAACAGGCTTTATCAGCAGCTCTCTACTGGTTGAACTTACAGGTGGCTTCGTTTAACTGAACTCGTTACAACCCCCAAGTTCATGCTTGAATTATCCGCGTTAATGCTTGTTCTTCTGCTCATGAACAAAGTCGTGAGCTAGATGACGTTAAAAGTCAGCTGGGAGCGTCATGACTTGTACAGATACTACAGAGAAAACATTGAATCCTCGAAGAAAGCATAGAGTTTGCATCATTATTCATCGGGAAGACCCTGTTCAACTGCGGGTTTCCTCTTATATAAAATCTTTGTATGATTCCACCGCATTTTTCGAGTTAGATCATGGCCGAACATTAGGATGATAAAAAGCTAAAGTAATAATGCAAAAGTAATTTGTACCTTTTGCGTCGAAAGTTGTACATTGATAAGACCTAACCCAGTAATTGGTACCTCAAACATCAGAGGTTACACTATTTTTACCATGAGACATTCATGAGTATGTATACTCCTTTCAACTTGAATACTGAATTTGGAGAACAAATGGAAGCCGGCTAGGGTAGCTTGGATTAGGCTACCTATTTGCCCATTTTTGATCGACATATTATTGGATTTTGTTTAAAAACTGATTGAGCTTCTTGTCGATTGACTATATCTTAGTTTCGTATGACTGTGTTCTTGTGAAATGATGCTGGTTAAGCATCGCTGGGTAGGTAGACACTAAAGATAATTAACTCGGAGGTAAAGCAAATATGTACTTGGTAAAGTAATTCGTTTGTGATAAGACTATTTTGGTTTATGTCGAACAAGGTCTGTTAAAAAGAATTAAGAAAATCACTTTAGAGTTTAGACTAGTATTGGTGGTCGAAATAGCATTTGCCTGATACGACGGTCATAGCATGGTTTCTTAGTTTAAGCGTACGGTGCCTGCTAAGGAAAGTTTTTTCCTCTTAAGCATATTTAGATAGCTAGCTGTTCACCTCCTTAACGATATTCTGCCCACTGGGTCTTGTTTTACTGGCTGAGGAAAACGCCTATTTTATAGGGGTGAAGAAAAAAAAAAAAACGAAACCGAACTGAAAACCGAAAACCGAAAACCGACTGAAACAAAAAACCAATGATTCGGTTATTACTTTTTCAAAACCGGAAATATATGGTTCGGTTTCGGTTTTCTATCAAGAAACTGAATCGTAAAAACTGAACCGAACCTTTTAATTACATAAAAATATATATTTAATACTATATAAAAATATAAAATAATTTTAAATTCTAAAGTATTCTTTTTGTGAGTGAAATATAATATATTAATCTTAATATTTATATGCGTATTTATATGTACATGTGTTTACCTTATAATATATCATTAAATATGTGACGATGATCGTTAATATATAATTCGTATATTCACTTTTATGTGTGTATTTTGTAAATGTTTAATTCTAAATTTTTTAGGATAAATGTTATTAGGCTTAGAATGAAAAAAAAAGAAATAACTAATTTTTTTACATAAAACAAGTTTGTTAGTATAAATTGGCTACGCACAAATATAAACGGTTTTAAAACCGGAAAAACCGTAAAACCGAACCGAAACCGATTAAAAATCGAGAAAACCGAACCGCCCGTTCGATAAAGAAACATAATAGATCTTTTGGTCAAACGATGATCGTTTTCCTGTACGTTGACGGTTTTATGGGAAGTTGCTTTTCATATTTTGCCAGACCCATATGGCCATATCTCACGTCAGCAATACGAGCCGACCAGAAGAAGCAAGGCTTTAGATTACCGGATCCTGGACACAATGTTCCTAGAGATGGAGAGCCCCTGCCTTTTCTAGCCTCTCCTTCTTGCTTGCTTACCTAGCTCTTGTCTATTGACGAACGTCATTTGAAAGTTGAAACAAGCAAAATAATCTAATTTTCTTCCATGCATGGAGTCTTTGCATATATATTTTCTTAAACCACTTGCCTCCTGTAATATACAAAGCAATTCTAAGGTAAATAAATAATTTGGCATTTGTCTGATTATATTTTTATCAATAGAAACTAGACTTATGTTTTAAAATGACACCATTCCCATCAGATTGTTATACCTAACACCAAGGTTGTAAAAAGCGGCCTAGGCGGCCGCCTAGGCGGTCCTCCTCCGCCCCGATTTTATGCTAATCGGTCAATTTAGACGTTTTGGTCAAAAGACGGTCAACAAACCGCCTAGGCGGGCCAAATCCGCCTAGGCGGGTCAAATATTCCTAGGCGGTCGGGTCGGTCAGCACAAATAAAAATCGGTCAACACATGTTTGTTGACTTTAACATTTTAGATCTACCATTTTTCTTATCCATGTCTTCTCTACCTTCAATTAGCACCGTTTGCACCACCTAAATCACTTTTCATATCAAAGGTATGCTCAATCTTTGAAATACACGATTATTCCTTTAATTCCTTTAATTAATGTTATTTTCAATTTTTAATTAATGTTATTTTTATATCAATGCAAATTAAGAGTTTAAGACTAATCACTTCTCATATCAATGCCTTTATTCCTTTAAATAATGTTATTTTCAATTTTTAACATATCAATGCAAATTAACACCCCCTCTTGATTTTTAAACAGAAAGTAAATCAATATGAGGGTTCGACTTATTTTTTATTTTTGATTGATGTTAACTTTCGAAATACATATATAATTTTCGGAATACATATTATTTTCGAAATTTATGTTATTTTAGTTTAGTTTAGTTTTTTTTTATTTTTGATTATATTTATAGTGGGATTGATTGTGTGGTTTCCTAGTTTCATGATTGTGTGGTTCTTTTTATCAATAATGATAAGTTTAGATGAATGAAATATATATATGAGACCACTTATACAAAGTTCACTGTAATTGTCTTCTCGTACCCGTCTTAATGATGAATGAACATAGCTAGGCAAAAATGATATTTTCCTTCTATAGTTTTATTGTTTGATACCAACTAGCAACTCTTATTAATGATGTTTTTTTTCATAACTGATGATAGGTTGTTTATGTTTTCATTAATGTAGATTATTAGAGCATGGAATCTATACCTCAATCTAAAGAATCTACAGCGTCTACGAACGTCACTAACCCGCGTAAACGTAATTCGAATGACGTTGGGTGGGAATTTGCAATACTAGCTGATCCAAACGATCCGGATAAAGTTCAGTGTTTGAAATGTCAGAAATTGGTGTCCGGAGGGGTTTATAGAATCAAACACCATATTACGGGTATAACCGGAAGTGTTAAGCCTTGTAAAAATTCATCCATTGAAGATCAGGCCAAATGTCGAAATGCTCTTAATGAGGCGAAAAAGAAAAAGAAGGCCAAACAAGATAAAGACGAGGCTTTAAGAGCAGACGTGAATATTAGTAACGTTGACACGGTCGACCTCGATGAAATGGAAGATACTTTTGGAAATTTGAAACCACCAAAGTCTTTTGGTCCTATAGATAGATTTGCAAAATTGGCGGATACAGGAACGAGCAAACAAGCTAATCTTTCTAATGTTATAAGAAAAGAGCAGTTAATCGCCATGAAAGAATATATTTGTAGGTGGGCTTATGAATGTGCGATTCCGTTTCACGTTTTTGAAAAGGATAGTTTTGTAAAGGTAATGCAAGCAGTGGGTCAATTTGGACCTAATGGTGCACCCCCCACTAGATATGAGATGGGGGATACTTTTCTAAAAAAGGAGGTTGAAAGAACAAAAGGATTAATGGTAAAATACGAAGATGAATGGGGAAAAATCGGATGCTCAATTATGACGGATGCTTGGTCCGATAGAAAAAGACGAAGCATTATGAATTTGTGTGTGAATTCAAAGTTGGGGACTGTTTTTATTGGGGCTAAAGATTGTTCGGATCAAGCGCACACATATACATTGCTAATGACTTTCATTTAAGCACCAAACTTATAGATTTGTCCATGTGATAGTTTATAAAGAAAAGCAAGGAACTCTTTGATAGTCTTATTTTTCTTTTCATCCATTTTTACTAGTATTCATCTTTTTAACCTTTCAAGAAAAAAATAGGGTAAAACTTCTCCTGTTGTTAGAGAATTTCAGATTTTTTGGTATTATTAATTTCTTTTTATCAAATAGGTTCTTTTCATTTAGATTTTATGTCTCATTAGCTCAGCTACAGTACAATAATGATATTAATTTATAATTCTAACACAATGAATTTTATTTATAAGTCTAGTACATTAATAAATCTGCTGTACTTTATAACTCTAAACCAGGGTTCTAAATAGCGCGCTATATCGTACCTTATAGCGAGCTATAGCGTGAAGCGTGACCTCCACGTTACGAAACAGACTAAGGCGGCGTCTTAAGGCGGCGTCTTAAGGCGTAGCTTGCTAAAAAGCGTGATATAGCACGCTATAGCTTGCTAAAAAGCGCCATAAAGCGTGATATAGCGCTATAGCGCGTAATGTGGCGCTTTTTTCGAATCTTTTTGCTGATTTACAAGAATTTTGCTCGTTTACTAATTTTTGGCTATTTAGTTGACTTAGGCTTAGTAATTTTACTATGGAAATAAATCCTTGAGTAACTAATAGCCGGTTTGGTTTTCAACTAAAATTAAAATATTGCTCCATTTTATAAACTCGCTATATAAATACTAATTTATAAATATTTTGTGTCGCTATATATCACGCTTCGAAAAACGCCATAGCTTCGCTATATCTTCTGTAGCTTGTAGCTTGGTAATAACGTTACGCCTCGCTTCACGCTATTTACAACCTTGCTCTAAACAGACTGAGTTTAATTATAATAATATCTAAGGAGTTGTTTGAACTTATTACATTGCAATTAGGGCTGAGCGGCAGACCCAGACCGGACCGGACCGGTCAAAACCGGACCGGACCGAGGACCGAATTGGTCCAAAACCCCGGACCGAGACCGGACCGAAATCGTCCGGTCCTGTCCGGGTCGGTCCGGTCTTGTCCGGTCTTCGGTCCGGTCCGGTCCAAATTAGGCAAAATAAAAGAATTTTTGATAAGACCGAACCGGACCGACCGGACCGATGACCGAAATGTTCCAAAATCACGGACCGAGGACGGACCGAATTTGCTCGGTCCGGTCCGGTTCGGTTTTCCGGTCCGGTCCAGTCTAACGGTCCAAATGCTCAGCCTTAATTGCAATTATAATGTTGCAGCATCAAGTTTAAGCTAATTGAGACATATATAAGTTAGCATGCTACCCGCGTAGTGCAGAGACGGGTAATAAGTGATTATTTTTTAGCAATCGATTTAGCGTTAAAATATAAAAAGGTTGAATTAAAAAAAAAAAAATTAATAAAAATGAAAAAGAGAAAAAAATTGTAAATGTATCAAAATTGATGTTGAATTAAAGAGAACAAAATTTTAAAAAATATGGTGAAATTGGATTATTAAAAAACTAAATGTGTTAAATGATATTTCATTTTAAAAATAAAAGTGATTTTTTAATAAGTTTTTAAGAAGTTGTTACAAAAGAAATGAATAGTTGAATTAAAAATGATCTGATTAATATGTTTATCTTAATTTTTGGTTTTTAGTTTGATTTGGATTAGGATATGTGCATCATTTATATATATTATAAATATAGATATAAAAGATATTTTTTTTTAAGATAGAAAGAAAAATTCATATCTTTCATTCCATTTTTAACATCTCTCTATAATTGTCGATTTCAACATCTCTTCGTTATTGATCGTCCAAATTCTTTTTCTCTTTAAGTTCGAATTAATCAATTAACAAAAAGATTAGCTAGACATGGATGATAATATGATATGTATTTGCTGGAGATAACATCAGATTTTATTTGGTTCTCAAAATGTGGGAGTCACACTTAAATCACATGTGATTATTTATAATCGGAACTCGGAAGTATTTAAGTCGATTTTTGGTTAAATCAGGTTTAAGCTACACTCTTAGATCAAGTATATTGGATGGACGATGGTAAGGATTTTATTTTAGTAATCTTGAATGAAACTCTTTCTGAGAATATGTAATCTTAATTTCCTAAAAGATGAATAGAATCCAAAAATCCAAACAATTATAGAAATCTAGAAAATAAAAAAGTAACTCACATAAATAACACAAAAGATTCAAACAATCATGAAAGACTTTATTCAATTTAATCCACAATTTAACTACATGAATTCTTGATTTTCTTCACAATAACATGAAATTTCATATTATTAACAGAAAATAATTAACACACATATAACATTGTTCTGTTCAATCTTGTTGGTACAACAAAAGGTAACATAAAATTATATAAGAGTTAGGTTCATTGAATATATAATCGTATAGTAATACGATAAATCAAAGAATCTAGCAAGTATATAAATAATTCTATGCATGCACGCTTATGGTGCCAAATCCTTTTTAACCATGATGTCCACCATGTTGACCACCACTTGTAGGCGTAGCTTCATGATGAGCATGTCCATACGGGGGGACAATGATAGGCTTCTCTTTTTTCTTGGCTAAACAAAAGAGTCCAACTGCAAGGAACGCTAGAAAAAAGACACCACCAAGTGAGGCACAAACCGCAATGATCACGGTGTGGTCACTACCGTCTCCACCTGGAGGAGGAGATGGCAGCGGTGTCACTATTTCTATTGATGGAGGGGGAGCATAATACGGTGGCAATGGAGCGATTGGGGGATATATAGGTAAAGGTGGTAGGGTTGATGGAGGCCAAGTTTCTATGGGAGATGGTCCCGGTGGATATGGATATGATGGCTTTTTTGGTGGTGGTGGTTTAGGGAGTACGCCGGGCGTTGGAGCATATGGTACAGTCGTTGGTGTAGGTGGTTTATAAGGTCCCTCGGGTGGACTAGCTGGTGCGACTGGTGTTGGAGGCTTTGGTCCAGGAGGTTGCTCAGGAGGAGGAGGAGGAGGGGGAGACTTATACACATAAAGCGCTACCGGATCGGAGGCGGCGGCGGAGGAGAATTGTAATGGTAAGCAGTGAGTTTTCTTGAATAAACCATATTTGAACAACAAATGTGTGTACAAAGAAAGAGTATATATGTTGGTGCTTAGAGTAAAGAGGGATGTGTGCGCTTATATATACACGAGCAAAACAAAGACGGCAAGTGATGACCATGTTAAACAAATGTATAAACTTGTTTATATACGTACAAATCATGCATGCACAATAATTATTCATTGAAAATGGCATCTTTGAGTTACATAAATTTAAATTTTTATTTAGGAAACATGTAAATGGCTCACTAAAACCCCAAAGTGTACGATAAAACGAACTCAAACCCGCGAATCAACAAGTCTTGATCAGGGACCAAGGCTTTAATTTAAATCATTTATATAATAAAAAAAATTAAACTATTTCAGAGTTTTCAAAAAAAAAAATAAAGAGCATGAAGTGGCTTGATTTTGGCAAAATAAAAGATATAGAATTAATTGAAAAAAGTTAAAATTGAATATAATTTAATCAAAATTTAAAACTTTTGATAAAGAAATTTAATGAAAACCATAGAAAATATAAAAATATATATATCAAATTTTTGAAAAAAAACATATAAAAGGAGAAGAATATTAATAAAACTTTAGTAGTGAAATTTTAAATAAATATATATACTTAAGTGTAAACTTATATTTCTTCTGTCCCTAATTAAATGTCAACTTTTGACTTTTAAAGTCTTTAGTTGTCAATTTTGAATTCAAATTATTTTGTTTGTGTTATATAATATATGATGTAAAATATATGAATGGATTGTGTTTCAAATGTGTTTTCATTAATATATTTTTTATCAAAAATTATAAAACAAAAATAATATAATTTAGGGTTAAAGTTGACAAAGAAAGACTTTAAAAGTCAACAGTGGACACTTATTTAGAGACGGATGGAATAATTTTTTCATATTTTTTAGTAACTCTAAATAATCAATCAACGTAAACTATTATTAACATGAATATAAAAATAAAAATAAATACACGATCTCCCAGACATCAGTATGAAATAAAAATAAATAGACGGGATTTTACATATTACAATGACATATATTTTTTCAAGGTCTTTATATGCTACTAAATACTTCCTCCGTCCCATATTAACAGTCCAATATGTTATTTTTGGACGCCCTAAATTAATAGTTCAGTCAAAAACTAGATAAGAAATGTAGATTAAGTTTACTATATCACCCTCACTTGAGAGTATTATTACAAAGAATAAAGAAGTTGTAAATTAATTGGTTAAGGGTAAAATTGTCTTTGTGTAAAAAGTAAGAAAGAGAAAGCTGAAAAAGTGATTTTTTTTATTAAATTGCGTATTTTTTGTCGGTGGACTATTATTATGGGACGGAGGGAGTATACATAATGTCTAGAAAATGATTACTAACATTTTAGTTAAACAAAATCAACTCTTTTATGCAACAAAATTTATAAAAAATATCAATTAATATTATCACATAATAAAAAATTTATATAAAACTCGTGCGTTTATGAGTATTGTAACTGTTTAAGTAATTAAAAATTTAATATTGTTTTATAAAATAATATATTAAGCATTACAAAATTATAAATTTATAAATCGTGTACGTGTACGATAGATGTAAATGATTTATTGATTACTAATTAAGATATAACTATTTAGAATAAAAAATCAAAAGTAAAAAAAGGTATAATATAAAAAATAAAATTGGGATAAGTTTATATTAATTTATTTTGTGAACAGTAAAACAACAATATAATAAAAAATATAAACATTAGATGATTTAAAAAAAAAACATATATAGTATACATAAAATCGTAATAATGAAATTATTATTTAATTTATACTTTATTTTCAAATCTAGTACGTGCATGAGTATTAAAATTAGTGAAAAATATGTGTAGCAGGTGTAAAATGATAAAATCACAAAGCAAAATTTAATATTTTAATTTTAAAATAGGCCATAAAAATAAAAATAAGCCAAGTTAAATTTATTAATTGACATGTTGTTAGATATGAACTGCCAAAAGAATATATTATACTCGATAGCAGCCATAATAATTTATGCTTTTTCTTAAGGTTAGTTGGTCATGGAGTTAGTAGAAAGATTTTTGGCAAAAAGTACAAAATATGTTTCCCAATATATGTTTTAATGTTATTACTTTTTTTATTTCTCTAAAGGGTAAAAGTTATAAATATCATCTTACTTATTTATTTGTATCGACTTTAAATACTTACTATTTTATCTTGTGATTTTATCATGGTACTTTCAAATTTGTTTCGACTATATCAATATTAGTCTGAAATGACTATACTACCCCTGTCTTTTTCAATATAATTACATTTATTGCCATCGCATCTCACTCTCCTCCATTACAGTTCTTTCTTTGAAAATACGAATTAACAACAATTTTTTTTAACTAATTACACAAAAATACGAATATGTAGAACATAATAAAATGGATTGCTGGGATTAGAATATATACGAATATATGGAACATACGAATATGTGGAATATATACGAATATGTGGAGCATACAATTTTTAAACTAATTAAAAGGAACCCACGAATATGTGAAACATAATAAAATGGATTGCTGGGATTAGAATATATACGAATATGTGAAATATATACAAAAATACGAATACGTGGAACATAATAAAATGGATTGTTGGGATTGTTATCGATTGCTGGGATTGGAATATATGTTGTGGTATGATCCCCAATTAGATTCATAGTAAAAAAGAAAGGATTTTTCAATCAATATGAAAGGAAAAAAGACAAAGAGTATATTAATCATTTACAAGGGTAGTATAGTCATTTTAGGCTAATATTAGTATAGTCGAAACAAATTTGAAAGTACCATGATAAAATCACGAGATAAAATAATAAGTGTTTAAAGTCGGCACAAATCACTAAGTAAGATGTTATTTTATACTAGCTTTTACCCTTCTCTAAACGTTTAAGTTTTGTGGTATAACCATGAGGTTTTGTGGAAATAACTAATTAAGACCCATAGTTGGAACACGAGACGCACTGTTAGGCCGAGAGTAACAATGATTGCACATGTGATCGTCATCTTAACGTGAACTCAACATTTTTTTGACTACATCAAGACCAAATACTCATAATAAAAAGATTACACGCACAACAAAAAATAACCCACAAAAAAAATCAAAAAAACATACGTACAAACTTTTCATTTACTCGATCTGTCAGATGACCAAATAAATAAAATAGTTTTAATGTCACTACCTTTTTATTTCTCTTCACGTTTAAGTTTGTGATACAACAATGAGGTTTTTTAGGTGCGTTTTGTATATAATTTGAAATCACTAATGGTATGACTTTAATTATAAGGGTACGTGGGATTCGGAACATCAGGAATATTAATTTTATTTAGCTCTGTTTAGTATAAAACTAGCTCATAACCCGTGTTCAACACGGGTGGTATAAAAAGAACCTTCAACGAAAGCATACAAACAATATGCCCAAAAACCCGTTTTCGCTAAACCTTTTTTGCACAGTTCATAAAAAACAATAATGTAATCATATTAGCATCTTACATTCGTAAGATAAATTGCCACGTGAAGAAATTTAACATAGTTAAGAAAGAACAATCTTAAACTTCAAAAAAATGGATCCATAAAAGCTGTTCAAAAAAATTGGATCCATAACAAAGTTTAAGTGGCACTTCATGTGGTTAAAGAACTACTACAAATTTTCATGACCCTGTAAATAAAAAACATGTCATAATAGTACAATTGGTAATAAGAATTGTGATCACACATTCAAGAGTTGTGCTCTTGTGATGCACGCATTTTAAATTTTATGCTACTATGTTCAAAAAGAAGTCATTTGATCATCTTATTTGGACGTGAATAATATGAAACCTCAAACATAAAATTTTCACTCGAGCAAAAACGTAGCTAAAGCTTATTTTTATTAAAACACTCGTAACACGATTCATCATTCTTAAAACCAGAATTTATGTGCATTATGGAAGATTCACCATAATTCTTGTTTTACAGTAAAACCACTGTCTAAACAATGCTGGGCAAACAATTTGTCTTAAAAAATTAAAAAGTACATCTATCTAAAGTATCTATGACTATAGACCATTTTTCTTCTACCAATGCATTGACTATCCACTACATTCACCATGTGCATACTTCTTTCTTTTCCCAAGTGATACGCAATTTTAGACAACTTTTTCTCAAATTTATGTTCTGCATGTATGAAAGACCTACATTTAAAAAATCAACAAATATATCAAAATGTTTTATGTTATTAATGTAAAAAATATTCTCTTTGAAAGTATCTTAAACATTATAATTGAAAAAAGGAATATAACATTTTTAAAGAAGTATCGTATTTGATCAATTTGTTTACTGTATCTTTTTCTTAGAAAAACCAATGGTTTTTGCTCTTTAAAAATTTCATTTTAGATCATTCTTTTTGGCTTAAAGGATCCATCAATATTTATATGTATTTCTTCTAAAAAATGGTTTGTTTTATGCATATTCTTAATTAATTTGAATAGGTTTGATTATTATTTGGATTGATCTAAAAAATACTGTAACAACCCAAATAATAATCAAAACAATAAAAATAGTTGAGTTTATGTGATAACTATTAATTCAAAAATAACAAAAGAATTATCCAGCTATACAAACCTGCAAAAGATCTTGTGTAAATCATAAATCATCATATTTGTTTCAACGTACCATATCACCCCTAGCTAAAACATTTTAAAAGAAAATAACAACAAAAATTTTTAAAAAAATATAAACTTTAGGAAAAAAACATTTGAAGTATCACATACCCACATATTTAAGACGTACACACATAAGTTTAAGTGGCGGTGGTTGTTCGAAGCTTAGCTGTAGTAGGTTCTTAACCTGTAGATCTGCAAGGGAAACTGAAAGATTAAGGATGAAATAGAGAGAAACAAAAGCATGGCAGAAGCAACTGAGAAGTGTAACTTTTATGTAGCAAGAAAGACACAAATTATTTATTAAACCGTTATAGCTATTATATGACAAAAATATGAAGCATTCCAACCTACGGTAAACAAATACACTAAAAAAACTAAAAAGAACTTGTGTGGGAATTAATGATACCTTCTTTAATGTTTAAACCTTAAACAACTGCAATGAAGACGTAATGAGAACCATCCACAGTTAAAAGGATTTGAATATGTTATGTTAAACAAAAATGGAAGTATAAAACCATATCTCAGATGATGTATATCAAGAACAATTTAATAAAATGAAGAACATGAACTGACAAAGAAAAAACCTGTAAGTTTAGAGGAACTTATTAAAGATGTAGATTTGTTGTAAAGATAAGGAGATAAAAGAGATTTGAATTTTGAATTCTTGTTTAAAGAGCCACTTCGAATTTCAAGAAGCATGATGGACAATGCATAACACCTTTATTGGAGAGCACTAAAAGAATTACTGTATTTTTATTCTGTATAATTAAAACAAAACCAATTACATATTATTACATCAACAAAACTGCAATGGGTATCTAACTGAATGACACCTATGCAAAGTGACATCAGCTAAAACTCCTCTTTAATAGAATGTATAGATTATTGATATAATTATGATATTGGCTAGGGCCCATTTAAGATCAACAACAACAACATACCCAATCCTGCCGAAATGAGGTATGGGGAGGTGAGATGTAAACTGATCCTACCTCTACCTCCGGGTTAAACTCGAAAGTAAAGAGACTACTTCCGCTGAACCTCCGGTCAGTGTACGTGTGCATAAACTGTAAAGAACGAGTTCAAGAGCACATGTAATTGCAAAGGCAACAATGCAAGCATAGAACAAGACATATAAGCAATTAACTATGTATTTGATGATTATATCTTTTACCTTCTCTTCTCTTGCTATGCTAGGCTAGATCTTGTGTTGTTTATCTATGATTGCATGAAAACTATGATGTGATCTTCTTGTGTTTGTTGCTTCTTAGGCTTTATTGCATGTACATTAGGCTCTATAAAACCAGACTAGATCTTCATATCTTAACTATTGACATGTCTAGGGAAATGTGGGTGATAAACGATGCCTCGCTTCATAGATCCATATTCTTGGTCGTGAACTCCCTTGACCCAATCGTCAACTGCATCAAAATCGCGTTGCTTCGATGTGACAGATACATTTAAGTGTTTGTTAATGCATGCTTTAATTATTAGATCTAGGGTTTGTCTATGACTCTAGATAAACGAGTTAATGCGTAGATGATTGTAAGGATGTATGCCCGATGAGTAAGAACTAGTAAACGTCGCAATACCACTATGTTAGGGACTACTTGTTTCACATATGACTTGCAGTTAATACAAACAGAAACACTCACATATTTAGTCGACAAGATGTGACGGGTAACAAACACACTAAGAAAACATTATAGTAAGTAGTGCATGATTAGATAAACACATTTTATTTACTTGGTGAAATTCTACAATATTAGATTTTAATCCTTTTTATTTAACCGGGGTGAAGTCTCTTTTAACCAAAAAATATATTAGATTAGGCTTATTTAGAGTGTTAGTCAAAACCCCCATCCTTTAGTCCGATACTTTTACTTGCTTTTATAAAATATATAAATACAAATAGAATATTTTTCCCACTATTGTACGTTCGACACTAGACTCACAAACTATTCTCGGAGAAAACGATAACAACCCCGAGTCCTTACCTACACTATACACGATTGGGTACACTGCTCGATGGGTTGTAAAAATTCTTAACCGTCCCGACCCCACTCATAAACGACATTCATGTTGAGGGTATGACTTTGAGTGAAACTTTTCAACTTGCTGCTATCATTGAAAATTTACCTCCAAGCTGGGTAGAATTTAAAAACTACTTGAAGTATAAGCAAAAGGAGATTAGTGTTGAAGACTTGGTTGTTCGTCTTCATATTGAAGAGGAAAACAAGCTAGCTCAGAAAAACACTTATACACCTGATTCCGTCAAGGCAAATATTGTTGAGCATGGTTTGTCTGAAGGAAACGTATATGCAAAGGGAAGAATGACAAGAAGAGTAAAGGAAAGTCTGAGTACCTTGCTCTTAAAGCTAGAATTCTGAAACAGAAGTTCCAAGGAAGTTGCTTCAACTATGACAAGCTAGGTTATCGTGCTGCTAACTACAAGATGACAAAGCGGGTGAGTCCATGCCAGGCTAATATGGTGCATGTTAATGTGGACATGATTTCCATGGTGTCTGATATCATTTCCTTGATCTCTGAAGTTAACATGGTAGGTTCTAACAACAGTGATTGGTGGGTTACTGGGCAACCCGTCATGTGTGTGCTGATAAGAGTATGTTTCACTCTTTCTGAGCGGTTGACAATGAAGATAAGTTGTACATGAGTAACTTCACAACTATTGATATAAAGGGCGAAGGAGATGTTATTCTGAAGATGGCATCCGAGAAAGAGCTCAAGTTGACTAATGTCTTGTATATCCGGGAGATTCACAAGAATCTTGTGTCTGGTTGGCTGCTGAATAAGTTTGGTTTCGTCTTGTTTTTTAGTATGATAAGGTTGTTCTATCTAAGAATAAAATGTATGTTAATAAGGGGTATGCCCTGAGTGGTATGTTTAAGATCAATGTAATGGTTGTTAAGAATGATATCAATAATATGAATTATTTTGCTTACTTGATTGAGTCTTCTAATGCGTGACATGGTCGTCTTGGACATGTTAATGTTAATTCAGTGCGTTGTTTGATTAAATTTAATAGCATACCAATTTTAATATTGATTCAAATTATAAGTGTGAAACTTGTTTAAAAGTCAAAGTTACAAGATCATCTTTCAAATCGGTTGAACGAAAAACCAAACTACTTGATATGATACACACAAACATATGTGATTTGAAATAACTATCCACAAAAGGTGGCAATAGATACTTCATCACATTTATTGATGATTGTACAAAGTATTGTTACACCTACTTGTTGAAAAGTAAAGATGAAACTATAGAAAAGCTTGTTCTATACAAAAACGAATTTAAGAATCAACTTGGTATGAAAATCAAAGATGTACGATGTGATAGAGGAGGTGAATATTTTTCTTGATGTACGTAAAATTACACCTCTTAGGAAAAAAGAGCAAAAACGGTAAATATTAGACGTTACGTTTAGGAAATGTAAAATCCGAAAATGAATTCGTTCTCTAGGGAGGTGTTATATGTGTGCCAAGATTAAAAATGTTATTTGGATTAGTTCATTTTTGGTAGTAAAAAGAGAGAAAATGAAAAGACGGATTACGCTAAAATTAAACTACGACGAATATACGTTTTCACGTAAACCGAGATGAAAATGAAAGTCAACTAAAAAATTAATAAAAATTGCAAATAAATCTTATAAAATATAATGAAGGTGAAAAATAAATAAAACTTCTTGAAACTTTTTAATTATTTATTTATTAAATTTTAAAATCCAATAAAAGACCTAAAATTCAAAATAATCAAGAAAAAGCCCAAACAAAGATTTTATTATTTGTAAACCTAGATTATATTTTTCTAATTATAAAAAGTCTTTTTCCAAAAATTAGAATTTTTTTATCTATTTTTAATCTAATTTATAAAAACAGAAATCAAAAAATGCAAAAAAAGTAAATGAGAAAAGGGAAAAATACAATACCACTTTATGAAAATCTTAAAAGTCCTAAACTAACTGGGAAAAATAAAAGGAACCAAAAAGAATAACAAAATAAGCCTATAAGCTAGCAATAAGCCACGACTTATATATAAAAGAGAAAGGGAAAATGACTATAAGATAAAACTAAGCAAACCCTTACCAAGATATAGCCACTAGTACAATGGTATACCCTTGAACCCTTGTACAACAGGTCAGAGGGTCGAATCCATGCTAGATTGGTTTTTGGTTTTTATTATTTTTTATTTTTTATGGATCAGAATCAACCCCAATAAGCTTTCTCCTTATTGAGGAGGTGAGAAAAGCAAATAACAGCCAAAGATAAGCCCTAAGCTTGCAGAAATAAGCTATAGAGCTTTGTCTGATATCTGGTAACTCTACAAACAAGGACCTCAAACACGTACCTGTGAATTGATTTTTGGTGACTTTTATTTTAAGCTATAAGCTATGATAAGCTATTAGACTTTAAATTAACAATACACAAACCTAGATTACACCTAAAACTAACTGCATACCCAATCTAACACCTTAAATCAAATTCTATCCAAAAAAATCCTAAATTGATGGATTTTACTTTTTTTTTGTTAAAACTTTGTTTTACCAATCCAAAATCTAAACAAAAATTGAAATAACACTAAAATAAACTAAACAAACTTGTGCAGGGTACAATGGTGGTGTTGTGTGTCACCCACAATCCTAAACTAGTACAACCAAACACCCTTTTAAATCTGTTAATCAAACTTTAACAAAGAAATTTTTTACCAATCAAACTTACAACTTTACAAACCAACCAAAACATGTATAAATCATAAAAAGAAAACAGATTAAGCACTAATCCTAACCAAATCAAGCAGTCAAAGCAAAAATCACATAGGCTCATATAATTTAGAAAAGTAAGAGGGAGTTCTAACACTAACCAAACTTGACCATTTCAGGTCAAGTTAGCTAGGTGATGCCACCAGCTGATACTTCACAAAATTTGGCTTATGGTGATGGCTGATGATTGAAAGGATTAAAGGAGATGAGGACTACAACAATCCTACCCCCAAAGACTACCACAATCAAATTAGGGGTAATTTCTTCTACGTGTTAACCACACAACAAACAAAGAAAGCAAGTCCCAAAAACACAAACTTAACAGCTTTGTGTCTAGTAGCTGTTAAGTTAGCTTTTGGCACAGTGAGTCCACATTAGAAAAAAATTAAACAACAAATTCTTTTTAAACCACAAACTTGGATAAAATTTTTTGCAATCACAAAGAGTAACCAATACTGAAACAAAACTATATAACCCTCACAAGTCCTTGGGATGTCAATCCAAAGACTTTGATCAAATTATACAACTTTGGATCCCAAAATATTTAGCAAAAAAAAATTGAAAATATTTGCTAAACTAGAACTACTTTCATAAAATTAAGACAAATAAAATTAAACTTAAAAAAATGAAGTTGGAACACAGATTCTTGCAAAGATTTTAAAAATACTCTAAATATTCATTTTATAAACTAATTTACAAGAAGATGGAACAAGGGGTCATCACATATCGATGCCTCCTTATATACTACCTAATAGACTATTCTAGAATATAAAAAATGCTAAAACCCTAAGCTCTGAAGTTCCAAACTTCTCCTTGTGTTCAAACTTGAAAATCTGGTCAAATTTAACCTATGTGATTGCCAGAAGGTGCTCCATGTGATACAAATTTGTTGAGTTGATCCAAATCGTTGGTTAACCACTGGGGAACAAGTAATGGGTGTGAACCCTTGATTTTGTTGGTTTTTGGGAAAAGAGAGATGTGGACGGGGCAACGGAGTACTCTACAAGGCATGTGGGTGATGTGGACCATGTTTGGTGGGTGGGAATTAACTTAAATTATGTTGAATCATCATTATGGAAAACCAATTGTTGAGAATAAAATTAAGCTACATCACTATGCCACTGACAAAGGGATTTCAACCGCTGACAAGAGTAAATCAAGCGCTGACAGAATGAGCACTGACAAGAGAAATTCAAGCGCTGAAAAGAGAGATCCCTGCTACAAAAGAATACTTTATCAACATGTTTTGATATGATAGGAAGATATACATTGCATATTGTATTTTCTATAGTTATCTTGATATATCTTCCTAGAATAGTTGACAAGTTAGATTATTGTACAAGGCTCCTTGTTCTATAAAAGGAAGCCTTTCGGTTTATGTTTTACATATGTTCTAAATACTTTCATTGTACCTCATTGGTAATCAATTCAAGTGAAAGTTTGGTAAACATTGTGTTTTGCTTTGTTCTTCATTATAAGTGTTAATTCCGCATAACTCTGAGATTGTCATTAACACAAAGTTTCTCTAAGTGTTATACTTGGTTCAACCTAAATAACACAAAGCTAAATCGATCTAAGTTTGGGATCAATAAGTGGTATCAAAGCTTGTTGAGAAAATTTTGATCAGAAGAACATCAAAACCTTAATTCTTCAAAAACCCTAAAATCATCATGTCAACCACAGAAAACCAAAGTTCTGGTTCCTCAAACCACAACCTCAAAATTCCTAAGCTTGACCGTGATAACTTCGAGATCTGTAAGTTTAACTTTGAGCAATATCTCCAAGTGGACACCTATGTTCTATGTGAGGTCGTTGAGCTTGGAAACAAGTTCAACCAGGCTCAAAAGATCATGGACTCAGTTAATAGTAGGAGAACAACCAATGCTAAACCTGAAGATTTGGTTCCTAGACCTGAAGATGGAAGAGCCACCCCTACTGCAGAGGTAGCAGATAGAAGGCTTGACATAAAAGAATTGAGCATTCTCAAACTGGCTCTTGGAAGCAAAAACCAGCACAAATTCAGAAAGTCTGAATCTGCCAAAGAGCTTTGGGAAGCCCTTGAGATCACCTATGGTGGTAATGAGGACACTCTCAAACAGAGGAAGAAGAAACTGGTAATGGAGTTTGCTATTTTTAAAGCTCGACCTAATGAGAAGTTGAGTGAATTGAGAAGTCATGTTCAAGACATTACTAGCAAACTAGCTTTCATGGAAACTGAGTTTGAAGATGATGATATTAATGCTACATTCCTTGGAGCTCTTGGAGATGGTTGGGAAATCCATGCTAATGCAATATTAGCTACACAAGCTTACAAGAATATGACCTTTGATGATATCTACAATCAATTGAAGGTCATGGAACTTGAAGTTCTACTTAAACAAGGAAGTAAAACACCTTCTAGAAGCATGGCTTTTATTTCTCACCATGAAACTTCAGACGCTGACAACTCTTGCTTTTTCAGTGGACAAACTTCTCTTGACAGTGGCTCATCAGACGCTGACACATACAATCATGTTTCACTAAATTTCAAACCAGCATGGATAGATTGGATATTGTATGTGCCTATATTGCTTCTTTGCCCAATGGATCATCAATTTCTTTTGAAGATCTTCAGCAAATTAGTGATGTTGATCTTGAGGAGATGGATATCAAGTGGAATATGGCTCTTAGCAGTATAAGAGCCAGTAGGTGGAACAAAAGATTTGGAAGAAAGATGACTTTCAACAGCAAAGAGACTGCTGGATTTGATAAATCCAAAGTTGAATGTTACAACTGCCATAGAATGGGTCATTTTGCTAGAGAATGAAGATCTCCCAAAAGGAATGATGGTGAACAGAATTCTAGACAGATCATCAAGGTTGAAGATGCTAAGCCTAAAGCCATGGTAACAGTGCAAGGAATTGATGGCGTTGGATTTGATTGGAGCTATCTGGATAAGGATGAAGTGGAGAATCAAGCATTGATTGCTGAAAAGGATGAAGAGCATGTTCAAAATGCTCTCATTGCCAGATCTTCTTCTTCATCAGACAATGAGGTATATGATGATGCACTTTGTAGTAAGGGTTGTGGCTTAATACTGATAAACTTAATAAAGAAATTTTAAAGCTACAATTTGATACTCTTGGGTTGAATATCACTATTTCAAACTAAAAAGGGGCCTTGCTCAATCTGATGGGATGGTTGAGGATTATAAGAAAGTGGAGTTTGACCTTAAAGATTAAATAACTGTTCTTAAAAGGGATCTAACACTTAGTTCTGAGGCTAAGGCTTCTAATATAGAAGCTAATGATGAATTAAAACTAAAGCTAGATGAGGCTATTCAAGCTAGACAGAATGTAGGGCTTAAAATTGAAAAGTTTGAAAAAGCTAGTCAAACCCTAAATAAAGTTTTAAGTGAACATAGAAACCCAAAAGACATGTATGGGGTTGGGATGAACTCTAATGAGTATGCTGCTGTTCCACCTCCAACACGTGACTTTTATGGAGTTCTTAAGAAAGACTTGTCTTGGACTGGTATTTCAGAGTTCCAAGTGGAGGAATTTACTCCTCCACCACATGTTCTCTCACCAGTTGAAGAAAACAAGCAAAGGGTGACTGACCTAGAACAATGGAAGGAGGCCAATCCTTTTCTCTTTGTTAAGGGTAGACTTCGTGATAGTAAATCAGTTGACCCTAAACCCATTGTTGTGACCAACCCTACTACTGGCAAACCTGTTGACCTAAGCTCAAAACCTAAAAGCAAACCAATTGTTAAGTATACAGAGATGTATAGACAACCTAGATCACCAAAAAGTCAAGCTAGTGTTAATGGGACTGGATTTTATGAACCTAGACCTAAACTTATGTCTAGAAAGGCTTGTTATACATGTGGGAGCTTCTCACATTTGGCTTATAGATGTGTCAGTGGATAAAAACCAGCCGCGGACAATAAGTCAACCATTGTCAACCAAAAGTCTTATGTTCATATTAGACCACACGCCACTAGACCAACTCCTTATTTCACTAGGGCAGCTAACACCCAAGGACAAAGGCCTTTTCAAAAGACAAATACTTGGTCTAACAAACAACGGGTTCCTGTAGCAAACCCTAATTCAAACGCTGACAAGAACAATTCATCCGCTGACAGGGCAAATTCAGCCGCTGACAGAATTAGGTTTGGTATGAAAATGCCACAATTAGCAACTGTCAGACCTAATGTTAGACTCAGTAATAACAAGTATTTACAACCTAAGGGAAAGGGATCTAGGGCATCATCCAAATTAACTTATAGACCTAAACAAGACCAATCATCAACTTCTAACGGTGTGTCAATGTCATACAACATGTTTAAATATCTTGAAAATTATTTTGGGACAAATTAGGTTTTCAATGTTAAGAGGGATGAACAGGGGGTTATCATAAGAAACAAGTATACTCTTGTTGAACAACCAAATGGATCCAATTCTACTCAGGCTTGGATTCCTAAAGAAAATTGATTTGTTTTCTTTATGTGCAGGGCATTCCAAAACAGGTTAATGATTATGGATATTGGGATTTTGGATGCTCAAGGCACATGACTGGAAAGGAGGACTACTTGACAAACTTTACTCCTATTCCACATGGTGATAAATTATACTTTGGAGGAGGATATGGGATAATATCAGGCAAAGGCACTCTTATCACCAACAACCTACATTTTGATGAAGTCTTTTTGGTAAAGGAACTTGACTATAACTTGTTTAGTGTGTCACAAGTTTGTGACAACAAAAATAAAGTTCTTTTTACTGATACACAATGTTTGGTTTTAAGCAAAGACTTTGAGATACCTGCTGATAAGTTCATAGAGTTTATGTTAATCCCACTTCAATCTATAACACAATATTAAGATGATATTTAGAGAGAGAAATAGATGAAGGTAGAGAGAGAAAGTAGAGAGATTAGAAGGTTAAAATATTACTAGAGAGAGAAAGTAAATGGTAACCAACACCCTCTTCCACACATGGAAGAGGGTATATATACGCCACGCCTTAAAGGCTTTGGTGGGCTTGTTCATGGGCCGGGCTTGGCTTTGCTTGGGCTTAGAGCCCCTAACTTATAAAATATTAGCTTAAAGTCCAAGCCCGATTAACCCGACTAACCTATTACAATACAAGACCATTAACGACTAAGATGACCTATTACATTCTTGTTTGACTATATAAAATATAGGGCTAACAATCTACCCCAATGTATCGGTCATCTTTAAATGCATAAGATGATTGAGTGAATACATTCTTGTGGAGGCGATCTTCCTTCTTTGTCTTGTATCTTGGTCTTGATCTTGTTTGTAACGACTTTGTTCCTTCATGCTTTTGTAATCTTTATCTTGAGCCTTTGTCATTTTACTTTGAGTGCTTGAGATCTTCAACTTGTGCTCATTGTGACTAAGATGACCTATTACATTCTTAGGTATCTTGATTATTGCCATCTTGTGCTCTTGTGAATTCTGAATCGACATGTTCACACTTTGATGATTTTTAAAGGCTAACAATTTCCCATGCACATATCAAATATTTATCAAAGTTGCGGAAGACTTTATCTTTTAGTGTGAACATGTGAAGACGACTTTGGTCAGTACACAGCTACGCCACCATCTTGATATGCAACAACATATATAGACAAGGATAAAATAGCTTTGAACATTTCATCCTAACTCGATAGCATTTTACCTCCGGTCGGTGACGGTATTAGATATCGTACCTATGATCGGGTAGACTCGATTAAGAATCTCCTTGACAGGGTTTCCCGGTGGTAGTAGCCAGTTCTCTTTACTCGACCGTCTCAAAGCAAACCGCGAACATAAATAGTGAATCATAAGGAATCCGTCTGATTAGAGTCGTCAATTCAGAATTCCTGGAAAAAGTTTGATTCTATAAGAATTGCACCATTGTTTCTTTCCAGTTTGTCACAAGCTTGATTCATAGAGAATCTTGTGAGTCACCTACCGCAGTGCTGTTTGATGTTGACACTGGAAGGATTTCCATTCGTCATTGTGAGCACTAAAGAGTGTCACTCTGAATGTTCTAGCAAGATCACATTGATTTTGCGAAGAAACCTGGAATCAAGTTTGAATCAATTAAGAATCCAAACTTAGTTGCTTTCCAGTTCTTACAAGTTTGATTAGTGTGGAATCGCACAAGTTACCTACCATGAGCTTGTTTGATGCTGGCTCAAGCAGGATTTCCATCTTCATTGTGAATCGTATCACTCAGATGTTCTAGCAATATCACAAGGATAATGCGTAGGACTCGATTGTGTCCTAATGAGATAATAAAAAATTGATCTCTTTTGTCTCTAGACTCGATAAGTGCATTTTGGTAATCGGAGGCTGGAGCAGACTGCCACCTTTTCAATGCTAACTAACTCGAAGTGAGAAAGGCAATAGATACGTGTTGATCTCTGTGACAATGAGACAAGTTTCTTTTGAGAGAAACTCGAATGGTTGGGGAAGGGTTGTGCATTGCATCACTGGGTCCATGACGACTTGTCTTCAATAGATGTATTGACCCGGTTTCTGCCTAGGTTACATAGAATATCCAACTCCTTCAATGCTTACCAACACGTCATCACTAGCACCTTGTTGTGATTGTTCCAGTACTAACTTATGTAATTGGTCCGCATTCAGATTCATTCCACTCCATCTTTCCTAAGGACAACTATTTCTAGCTATGGAATATCCTTGGGTAGATCCCTCTGGTTCTGGTTGGATCATAGGACTTAGTTTCCTATCATAAACCACCTTTTGACTCCATCGTTCCGTCGTGGATAGCAGGTTTTTTTGGGTATAAATCGTAACCATAAAACCATTGAAAACCATTCAAAGTGCTTGATAGAAATCAAAACTTTTAACACTTTGAGAGTTTCACATTTCCGATAAGCTCCCCCTACACACATACATCGATATATGAAATAGTTTAGCATGTGAAGGAAAGAGTTACACTTGAGTATTTAAGATCACATGCTGCGATATATTACATTTTAATCACGTTTTCTCTCCTATCTCTAATATAAAAACATAATATTAGAGATACCAATTGATTAAAATATGACAATTTCTAAAAACCGATTGGGAGAGAAACATATGTGCACGCATGAAACATGGAACTTTTTGTCGGGAAGCTCCCCCTTAACAATATATGTGGGTCCTATTTGATCAAAATTTGACAACATATAGGAAAAAAATGACACCCCAAAATATGTTAAGGTACGGAGATGAGATGCCTTATCTGATATGGTATAATACATATGATAGTTTTAAACCGTTTTTGGAATGTGTTGGATACATAAAATATGACAATATCTAAGATGTACCCAACAACATTAAAGGCTTGATTTTAAAACGCCCCCCCTCAAAAATTGATCAAAATAACATATGACATGTTGAGAGATAAAAACCATTTTATGAGGAAGGGAGTGTTGAACACACAATTTTGAAAGATTTAGAAAAACCTTTTGAGAAATTCTTGAAAAATTGTGTTCAACGGTTTTAAAATAGTATCTGATTTACATGAGCTCAAAACTTTGAATTTTTTGTGATTAGCTCATGACCGAGAAATATTAATTTCCCGTTGTGAAGGATAAGTTATCATCCGTGATAAACTTTCCTTAATTGTGAAGTCCGAGTTCTAAGTTGACATTTACTTAGAAGTCGTTTTTCATGAACTTAAAAACGTTGAATGTTTTTATGAGAAGCTCATGACCGAGATATATGAATTACTCGTTGAGAAGGATAAGTTATCGTCCGTGATAAACTTTCCTTATTTGAGGTCTGAGTCCTAAGCTGTGATGCGTTTAGAAGTCATCATGAGAGAATATCAAGCAACTTCATTTGCCAAAACCTCCAAGTCTTCTGGAGTTATATACTTCATACCAAGACGACCAACGAGATACTGAAACCTAAATAGAGAGTTTGTAAACAATTCTGCTATCTGGTACTCAGTTCTGACAAAGTATAATTCCACGATACCACGTTCCACTTGTTCCTTGATGAAGTGATATCTGACTGCGATGTGCTTGGTACGGAAGTGCTAAACCGGATTGCAAGATATGGCTATGGCCGACTTTGAGTCACAATACATAGGTATTTTATCAAAGTGGAAGCCATAATCCGTGAGTTGAGTTCTCATCCAAAGGACTTGAGCACAACACACAGATAGAGCCACATATTCTGCTTCAGCCGATGAGAGCGAAGTGCAATCCTGCTTCTTTGACGACCAACTCACAAGCTTGTCTTCCCCTAGAAATTGTACGCTACCAGAAGTGCTTTTTCGACTATCAAGGCAACCTGCGTGATCAGAATATGAAAAAGATGTTAGATGAAAACCTGTTTCCCTCGGATACCAGAGTCCCATATGAATGGTATTCTTAAGGTACCGAAAGATCCATTTAACCTCTTTGAGGTGCTTTTGAGTAGGTCTGGCTTGATATCGTGCACAATAGCATGTGGCATGCTGAATATCAGGCCTGATGGCTGTAAGGTACATAAGAGACCCGATCATACTGCGATATCGCGTTTCATCTACGGGATATGAGTACAGGTCAGCGTCTAGGGATGTGGTCGACAATGGTGTACCAACGCGAGCACATGATTGCATACCATGCTTTTTATGTATCTCTTGAGCATACTTAGCTTGGTTAATAAAGATACCACGTGGGGATTGATGAATCTAAAGGCCTAAAAAGAATTTTAGCTCCCCCATCATTGACATTTCGAATTTGTTGTGCATTAACTTTTCAAAACATTTTGAAAGTTTTGGGTTCATAGAACCAAAAATGATGTCATCAACATAAAATTGTACAAGCAATATGTCATCCCAGTATTTATTAATAAAGAGAGTAGGATCAATGGAACCTTTGGATACCAAGAAGTTTGATAGTTCATCGTACCACGCCCTTGGAGCTTGTTTGAGTCCATATACTGCCTTCTTGAGATGGTAGACTTTGTTAGGATGATGAGGATCAATGAACCCTTCCGGCTGATTCACATTTACTTCTTCCTTCAAATAACCGTTGAGAAATGCAGTTTTAACGTCCATCCGATAAACCGTGAAGCCTTTATGTGCAACATAAGCAGGGAATATCTTGACAGCTTCCAAATGAGCAACTGGAGCGAATGATTCATCGAAATCTATCCCTTCTTGTTGACGATATCCCTTAACCACAAGACGAGATTTATTTTTAATGATGGTTTTTCCTTCATCCAGTTTGTTTTTCCAAATCCATTTGAAATCTAAAAGCAAAATGTTGGAAATACGTTTTACGTATTTGTGAAGGATCGGTCGCTCCAACGATAATTATGTAATGGGCTCGTGATCCACTTAGTTAAGTATAGTCCATATAGCCCACATGTAGGGTGGGCTATATATATTCCCCTCCTAGCATGTTAGGAGGGGGTTGGTCATTCATTCATTTACACTTTCATTAATCTAATCTTACTTTCTCTCTCTACTTTCCTTCCCTCTCCTTTCTCTCTCTACACCTAATCTCCATCTTCCCCATCTCTTCCACCAAATCCATAGATCTAATCCATCCATTACCAAATCCTTAGAATTCGTAGGCCTTCAATTGGTATCAAGAGCCATGGTTGAATCTTAGGATTTGCTTATTTTTTATCTTTTGATTTGGTGGTAAAAATCCTTTCTTTTCTAATTTTCTATCCATCTTTTCATCATTTAATCAATTTTTTCATCATTCGATAAATTTATCAATTTTTATTTTTTTATTATTATTATCAGTTTTTTCGTATCATTTTATCAATTTTGTTTAAAATAATCAGTTTTTTTTCTTTTTCAATAATCAGTTTTTTTTATAATCATATTTTGTTTAATTTTTTTTAATCAGTCATTTTTTTATAATTTTTTAATCAGTATTTTTTCTCAGTTTTCTTTTTCATTTTTTTTCTTAAAAGTCCAAAACAGTCAAAAAGTCCAATCTGTCAATTCAGTCCAATAGTTAATCTGTCAAAATCTCAGTCCAATCAGTCCAAAACCTATCAAAAGATGTGTCTTTTTCCATCCAGTTTTGAGATCGAGTGCTTTCATCTTTCAGAATGAGAAAACTTTCCGAATGGTCATTTTTTCCGAATAGACATATTTTCCGAATGGTCATTTTTTCCGAATAGACAAAAAAGTTCCGAATAGACAAAAAAGTTCCGAATAGACTTTCCGCATAGAAAAAGTTCCGCATAGGACTTTCCGCATAGAAAAAGTTCCGAATAGATTTTCCGCATAGAAAAAGTTCCGCATAGGACTTTCCGCATAGAAAAAGTTCCGAATAGAAACATTCCGCATAGAAATTTTCCGCATAGACAAAAACAATAACACCTCTCGACTGAAACCAAATTCTCACACCAACCACTCTCACTCTCGACTCGACCCAAAACAGTGACTTATTTACCCACCCTCGTCTCACATCTCACACAGACTCCACACTCAACCGACTCTCACACCATCTTCAACACACACCTCACTCAACTTTCGACTGAAAGACTCACTCACATCACCCACTCTCGACAAAAATTTTATCAAGACTCCATTTTTTTATCAAAACCCATCATACTCACAATCACCCTCACGTAACCCCCACCCAATTCACCCTCGTTCACAAAACATTCCCTCCCCAACCCAAACCAACAGGACTCTCAAACATTCTCACCCACGTCAAACATCCTCGTCTCACCTTAACCCTTGACTCACCACTCCCACACTCGGACACACAGACTACATAAAACCCTCACCCTCTCGACACAAAGAAAGACGCGACAGTAGAAAGAGGACAGACTCACTTAAATAAACATAAAATTAAAAGAGTACCTACCCGAGACCTAATTAAAGATCTTGTAACAAACATAGAAGTTTCTTGGTGGCTGCGTGAGTGAACGAAGGAGAAGGCGGCGGTTGTGTTTCTGAGTAAATAGATTAGGTTTTTTTGAGTTTAGGGTTGTGAGGAGAGAGAGATAGGTATATCTGTGTTTTTGTGATTTAGTCAAAGGAGTAGAGAAATAAACGGGTTTATTTATTTGAGGCGGATTTAACAAAGCTAGTGGGGCGGTGGACAACATTTCTTTGGGCCACGTGTTCTTTGTTTAACGGAGATAACAAGAAACAGCAAGTGGTATTGTTTTTTTGAGGTCACGTGTGTTCCAAAGCGAAGTGTATTTTTTTTCTTATCAAATCCTTTTATTTTTTAAATTTTCGAAAGTTTTTCATTTTAAAAAAGTTTTTATATTAACTCGTGATATTCACTCTAAATATTTTCAACGCTATTCTTATCTTTAAACGTTTTTTTTAGAAAACAAATCATATCACATTTTTTTTAATTTTAGTTAAATTAATCCTTTTTTCTTTTAAAAATATCACATTTTATTATTAGTTAAATTAAATTTTGTATTAGTATATTAATTTTTGTCAAAACGTGTTAAGGCGGGTATTCTTTAAAGTTACCGTGACAAATTTTTGACGGGTTCTATTTTTAGCGACTACGGATTTTTGATCAGATTTTTATTTATAATCTTTTGAGCCGATAACAATTTTTGAGCCGAGTCGTCTTGTTCAAACCCGACAACAACAACAGCCACATCATTTTTCCTCGATTACCAATGGAATCGTTAAAATCGACACTTAAAGAGGGAGAATCGCATCAAGTGCAAGCCAACGCTAGGGAAAGTGGTATAACTTCATTTCGAATGCTTCAGTATCATCTAGTTAATCTTTCACGGATTCAAGGAGGGAGCGAATTTGTGACAATCTTTGGACAAGATCGTCATATATTCATCGACTCAATTTTTACCATCTTGCCCCAACTGGCAGAGCAACTCAACAATGAAACCTTTAATCACTCTGCATCGGCACTTGCTTATAAGGCTCTTGTGACACAACTCACGCCTTTCCTCCGATTCAATATCATCCAACCTGAAAGTTCATTGATTTGCCAATCATTTCTTCGAGATACACATACTGAACTTCGAGTCTTCCGTGATACAATTCTGAAACTCATGACATCAGTCTCGTCTTCGATTTATCAACAATCACAACTTCAGCAAACGTATGATAATGGAGTGCAAGAATCAATGCCGCAGATGCAAGAGGAGAATGGTCATACGGTTGACAACTTGGAGCCTAACGATGGCAAGAGCACGGATTCAGAAGGACAACATGATATCAGTGGCACGTCGGGGAATGTTCACGAGATTTCTCTTGATGACACCTTACCCATTTATGACGCAGAGCCTGCAAACATGGTACAATGTAATGTGGTTTATGATGTATATGCTGATGATATGCCGCATATTGAGAATTCTGAACCTAATTATGACAAACATGGGATGGAAACGAGTGATAGCAATACCACTTCTGATTCATCCGATGTAAGTCATAATGGGGGAGAGATTGTTCAGAATGCTAAATATCATGATAATTATCCTATAACTGCTTCATTGATTGCTTCTGATTTCAAGATTAGAGAGCTCGAAACAATTGTAGCTCAACAATCAAAAGATCTTGAGGATGCCAAACTTGAATTTTCTAAGAAAACGGTCAAATTTGAAACATACTTTGAAAAACTTGAAAAATCAAACGTTGTTCTTGAAAGAAAATTGGATCAAACTGTTTTAGATTCTAAAGCTGAAAAGGATAATCTTTTGAAACAAATTCAACTGCTTGAATCTAAGTTGGCATCCCAAGATAACGTGCTCAAAGAAAATGAGACTTTAAAGGCCCAAGTTCAGGAAAAGGTATTTGCTATAGCTGCATTGAAAAACGAGATAAGGAAAAATAGAGGAACTAGTGTGGACACTACGCTTGAAAAACCATCAATCTTGGGGAAACCGCCTACAAATCAGTTCGTCCGACAACCGTCTGTCAGACAACCTACTGCATTTGGATCCGAGCGATCACAATCCTCGAGACCGCGGTTTGCCTCCCAAGTTGATTTGGGTCATATTTCTAGAACTGTCACTCCAGCAACTAGGCCCAATGTGATCACTCCAGCTTTAGCAAGACCAAATCATATGATTGCCTCTAGTTTCCCTAAAAATACCAAGACCACGTCTAGAACTAGTTCAAATGACGTTTGCCACAAATCAGGTCAAAGGGAAGCTATTCAAAAGACACATGTAAGAGATAGCAATGTCCAACCTAGTCAGATGCCTTCTAGATTACCCAACACTGCTAACCGTAGCATGCCATCTTCTAGGAGCATCGATCAATCATCTAGGAATTATTCAGACATTAAATATGCTACTTGTAAAACATGTAGAAAATGTGTCTTTACGGCAAATCATGATGCTTGTGTCAAGAAATTACTTGATGAGGTGAACTCCCGTGCTAGAATTAAGTCCCAGTGGATAGCTAAAATCAAACCCTTTGGTAAAGTTTGGCGCCCCACTGGTAGAACTTTTACTCTTGTAGGAAACGAGTGCCCTTTAACTAGGATAGTCTCTGATTCTACGAAGCCTACTAGGGAGGAAATTGCAAAGGATGATACATCACTTAAGCCTGAACTTAAGATTTTCTATAAAAGGAAACGTTTGCCAACTAAGACAAGTGAATCATCCCCTCAGGCCACCTCTGACACAAGTAAAGCCAACTGTGAACCCCCACGTGCTTCAAAAATAGATATCTCTAACCCATGCAAAAGTATACAAACTCCTAATGAGAATGCAGGTACCAAAGTTGATGTTCCAAAAGAACGAAGCGGTCCAATCGTTGTGTACCGTTCAACTAAGGACACTCTTAGAGTTTGGTTGCTGAAGAAGCAGATATCAGAGAAACAACTGTCTCAGGGGATTCATGGTTAAGCTGCACAAGGACTTATAGTCACATCACAGACTATAACTCGTTCTTCAAGTAAAGGAAAGTTTATCGCCGATGA